>QEPC01014651.1:3280983-3308016 GCA_003113815.1 Sphenodon punctatus
TTTTGTTTTGTTATGAATTAATAGGAAAAATTAAAAACCACATTTTCAGCTGTACCTTTTTAATTTTTAATCCAATTTTGATGAAACATGGCAGGATTGTACCCCCAGCTGAGGGCATTATCTATGCCAAATACCAGAAAGATTGGATAAAGAGATCTGATTTTTATAAGCAATTGGAATTTGTTACTTTACAAATATTTGTGTACACATTCCAGGCTGTAACGTCTTTGTCTCCCATCTGATTTGGATGAAACTTGGCAAGATTATACTTCTCCCCAAGATTACTATTTCTGTCAAATACCAGACAGAGTGGATAAAGAGTTCTTCTGTTATAAGCAATTTACTTATAAATACATTTTTGGCTGTAACATCTTTGTATTCCATCCATTTTACATGATGTTTGGTAAGATTGTATTTCAGAACTTCAGAATCATTTCTGACAAATTGTAGAAATATTGGATAAAGGGTCCAAATTGTCTAAGCAATTAGAATTTACCTCCTTGAAGACTTTTATTATTCAGGTAAATAGCACATGCAGTGCCATTCAGAGACAGACATGACAGGGGGGAGGGGGAGCAGCCCAACAGACCAACGACAATGGCCAATTACTGCATATTTCCACCATTAACAGACCAATCAGTGGTGGCTTCAAGGGGGCATAGAGGGTAGATATAAGTTGCCATTGTTTGAGTCTTTGTGGTTAGTTCTGGCTTTGGTCAGAGTATTTTCTCAGACTTTGCTGGCAGGCTTTTTTGTGAATGCGTGCTAGAGCTCACTGCAAGAATTCAGCAAGCTACATAAATCTAATCCGCACACACCTGGGGTGCTGCCCAGCATTCTCCTGCCCCTTCCTGGTGCGTTCTCTGCAAGCTGACAGTCACCCCAATGCACCTGGGGTGCTCACCCAGACTGAAGCCTGTGCCAAACAGCAGAGATAACCGATATCTCCTCTGGCCAATTTGCTTGACATTTCAAAGACACCCTGGCTGGGACAGAGATGTGGTTGCCTCTCTTACTGCATGCTTCCAGCTTTCCAGGACTAATCCTGGGTGACTCTGAGGCGGACATAGAAGGGACGTAACTGGGACTTCAGGCAGGAAGGCAGTGGGCAGGGGGAAGCATCTCAGCAATCACGAGACATGGTTTGCACATCCAGGCTAGCCAATTGTCATCACAATCACATCCTGCAGCACTGTGACAGGAAAGAGCCAATAAGGAATTTTCTTATGTCCTCTAAGAAGATGCTTCCAATGCCCCAGTAACAAGTGAGGGAGAGGGGTGAGGGTGGTCACAGCACAGAATGATATATGGGTGACATTTCTGCTGGTCAATTGGCATCATCAACACATCTTGTACCACAGGGACAAACATAAGAGAATCGCTGGCATAGGGTTATTCTCTGCAGATATTGTGCAGGCATATAATTTGGGGAGCCTTTATTGGATCTTTCTTATATTTGGCAGAAATACTCCAAAAGGTCTGAGATACAATTCTACCAAATTTCATGGAAACTGACTGGAGTACAAAGATGTTACAGTCAGAAATGCATTTAAAAGTAAATCACTTATAACTTTGGGACCCTTTATCCAATCCTTCTTAAATTTTGCAGCAATAGTTCCCTTGGGGAGGGATATAATTTTTTCATCCAAATTGGATGGAAGACAAAGATGTTACATCCAGGAATGTGTACACAGAATTTTGTAAAATAACAAATTTCAACTGCTTATAAAATCCGATCCCTTTAGCCATTTATTATGAAATTTGTCACACATCATACCCTCTGTTGTGGGTACAATCCTGTCATTTTTCATAAAAATTAGATGAAAAATAAAAAATGTTAGTCAAAAATGTGTTTTCTATTGAAATCAATGGAAATCAAAAATGAAAGCAAAACCAAAAAAGACTAACAAAATATAACAAAAATGAATGACATTTTAATAATGAAAATGAAATGAATAATGAAAACAAAACAGAGTTACTGTGCACGTCCCTACACAAGATGGAGATAATATTACTGTCTCTGTTGGATGATCTGCTCTCAGTGGATAGAGGGCAGATATGCATTATCATTCTTCTACACCTCTTTGCAGTATTGGCCACTATGTGATACTGCCAACTATGGCTATTTCAGACGTTACGAGATCACAGTCAACCACAGTGAACCACGGTCAATGTCGCTGTGGGGCCAAAGCGCCCTGAACATCTTTTTGGCGGCTGCTAGATGTTCACCACGGCCGATTCCCACATGGGGTCAATGTCAACCATGCTTCCCGGGCTCCTCGTGGGCCGAACTCCAAAAGCGTGGTCAAAGAGATCCCTGGCGGGAAGCAATAAAAAGTAACGTCTGGCTGGTGATCATGGCCTGGAATCCCCGGTAGGATTCCAGGCTGTGGTCAAAGCGGCTGGGCGCTGTGGCTGCATTGGCCGTGGTGCCCGCCTGTCTCCCCAGAGGGTGGGCGACGGGGCCGTGCAGCCCCACATTGCACCGCGTGGCCCTGCCCCCTCCCCGATTCCCCACCGGGATCAGCCGGCATGTCTATTTGGGCCATTTTTTGATCACAGGGGTATGTGGTTATTTCATTCACCCCAGCCGGGGATTCACTGGGACGAATCAGGATGGTGTAACGTCTGAAATCATCTTATGTGATACTGCTGCTCCATCAAAGGAGATGGAACAGATTCAGAGGAATATTCTAAAATTATTCAAGTTCTTTGGAGAAGAGAGGGAAATCACTGTGGAGATGAGCTACCCATAGATGGAACGTAGGTAACTTGTTCCCTGGAACGTATCCAGGGAATAGCTCAGAAGACCTGCAGAGCAACTGAAAATGCACCACAGAATTGTCTGTTAGTAGTCAGTTTTGCCTGGTCAGTTTTGTCTTACAGGCAGAACTTTGCCTTGCAGGGTGCAGCTTTGTCTGTTCAGTTTCACCAGTGGATAATTTTACCTTGTGGTGAATGGCTTTGCCTGTTCAGTTTCATTTTCACCAGTGCAAAGTTTTGCCGTGGGGGGTGGGACAGGGAGAGGAAAAGACTTGTCAGTAAGTTTCACCAGCAGAGTCTTCCTTTTATGGGGGGCAGCTTTGCCTTGTCGATTTGACTAGTGGAATTTTGCCTTGCATGCAGGGGGAGCTTTGCCTGGTTAGTTTGCTAGCAGGGCTTTTTGAGCTTCACCTATTTATGCTGCCACCTGATGACAGTGCAAAACAAACACAGCATCATTATCTTTCAATAAAATGCTTGCATGCAAAGAAGGAAGATTTGTAAGACTATGTATCAGCACCATCTGGTGACCCTCCTCCCCTCCCCGTATAAAAATACATTGATTGTTCTCTGCTTTGTTGATGGGAGCTAGTACTGTTGATGGGCTAGCTAATGATGTTTTGGAATATTTGAAAGTCTAGTAGCACATGCCATAAAACTTCAAGACACTGAGTGCAAGTGTTGGATTTATGCTATTGCAAAAGCTTTGGGGAGAACAGATGTGACCACTGAAATCAAATGAGAGCATGTATTTTTCACATCTGTCCCTTTCAGTTTTCTCTATTTTTACTACTGCCTGGAACTTTGGAATGCTAGGTTTGACATATGCCAACAGATGGCAACATTCTTGAAGGTAGTTAGAGCCATATTATCAGCTGCTTCAAAAGTTAGCTGGAAGAAAAAATGATCATTATTAGCGTTTAGCAGGTTAAATGCTTGGGATTTAAAACTTTGCTCGTGTCAGCAAGGCCCACAATGTCATAGGCAAATTTGTGCGGTGGAGTTCTAGTTTTTGAAACTTCATCTAATCTTCTGTATTTAACTCTTTTGATGTGTTGTTATTAAACATAAGAATTTCCCTCTTTGAGTAGACCTGTTATCTCCAAGAGTAACTGGCATCTGGTACTTTCAGAAGAAGGTGCAAGGCTCCCAAAGTAGACACAAGTGAGAAAATCTGTTTCTGTCTTGGTGGTCTCCACAGAGAGCTTCCAATCATGAGTTCTTTATCCTTTTGAGAACCTGGATTATTGTAGTTCTTGAGACTATTATACACATATCCAGTCTTTAATATTGTTAAATTCCTTGTCAACCACACCCCCAAACTTATTCTTTTAACTTGGACTTGAAATTCAAAACACATTTCACTAATGTATAGGCAAAACTATTAATGATTTAACTGTTTTCTTTCTTTCTTTCTTTCTTTCTTTCTTTCTTTCTTTCTTATATTTGTACCCCGCCCCTCCTGAACACAGCTCGGGGCGGCTTCCAGTCATAAAAACACAACAATATAAAATATTTTAAAAACATATAAAATACCATCAATTATTAAATATTGAGAACAGGGCCAGGGATGCATAAAACAAACACAGGGTGGGGGAGATAAACCCTCTACACCCTCCCCCCTCCCCGAAGGCCTGGGCCAACAGCCAGGTCTTACACCTGCGCTGAAATACCAAAAGGCTTGTGGCCAGGCGAGCTTCCTCCGGTAGGGAGTTCNGAGAATGCCCTCTCCATTGTGGCCCCCTGCTTAACACAGGGGACCTCAAAGAAGGCACCCCTGGCAGACCAAAGGAGCCACTCTGGGGCGCAGAGGGCGAGGCGGTACCCTGAGGTATGAGGGGTTGAGACCATGGAGGGCTTTGTAAATCAATACCAACACCCTGAACCTGCCTCGGCACGCTATCGGCAACCAGTGCAGAGCCCAGAGCACAGGTGTTATGTGCTCCCGACGACGCATCCCCAAAAGGAGACGGGCCGCCGCATTCTGCACTAGCTGCAGCCTCCAGACCAGGCACAAGGGAAGCCCCACATAGAGCGCGTTGCAGTAGTCCAGCCTCGAGGTGGTGAAGGCATGGATGAGGGAGGCCAGGTCCAGGCCAGAGATGAACAGATGCAGCCTCCGCACCAGATGCAACTGGTGAAAGGCAGCCTTAGCGACTGCCTCCACCTGTCGCTCTAGGCAGAGATCCACATCCAGCATCACCCCCAGACTCCGGACCTGTTGAACTATAGGAAGGCGAACCCCCCCAATAAGGGGGGCCAACACCTCCCTCGCTCTCCCCACCACCATCACCTCCATCTTATTGGGGTTGAGCTTCTGTCTGCTCTGCCACATCCATTCCGCCACGGCCTCCAAACACTGGGATAGCACCGAGACGGCAGGGTCTGGGTCCTCTGAAAAAGAGAGGTACAGCTGAGTATCATCAGCATATTGGTGACAACGCACCCCGAACCCTCTCATGACCTCCCCCAGGGACTGCATATATACATTAAATAATAATGGAGACAGAATGGAACCCTGCGGAATACCGCATGATAAGGTGCAGAGGCAAGACTTCTCCTCCCCCAGCACCACCTGCTGGCTTCTTCCCAAGAGGAATGAACGGAAACACGCAAGAACAGTCCCATCCAGGCCCCCAAGTCACGCAGCCATCTCAACAGCAGCCCATGGTCCACGGTATCGAAAGCAGCTGAGAGATCTAGCAGGATGAGAAATGTTGAACATCCTGCATCCATCTCCCAGCGGAGATCATCTACCAAGGCCACCAACACCATCTCGGTGCCATAGCCAGGGCAGAGCCCAGATTGAAATGGGTACAGGAAAGCGATGCTGTCTAGATGCACCTGGAGCTGGAGTGCCACCGCCTGCTCAATAACCTTCCCTAAAAAGGGAAGGTTAGAGACAGGTTGATAACTGGCGAGGGCATCCATGTCCAACAATGGTTTCTTCAGCAGGGGGCACACCACATCCTCCTTGAGACTGGGCGACAACCTCCCCTGCTGCAAGGACGCGTTCACTACCCTCACCAGCACCGTTCCCAACGTCTCCCTGGAGGCTTTCACCAACAAAGACGGACATGTATCAAGTTCGCAACAAGTGGCACTCACAGACCCCAAGACATCCGCCACACCGGCCGGTGTCACTTCCTGAAACTCCCCCCACAAAGATGGACCAGATGGGGCCTCCATCACCTCATGCTCTCTACCTACTGCTCCTAATCCAGCATCAAAGTCGTTCTGAATCCGAGCGATCTTGTCTGCGAAGTAGGTGACAAACTCCTCACAGCGGGCCTGGGACTCATCCCCATCCAGGTGGAGCGAGGCCGGACTAACCAACCCCCGCACCACCCGAAACAGCTCCACTGGACGTGACTTCGCAGACGCTATGAGGACAGCAAGGAACTCCTTCCTTGCTGTCCTCACAGCCTCAACATAGGACCACAAATGGACCCTATGGAGAAGTCGGTCGGAGTCCGAGCAAGTCCGACGCCAGCGTCGCTCCAGCCTCCTGCCTGCTTGCTTCATACACCGCAGCCCCTCAGTAAACCAAGGGGCCCTGCGGTGACGAGACAGAGGCAGAGGGCATCTCGGAGCCACCCTGTCAATGACCTTGCCCAGCAAGATGTTCCAAGACTGGACCAGCTCATCGACAGACTGACCGTCCAGGTCAAAGGTTAACTCCCGCAGGACTTCCTGGAACCACTGGGGTTCCATCAGCCTCCGAGGGCGGATCATTCTAACTGGTCCTTTTTCCTTCTGGAGGGGGTGTGCCACCCTAATGAAGAGCACAAATGTTGCAAGTACAATAGGTCCGTAAAGTTCCTTCAAGATTTTGAGATCCTGTAGCCAATCAGACTTTGATCTAAATAGAAACGGAAGGCTTATTTTCTATAGACTTTCCTAATGCAGTTGAATGATACTGTACAGGAGAGAAGTTGGATTGTATCAGGTAGTTTTATCCTCCAGTAGGGGTGGCTCACCAATAGGGGCTAATTGAGCATAGGGATATGAGAATGCGGTTTGGAAGTTCGGACCGAACTCAAATAGTTCGGTCAACCGAACTGAACTTTCGAACCGAACTCGAATTTGACCGAATTGTTCGGTTGAATCCGAACCAGTTTGGAAGGCAAAAAACCCCGGTTTTGAATGTACGAACCTGGTTTGGAATTCAACCGAACTCGAATAGTTCAGTCGACTGAACCAAACTTTCGAACCAAACTCGATTTTCAAACCAAACCGAATTGAATTTCCGAACTTGGTTCTGTTTGTACATCCCCAATTGAGCACAACCCCATCACAAATTTGTGCCCATTAGTACCTATTGAATGAGCTTCTAGGTGTGCCAGAGTCTCTCCACCAGTTTGGTCTTGGAGCCTGGCTGATTTTGAGCCATGAGGTAGTAGGGCGCTTGACTTCCTCAGCCAGTGCTCCTTTGCAGATGGTGGGCAGGAGCCAGTTAGCTAAGTCATCATAGCTGCACAGTTTGGGAACTGCCTGGGCTGATTCACAAGATGCTTGTGAAGTTTAGGAGAGATTAGCTGCCTGCACAGAATTTCTTAGAAGCACTGGGCTACTAGTGGAGTTCAGAATGGGATTATTTGGATTTCAGCTCAAGGTAACTCTCAAGCAATGCAGTCACAGCTGCTACACAGGAAGCTAGGAGGCAGGAACAGGAGATGCCATCCAGGGTGTGAGCTTTTTCATGCTTGTCTTGATGCTGGATTTTCTAAGGCTGGATAAGTAAATGAGTCTGCCTCATCAGAGGACGATCTTTCTGCTGAGGGAAACTCTCCATGAAGTAGAGAGCGCCTTCTGAATTTCTTGCCCTCTCCTAAATTCAGGATCTTTGAGGTGGAATGAACTTTTGGAAACCGTAGTACAATTGAATAAGACCTACCAGCAGCAAAGAGTATTTACACTGATGGAACCTTTCCTTTCCCGTGGGCTACTCTGAAAATTGGTACAAGATCCATGAGCCAGATAGAAATTAGAGGTGCAGGTACTTAAGGGGTGTATTCAGGATGGGGGAAGGAAGGGAAGGGCCAAGTCCTAAGGTACATTCCCTCCTCTCCACTTACTTCATTAGTTTAGTCTTTCAGCACTTCAGGGTAAGGACTAGATCCATGGGTCACATCCAGGCACTGGGAAAGGGGCCAGTGGTTTAGCTACCAATGGGACTGGAAGGACACTTGTCCCAAGACCCAAGCTGGGGAGAGGCACAAATGATTCCTCCTGTCGCTATAGTATGGTAGCTAGGCCCCTGCCACAAACGATCCCCCCCCTGTCCTGTTGTGGCATACAGAGAAGCACTGGAATTGTAAGCACTGCCCTGCAGTGTGTGGGCCAGAGCAAGTTGCAGCGGCACGAGGCAGGCAGTGCAGCCTCAGACTTGGCACAGCAAGCAGAGCTGCAGAGGAGATGGGAGGCATGGAGGTGGATGGAATGGAGAGGAGAGTGGTGGTGATTGGGGAGCAGCAATGCCCTGCCCTTGACTTGGAAAGGTGAGTCTTCCCTGGGTTGTGGGGCGCCTGGGCGGGGAGGTAGGGGGTCTACCAGGTGTGTGTGTGGGGGGCAGGGGCAGGGAGATGGTGGAGGTGGGTTCTGGAAGGTCTGTGTGGGGGCAGGGGGAAAGGATGGTGATGTGAGGGGACAAGTCCATTTCTTGCACCTGAGCCCATTCCAACCTAGCTACGCCATGGGCTGAATTTGACCTACAGGCCAAACAAAATTAAAACTAGCAACGTGTGACAATATCTGAGGACAGAGGCTGCTGACAGTTTTGTGCTCCCTCCTGTCACGCAGACGATGTGAAGAAGGCAATATAGCTCTCGACTTGTGTTTCGCACCCAGACATAAGAGTGCTTTCAGCTCATTGGCTCTTGTCTCTTAGAAAGAATCTCAGACAGTAACAGTGCTGCATCCTCCCCTTAGAAGCAGCCCAGCTTATTCTCCCCATTGCTGCTTCCACAAAAAATATCTGCTGCAAATTAGTTAACTGTATACATCAGCAATAATAGTTCGTTTCTTTTGTGGTTGTATGAACTTGCTGACAGTGGGGCACGACGGGGTTTCACTGGAGTGCACGAGTGGGATGCAAAGTGAATGTAGACTTTATTCCAGGGCAGGTGTTCACATGAGCTCCACAGTTAATTTGGAGTGAAGTTATAACTCCTGTGACTAAGAAATGTTATCAGCACTGCAGTGACCTTGTAACTCCACCTAAAGAGTAAATGATTGAACAAATTGGCACAATTTACATCTCCATTACAGTCACAGTAATTGCTCAGGAAACTAAAGCTAATTGATTGACAGCTGGCCACAGGGGCAATTATAGGATGCTCAGGTGTGCCCAGCTATCTGCTCTCGCCCTAGCCCTCTCGCCCTCCAGGCTCTGACTCCCCTGTCCCACCAAAACTTTTATTCACCAACCACCAATAGGGATGTGTGAACGCGGTTTGGATGTTCAGAGTTTGGGCCGAACTTGGCCTGTTCGGATGACCGAACTGAACGTCCGAACCGAATGTTTGAACGGCCAAACAGTTTGCAAACGTTCAGATGAGTTCGGATGAGTTCGGGGCTGGGAAAAATGTGACTTTGGGCAGGAAAAACGTGTCTGGACGGGGGAGGCAGCTGATGAGAAGACTTCCTAGCACCAGGGGTGGAGACCAAGGGTGGTTTCAGGGCCAAATGATACCGATACCAAAAAAAAAATGGATATTGGTATTGATAGCGTTATTTTCGGATGTTCGGCCGAGTTCGGCCAAACTGAACTCCGTCAAACCGAACAACTGAACCCGAACTCGGGTTTTGAACCGAACATCCGAACCACGTTCTGTTCACACATCCCTAGCCACCACTATCCTTGAGCAACCACAGTAATGATTGGCTGATGGGCAGACAAGACTGGGCCTCCTCAACCCCAAACTCTGACCCACATTCAAAGTAGAAGAACCCAAGTTGAGCCAAATACAAACAATTTATTATAAATGAACAATAAAAATAAAACAAAAAATAATCCTCTAAAGGCCCATACCATTCATCCTTGTCCTCAAAAGGAGTTGTATATGTAAGAATGTTGCACAACCAAGACCAAGTTGTCTAAAGTACTCCAAGTATGAACATATAGGCAGCAGGGAGTCAAAGCTACGGGGCTCATCCCTTATCTCCAGTCCTCCTCCAAGGTCGAGTTTCACCAGGGCCAGGGTTTAGATCTAGTTGAGCCTTTTCAGCTCCGTGGTGGAGCTACTGCCATAGTAGCTACTATGGGGCCTGTGTCATCTTTTTCTTTTCTTGCCCTACCTGCCCATTTACGGTCCTATGCTGTGGCCGTCAGAGTGGCAAAGAAGGAACTCTTCACCACCCTGATAGCTGCTGCAAAGTTGTACCTGGCAGCGCTTTTCTGGGTGGTGAGGGGGCTGATCAATCTGGCCTCCCTCTGCCTGGAGGGGAAGATATCCCAGGCCCTCTGTGAGGAGTTTGTCACCTACTTCGCAGAGAAGATTGCTCAGATTCAGCGCGATTTTGGAGCTGGGATTGATGCAGAGGAAGGTGAGCTTGGGGTTATGGTCCATCTTTGTGGGATCAGTTTCAGGAAGTGATGCTGGCTGATGCCGTGGGTGTCCTGGGGTCTGTTAGGGCCACCTTTTGTGAATTAGATCCATGCCCGTCCTGGTTGGTGATAGCCTCCAGGGAGATCTTGGGGCCGGTGCTGGTGGGAGTGATCAATGCCTCCCTTTGGGAGGGCAGGGTGCCGGGCTGCCTCAAGGAAGCGGTGGTGTGGCCCCTGTTAAAGAAACCATCTTTGGACGTTGACGTACCGGCCAGTTACCAGCCTGTCTCTAACCTTCCCTTTTTAGGAAAGGTTATTGAATGGGTTGTGGCCCAACAGCTCGGGGGTCACCTGGATGGCATCAGTTTTCTAGACCCTTTTCAATCGAGGTTTCACCCAAGGTATGGCACTGGGACTGCGTTGGTGGCCTTGGTGGACGACCTCCACCGAGAAATGGACTCAGGGCGTTCAACACTACTCATCCTGTTAGATCTCTTGGCTGCTTTTGATACAGTGAACCATGGTTTATTGCTGAGATGATTGTGGTCCCTGGGGTCTGTGTGTGGATGGGATGGTCCTTGGATGGTTCCGCTCATTCCTCTCAGGAAGGAGCCAGCGGGTGGTGGTGGGGGCTGAAACATCTAGCCCCCAGAACCTCTCTTGCGGCATACCGCAAGGTTCTATTTTGTCTCCATTATTGTTTAACATCTATATGCAAACCCTGGGGGAGGTTGTGAGACGGTTTGGTGTACGTTGCCACCAATATGCTGATGACACCCAGCTATACGTCTCTTTTTCAACTGACCCAGGCCCTGCAGTCTTGGTGCTTTCCCGGTGCCTGGGGGCAGTGACTGACTGAATGCGGTGGAGCAGACTGAGGCTGAATCCCGATAAGACGGAGGTGATGTTGGTGGGTCGGGTGGCGGAGGTGATGGCTCCCCTCGTTGCGGGGGTCCACCCCTACTGGCTCCCCGGGTCTGGAGCTTGGGAGTGCTGTTGGACCCCAGTTTTCGGCTGGATTGCCAGGTAGAGGCGGTGGCAAAGGGAGCCTTTTGCCAGCTACATCTTGTATGGAGGCTCTGGCCATGTTTCAGACTCCGACCTAGCCACCTTCATCCATGCGTTCATCACCTCAAAGCTGGATAACTGCAATGCGCTCTATGTGGGGATGCACCTGGTGATGGTTCGGAAGCGGCAACTGGTGCAGAAAGCGACGACCCGCCTTCTGACAAGGATGGGCCATAGGGAGCACATAACACCAGTGCTCCGAGCTCTGCACTGGTTGCCTATAGCATTCCGAGCCCGATTCAAGGTGCTGGTTTTAAATTTTAAAGTCCTATATGGCTTGGGACCCTCCTATCTGTGAGACCACCTCACTCCTTGGGTCCTGGGGTGATCTTTGCACCACAGCTGTGGAATGCCCTCCCGGAGAAAGCTCAACTGGCCCCGAGTCTGCTGGCCTTCCACCGGGCCTGTAAGACCTGGCTGTTCGTCCAGGCCTTCAGGGAAGGGAGTGGGTAGGGGTGGGGGGCTGGGCTGGGTTAGGGAGGGTTTGGGTATGGGTTATTTTAATCTGGGGGTTTTAGGTTGTTTTAATTGTATTTTTAGCTATGTGTTTTAAAATGTTGTTAGCCGTCCCGAGATGCTTGTAGCAGGAGAGGGCGGCATATAAATTTTAATAATGAATAATAAATAAATAATAAATCTCCAATTCAGGATCTTTGTTAGCATGCCTGTGTGAGGCCTCTGCCAGGGATCCTGGAGGGTCTCTGCTAGCATGCCTGGGTGAGGCGTCTGCCGGAGACCCGGATTTGAAACCCTGCTACCGTGTCAGGTTGTGACAATACTGGGCGAAGATGGACCATTGGTCAGACTCAGGCAGCTCCTTATATTTTTATGAGGGAGATAGCTTGATTGTTAAACCTTGATTTGTCGAGGCATCTTGCAGTCTAATCATCTAACAAAATCAACTGTTCCTGCACCCCCCGGTAGGGGGGAAGAAACAGCACTCTCTACAAGTGCTCCAAAAAGGCTTCAATTCTGAGCCTTACTCACTGGTGTCTTACTGTGTCAAATATTTTTCTGTGTCAGGTTATGTACATGCTTGGAATCGAAGTGCAGCATAATTGAACTGAGGAGCTCAACGAATATAATGTGTGCAGAGACACTTCATTTTTTTGCAAAGCCTAATGACACCAATGCAATTTGGCTGTAGGCCAAGACCAGTTGCCTATCTTAATTAATTAGCTTGCTAGTTAATTAGGCAGAATGCATATAACTTGTATTATTAAAAGATGTCATGTTAATCTTAATGGCTGTCAGTGTAGGGTTACCTCAAGGATCAATTCTGGGATCATTCTTCTTAGGAGCCATAAAGGAACTGACATGCAGTTCGGTCCACTGCATGCCATGCTCCTTTGACTGGAAGCTGATGAGAGAATCTTGGGCAGAAGCTTTCCAACTTCCTGCTGCTGCAACAGGTCAGATCATTTCAATTCTCAGCCACTCGCTGATTTCCTACCCACCCTGCAGGGCAAATGTTGCTGATTTGTTCATTGTGCAACTGTTGCTAGATTCTTTTCATTCTTACTGAAATGTGAGACTTCCTTGGCAGGAGTTGGACACTCCTTTTTGCTGGTTGAGGGGTTATAGCTAGGTTGGAATGAACCTTGGTGGGGAAAATGCAACCTCTGCTACGTGCCCCATTGCCGGCCTTATGGGCAGCAGACCGGCCTCTCCTGCTTCCCTTCTCCATTTNATGGCACTGGGACTGCGTTGGTGGCCTTGGTGGACGACCTCCACCGAGAAATGGACTCAGGGCGTTCAACACTACTCATCCTGTTAGATCTCTTGGCTGCTTTTGATACAGTGAACCATGGTTTATTGCTGAGATGATTGTGGTCCCTGGGGTCTGTGTGTGGATGGGATGGTCCTTGGATGGTTCCGCTCATTCCTCTCAGGAAGGAGCCAGCGGGTGGTGGTGGGGGCTGAAACATCTAGCCCCCAGAACCTCTCTTGCGGCATACCGCAAGGTTCTATTTTGTCTCCATTATTGTTTAACATCTATATGCAAACCCTGGGGGAGGTTGTGAGACGGTTTGGTGTACGTTGCCACCAATATGCTGATGACACCCAGCTATACGTCTCTTTTTCAACTGACCCAGGCCCTGCAGTCTTGGTGCTTTCCCGGTGCCTGGGGGCAGTGACTGACTGAATGCGGTGGAGCAGACTGAGGCTGAATCCCGATAAGACGGAGGTGATGTTGGTGGGTCGGGTGGCGGAGGTGATGGCTCCCCTCGTTGCGGGGGTCCACCCCTACTGGCTCCCCGGGTCTGGAGCTTGGGAGTGCTGTTGGACCCCAGTTTTCGGCTGGATTGCCAGGTAGAGGCGGTGGCAAAGGGAGCCTTTTGCCAGCTACATCTTGTATGGAGGCTCTGGCCATGTTTCAGACTCCGACCTAGCCACCTTCATCCATGCGTTCATCACCTCAAAGCTGGATAACTGCAATGCGCTCTATGTGGGGATGCACCTGGTGATGGTTCGGAAGCGGCAACTGGTGCAGAAAGCGACGACCCGCCTTCTGACAAGGATGGGCCATAGGGAGCACATAACACCAGTGCTCCGAGCTCTGCACTGGTTGCCTATAGCATTCCGAGCCCGATTCAAGGTGCTGGTTTTAAATTTTAAAGTCCTATATGGCTTGGGACCCTCCTATCTGTGAGACCACCTCACTCCTTGGGTCCTGGGGTGATCTTTGCACCACAGCTGTGGAATGCCCTCCCGGAGAAAGCTCAACTGGCCCCGAGTCTGCTGGCCTTCCACCGGGCCTGTAAGACCTGGCTGTTCGTCCAGGCCTTCAGGGAAGGGAGTGGGTAGGGGTGGGGGGCTGGGCTGGGTTAGGGAGGGTTTGGGTATGGGTTATTTTAATCTGGGGGTTTTAGGTTGTTTTAATTGTATTTTTAGCTATGTGTTTTAAAATGTTGTTAGCCGTCCCGAGATGCTTGTAGCAGGAGAGGGCGGCATATAAATTTTAATAATGAATAATAAATAAATAATAAATCTCCAATTCAGGATCTTTGCTAGCATGCCTGTGTGAGGCCTCTGCCAGGGATCCTGGAGGGTCTCTGCTAGCATGCCTGGGTGAGGCGTCTGCCGGAGACCCGGATTTGAAACCCTGCTACCGTGTCAGGTTGTGACAATACTGGGCGAAGATGGACCATTGGTCAGACTCAGGCAGCTCCTTATATTTTTATGAGGGAGATAGCTTGATTGTTAAACCTTGATTTGTCGAGGCATCTTGCAGTCTAATCATCTAACAAAATCAACTGTTCCTGCACCCCCCGGTAGGGGGGAAGAAACAGCACTCTCTACAAGTGCTCCAAAAAGGCTTCAATTCTGAGCCTTACTCACTGGTGTCTTACTGTGTCAAATATTTTTCTGTGTCAGGTTATGTACATGCTTGGAATCGAAGTGCAGCATAATTGAACTGAGGAGCTCAACGAATATAATGTGTGCAGAGACACTTCATTTTTTTGCAAAGCCTAATGACACCAATGCAATTTGGCTGTAGGCCAAGACCAGTTGCCTATCTTAATTAATTAGCTTGCTAGTTAATTAGGCAGAATGCATATAACTTGTATTATTAAAAGATGGCATGTTAATCTTAATGGCTGTCAGTGTAGGGTTACCTCAAGGATCAATTCTGGGATCATTCTTCTTAGGAGCCATAAAGGAACTGACATGCAGTTCGGTCCACTGCATGCCATGCTCCTTTGACTGGAAGCTGATGAGAGAATCTTGGGCAGAAGCTTTCCAACTTCCTGCTGCTGCAACAGGTCAGATCATTTCAATTCTCAGCCACTCGCTGATTTCCTACCCACCCTGCAGGGCAAATGTTGCTGATTTGTTCATTGTGCAACTGTTGCTAGATTCTTTTCATTCTTACTGAAATGTGAGACTTCCTTGGCAGGAGTTGGACACTCCTTTTTGCTGGTTGAGGGGTTATAGCTAGGTTGGAATGAACCTTGGTGGGGAAAATGCAACCTCTGCTACGTGCCCCATTGCCGGCCTTATGGGCAGCAGACCGGCCTCTCCTGCTTCCCTTCTCCATTTCTCCCACCCAAAGAATGCAGAGGAAGATTTTATATTTTTTTAAAATTGTTTATTCAGATTTGTAATCTAATATTATATATATCTACACTAACTCTAACTGCTATTAACTATTCTAAAACCTATGGAACTAAATGGAATATTATCTAATATCTGCAAAGGTCGAGTCCTACAAACACGCTCATAACAAACAACACAGGGAGGGGTACAAAACTGAAATGAAACCTAAATCAATCTACTGCTACTCTAAATAAATCCAAAAACAGGGGAATCAGGGATGGAATATATACAGGGAGGAGAGAAGGATTCAATGGAGGGTAGGGAGAAAGAACACAGGGAGGGGTAAAAAATAACACCTAAATCTATCTAATCTAATCTAAATAAATGAAACTAAATGTGTGGAAATGGGTGAAATAGGAGGAGGATGGCAATGGATTGAGAGGAACACAAACTGCTGGGAGAGGGAGATTTCTGAAAACACCTGCTGACAGGATCAGTGACTAGATCAGAAGGAATTGGAAAGGGGGATGGCAATGACTTTTGTTACTTGCTGCACCTGCCTTACCACAAGCCCCATTGGCTCTGTGCAGCCTAGCCTCATGCCAATCACAGACTGCGAAACCAGTGGTCTGAGGAAAAGAGGGATGGTGATTGGGCAGGCTGGCTGCTAGTCCAAGCCTCTCTACCCCTGGCGCCCAGAAGTCTGCTCCTCAGCTGCCCCTCCTCCCTACTCCTGCCAGCCAGGTTTTTCTTGCCTGAACGCACCCGAACTCACCCGAAAGCGGTCAAACTGTTCGGGTGTTTTGGCATTTGGTTCGGCTGTCTGGTTCGGGTATCCGAACTGGCTGAGTTCGGGCTGAACTCCGAATGTCTGAACCGCGTTCGCATATCTCTACCGTTTCCCCTTGCGATTCCATATTCCCCACAGTCTGGACCTGAGGCTGGATTATTTCAAGTCACTCCACATGGGGTTATCCATTATCCTTGAGGATCACTTGGAAGCTACAACTGGTGCAGTACACTTCTGAGCTGACCTTTCTTACAGTGTAACATCTTGGAACTAGCGGCAAAAAAGACTCTTGTAAATGAAGGTTAATGACTTTCTGGAATACATTAGACCGGTTGTGACAAAACCACTGGGACAACTTTAAGCATTTTTGTGCTCCAGGCAAAATGCCAGGATTCTTCTGCAACTGCACTGCTTGAAGAGGGGCTTTGGATTTCTTGCTAAATGATTGATGAGTGAGGCAGCTCCCTTGATCAGTTGTAGAATGAGAAAGTTCCAGAGATGGCTCCCATTTTCCAAGCTCTGCAGAACTGGGACTACTCCAGTCCCCACTGAGTTGTTGAGAAGAACACCTGAAGTGTTTGTAGCCTGTAGAGTTTGCAAGAATGGGAGCCCAGCTGCACTAATTTGCTTGGTGAGATTGACTAAGGGAAAGAGAACCTGATCAACTTCACTACGCCTCTAAGGATGATTTCAGACATGACGGGGCGCTAGTTGCCCCAGCATGGAATCACCGCGGGGATTCCCTGCTGGGATCACATCAGCATGTCCAACAGACATGCCGGCTGATCCCGGCGGGGAATCGGGGAGGGGTCGGGGCTGCGCGGTGCAACGTGCGGTCGCACGGCCCCACCCTCCCCATGCTCCCTCGCCGCCCGCCTTCTGGGGAGACGGGCCGCAGCACCCGCCCGAATTGACCATGGCCTGAAATCCCACTGCAGATTCCAGGCCGTGGTAGCCGTCCAGATGGGACGGACCCCTTCATCGCAGTGGGGAATCACATTCACCATGCTATCGGGGCAGGCCCGATCGTGTGGTGAATGTGATTCCCCACCGTGATTGACGGGGGTGAACATCTGGGGGGGAATTTCCGTTCCCCCTTCAGACGTGACGAGACGTGACGAGACGTGACGAGACCTTTCTCGCCCGGTGGGAATCCACCATGGTTGAGCGTGATCTCATCACGTCTGAAAATACTCTATCTGGGCCTGCATAACCAGTTTGCTGTCCTTTCAAAAGATTATGTAATGTTGGTTTTGCTTGATGTGAGTAGGTCGCTAAGGTCTTGTGAAGAGTAGGGCATGAGGGGTAGGGCATGGGTGGGAGAGAGGTGGACTATGTTGTTCTGTATTGAATGTAATTCTTGCAATCTAATCAAACACTAGAACTTCTTATTAGGGAAGTAGTAGATTCATCAGTGCTTGGTGCCTGTATGTCAAGATAAGATATAGTTATAACCCATGCTCTAAAACCAGCTTGGATAGACTTTGTTTACTGTTGTTTAGAATAAGTTAGTAGTAGGTGGTTTGAAAGACTAGGAAAACTGAATATCATGATCTGTAATGTAGGTGCCAGGAGATATGGTCATCTCGTGTGCCTTAATTTGTAAATGAAAGGAATTTTTTGTGATGTTTTGTGTGTTTAAATATAGGGAAAGAAGAGGTGGGTCTATTTGTATCTGAAATGGTTTACTTTTAAATTCTGTTCAGTTCACTGATGGGGTGAGTGAGCAGGATGTCTTCCTCTGGAGCTCTCCTTGATGTGAGGGAGTACACCTAGTCACACTGAAAAAGATTCAGAAGCTATTATAGAAGTGTCACCTAAACTTTAACGGAAAGGGGGGGCACACACTGCAGATTTATGCAAGTATTTAATAGTGGCTTGCCAAGAGTGTCGGCACTCTTTTCAAAGGGAATCTTTCTTTGTGTCTTTTGATATTTAAAGAGCTGTAATTACAATGGCAAAGCTTTGAATTCTTTTTTCTGTCCTCTTATACACACTAATTTATGGACCAATCCAACATTACAGACAAGCTAATGAAAGAACCACACAATCCCTTTTATATATATATTTTTTCTTTTTACAGTTTCACTTGTGTGGATGAATGCAAAGTAGTTAATGCTATAAATAAGTATAATGATGCATCTTTCCCTTCAATTGCTGGTTGTTGATGCTGCAGTCCTGCATAATATGAGAAGAAAGGAATTGAATTTAAATCTTTATCTCTCTCTCTCTCCCCTCCCTTTTTTCCATGCTCCAAAAGACTTCTCCATCGACTAAACTGGAGTGTTGCTCTCTTGGTTCTTTCTTTATATAAACTGCTCTCAACATGATTTCCTCCTCTTTCATTTTTTTATCTTTGGCATTGTGAAAAAGATCAAAACCACATAAGCAAATGACATTATCTCCTCAGCAAATTTATCAAAATTGGACAACCCCTTTTAGAAAAATACATTGGGCGCAATCCAGTTCACACTGATGTCCATGGCTAAACTCCCATTGACTTGTATGGAGCTGGATTACACCCATTGTGTTTCTCAGCTGGNACGCACCCGAACTCACCCGAAAGCGGTCAAACTGTTCGGGTGTTTTGGCATTTGGTTCGGCTGTCTGGTTCGGGTATCCGAACTGGCTGAGTTCGGGCTGAACTCCGAATGTCTGAACCGCGTTCGCATATCTCTACCGTTTCCCCTTGCGATTCCATATTCCCCACAGTCTGGACCTGAGGCTGGATTATTTCAAGTCACTCCACATGGGGTTATCCATTATCCTTGAGGATCACTTGGAAGCTACAACTGGTGCAGTACACTTCTGAGCTGACCTTTCTTACAGTGTAACATCTTGGAACTAGCGGCAAAAAAGACTCTTGTAAATGAAGGTTAATGACTTTCTGGAATACATTAGACCGGTTGTGACAAAACCACTGGGACAACTTTAAGCATTTTTGTGCTCCAGGCAAAATGCCAGGATTCTTCTGCAACTGCACTGCTTGAAGAGGGGCTTTGGATTTCTTGCTAAATGATTGATGAGTGAGGCAGCTCCCTTGATCAGTTGTAGAATGAGAAAGTTCCAGAGATGGCTCCCATTTTCCAAGCTCTGCAGAACTGGGACTACTCCAGTCCCCACTGAGTTGTTGAGAAGAACACCTGAAGTGTTTGTAGCCTGTAGAGTTTGCAAGAATGGGAGCCCAGCTGCACTAATTTGCTTGGTGAGATTGACTAAGGGAAAGAGAACCTGATCAACTTCACTACGCCTCTAAGGATGATTTCAGACATGACGGGGCGCTAGTTGCCCCAGCATGGAATCACCGCGGGGATTCCCTGCTGGGATCACATCAGCATGTCCAACAGACATGCCGGCTGATCCCGGCGGGGAATCGGGGAGGGGACGGGGCTGCGCGGTGCAACGTGCGGTCGCACGGCCCCACCCTCCCCATGCTCCCTCGCCGCCCGCCTTCTGGGGAGACGGGCCGCAGCACCCGCCCGAATTGACCATGGCCTGAAATCCCACTGCAGATTCCAGGCCGTGGTAGCCGTCCAGATGGGACGGACCCCTTCATCGCAGTGGGGAATCACATTCACCATGCTATCGGGGCAGGCCCGATCGTGTGGTGAATGTGATTCCCCACCGTGATTGACGGGGGTGAACATCTGGGGGGGAATTTCCGTTCCCCCTTCAGACGTGACGAGACGTGACGAGACGTGACGAGACCTTTCTCGCCCGGTGGGAATCCACCATGGTTGAGCGTGATCTCATCACGTCTGAAAATACTCTATCTGGGCCTGCATAACCAGTTTGCTGTCCTTTCAAAAGATTATGTAATGTTGGTTTTGCTTGATGTGAGTAGGTCGCTAAGGTCTTGTGAAGAGTAGGGCATGAGGGGTAGGGCATGGGTGGGAGAGAGGTGGACTATGCTGTTCTGTATTGAATGTAATTCTTGCAATCTAATCAAACACTAGAACTTCTTATTAGGGAAGTAGTAGATTCATCAGTGCTTGGTGCCTGTATGTCAAGATAAGATATAGTTATAACCCATGCTCTAAAACCAGCTTGGATAGACTTTGTTTACTGTTGTTTAGAATAAGTTAGTAGTAGGTGGTTTGAAAGACTAGGAAAACTGAATATCATGATCTGTAATGTAGGTGCCAGGAGATATGGTCATCTCGTGTGCCTTAAATTGTAAATGAAAGGAATTTTTTGTGATGTTTTGTGTGTTTAAATATAGGGAAAGAAGAGGTGGGTCTATTTGTATCTGAAATGGTTTACTTTTAAATTCTGTTCAGTTCACTGATGGGGTGAGTGAGCAGGATGTCTTCCTCTGGAGCTCTCCTTGATGTGAGGGAGTACACCTAGTCACACTGAAAAAGATTCAGAAGCTATTATAGCAGTGTCACCTAAACTTTAACGGAAAGGGGGGGCACACACTGCAGATTTATGCAAGTATTTAATAGTGGCTTGCCAAGAGTGTCGGCACTCTTTTCAAAGGGAATCTTTCTTTGTGTCTTTTGATATTTAAAGAGCTGTAATTACAATGGCAAAGCTTTGAATTCTTTTTTCTGTCCTCTTATACACACTAATTTATGGACCAATCCAACATTACAGACAAGCTAATGAAAGAACCACACACTCCCTTTTATATATATATTTTTTCTTTTTACAGTTTCACTTGTGTGGATGAATGCAAAGTAGTTAATGCTATAAATAAGTATAATGATGCATCTTTCCCTTCAATTGCTGGTTGTTGATGCTGCAGTCCTGCATAATATGAGAAGAAAGGAATTGAATTTAAATCTTTATCTCTCTCTCTCTCCCCTCCCTTTTTTCCATGCTCCAAAAGACTTCTCCATCGACTAAACTGGAGTGTTGCTCTCTTGGTTCTTTCTTTATATAAACTGCTCTCAACATGATTTCCTCCTCTTTCATTTTTGTATCTTTGGCATTGTGAAAAAGATCAAAACCACATAAGCAAATGACATTATCTCCTCAGCAAATTTATCAAAATTGGACAACCCCTTTTAGAAAAATACATTGGGCGCAATCCAGTTCACACTGAAGTCCATGGCTAAACTCCCATTGACTTGTATGGAGCTGGATTACACCCATTGTGTTTCTCAGCTGGTGGGAGGAGAGAAGCTGCTACAGGGAGGAAGGAAATTCCTGCTGTGCGATTCTTCCTGGCGTGAAATTTCACCTTTCATCTAGACTCATGGCTGGGACAGCCCACAAGCATCCATTCTGAAGTCATGTGAGGAAACCTGCTTATAACATGATTATCCCCCAACTTGTTGCCCATGAACCTCTGACTGGTGGAGTGAATAGCACTTAATGGATCATTCCATTTATATGCCCTCTGTCTTCTCTTTCTCTGAAGCAATGGCTACTGGCGACTATCAGAGATGGAATGGATTATTGGCCAAACCCAATATGGTAGCTTTTATGGTTATAGCAGCTCAGATTATCAGATGGTGTAAATCGACATAGATTGAGTAGTCTGTGTTTTGTAGACTTCAAAGGTTAACTATTTATTTATTTATTTATTTATTTTTACCCTGTCCTTTTCCTGAAGACTCTGGCTCACAACATTAAAATTAAAAAACAAAATCTAAAATACAACAATGCACTAAAATCCCTTAAAACCTCATCACCCCACCCTTCACTCCCACCCACCACCCACCAATCCTCCTCCCCAACCCCTCTACCCAATCCCACTGCACCCTATTTCTTACTGCCGAATGCCTGGCCAAACAAAAAGGTCTTGCATCTCCTCCGGAAGATGAACAGGCTCAGGTTTAGATGGACTTCCAAGGGAAGGGAGTTCCATAATTGTGGGGTAGACACCGAGAATGTCTCCCCACATGTCCTTGATGTAGCAACTTCATGGACAGAGGGCACTCGCAGGAGGGTGCCCTAGACTGACCTCAGAGGCTGCGATGCATAGGCGACTGGTGACTGTTGAACTTGAGGGGCACACCTAACTTGCATAGACCCACCTCTAATTTGCAATATAGTAATAACAACTTTAAAATATTTACAAAGTGGTATTATGCATGGCAAGCACGTTGCAGGGCTGCATAGGGCACCAATACAGCCAGCCCCTGCCACATGCATAAGAAATGTTCAAATGGGGTTAAAGTGGACAGTGTCTTATCTGTTAGTGGTGTGGCGTAACCCAGCAGCAAGGAGTTCCTAGAGTTAACATTGGAGGGACATTACATTAGTTGACCCTGTGAACTCCTTGGTACTGCTTCTGAGGGCGGTGGGAGGGCAGGGGACCCCTAGCCAGCAGCCCCAAGCAGCAGGACACCCTGGCAGGCAGGTGGAGGTGCAGTGGAAGTTCCTCCCCCTCCACACAGACTGCTTCTGAGGGTGGAGGACCCCCCCACCGGCTGCTTACCTGTCGTTGAGGTGATGGAATGAACTCCAACTCTTTAACACAGGGGCCTCTTCGCCTCTGTTGCCTCTCCTCCCAGCCCGGTCCCCAACTCCTTCTCACTCAGCTGAGCTTGGGGCAGCGGCGGCAGCTCCTCCCCCTTCCCCAGTGGGGCTACAGGGACAGGTGGTCTGCAGCAGACCGCCTCTCCCCCCACAGCCCTGCTGGGGAGAGGGCGGGGAGGAGCTGCCACTGCCACCACACCAAGCTCAGCTGAGATTGAGAAGGAAGGAGCCTCGGGCAGCACTGCAGTGTCGGGGCTGGGAGAGATCTGTTGACTGCCTGCTGTGCATAGCCTTCTCTCCTCTGCTGGTGCGCGCTCTGCCGCATGCAAAAAAACACCACCGACTGGCCGCAACTGCTCTCGCTGCCCTTCCACCCACGGAGTCATGGACTGAAGTGCAGAGAGTGCAACTGCGGCCAGTCGGCGGTGAGACTCGGGATAGAAAGGGAAATTCCAGACAGCTCTATGGTCCAGTTACCCTTCCATCCTGGACAGCATAAGTTTTCAGAAATGGTGGGCGGTCTGGGAGAAATCTGGACCCCTGGCCACTCTGAGGCCACACCGGGTTCAGCTGTGTGTGTGGGATTCTAAAAATCTGCGAGGACATGTGCCCCCCATTCCCCCCTCCACGCGTCACCCATGTTGCGACGGGACATGGGGGAAGAGGCGGTCTTTCAGATATCTGGAGATCAGGCTGTTTAGGTCTTTATATGTTAAAATCAGCACCTTGAATTGTACCTGGAAAGCTACTGGCAGCCAGTGCAGACTCCGGAGTACCAGTGTAATGTGCTCCCGGTGACCCAACCCCGACAGAATGCAGGCCGTCACATTCTGCACCAACTCCAGCTTCTGAACAGTCTTCAAGGGTAGCCCCCCGTAGAGCATATTGCGGTAGTCTAGCCTCAAGGTTATGAAGGCATGGATGACAGTGGCCAGATCTGAATCTGATAAAAAGGGTCACAGCCTTCTCACCAGACAAAGTTGGTAAAAAGCACTCCTGGCCACTGCTGCAACCTGACAATTCACGTGCAGCAGTGGATCCAGGAGCACCCAAAGTCTGCAAACCTGAATGACCAAGGGAGGACAGACCTTCTAAATGACCCTACATCCCCCAGGTCACAAGATCGGCTGACCATCATCACCTCAGTCTTGTATGGACTAGTGAAGCATGACCCAGTCTTCGCTACAAACTAGATCTATAGCTATACAACTGGGTTAGGAAACCATCAGGTGGTAATTAAGTTTCCTGACCTCAATGTAGTTATAACATAGACAGAATTTTAATTTTACCTGTGGGAGCATAAGTAGTGTGGATTGTGGAAGGCCTTGTTGGCTCTCTAACTTGGAATAAATCTGACTGATTGATTTTGGGGTTTCTTTTAGAGAAATTTAGCCATTTGAAACCAAAATCAGGACCCACTTATGTTCCGGACACACTTTAAGATTCTATGGCTGTCAGTATGCCAGCAGCCGGCTAATTCCCACTTCTAAGGGGGTTTAACTGATTTTAGTGAGGCTGTAGAAATAAAATTTTCACATGGTGCAAGGCAGAGTGTTTCAGCTGATCTAAACAATCTTCTATTTCCTTCCAGTTCTTCGTCTTCAAAACTCACCTGTCCCATAACGTCCAGGGTAAACTGCTAATAGATTATGGCTAGAGCCCTGGAGACTTGTGCCGACTACTAGGAGCTGTACATGTTCTATCCTGTTACTCCATCTTCTGTGTAACCTTTCCACCTGTCCTGTTGGTTTCTGTTCTACCCGTTCATTTTGTACGTTAGATTGCAAGCAGGAGCCACCATTTATGGATGCACATCAAGTGCAGTAGTTTCCAATCTGTGCTGAGGCTTTAGGTGCTATCAAAATATAAATGTTGAGATACTGAGATGGAGACAAAGTAGTTCAGGTGAGATCTTTTATTAGTCCAGCTGTAGTTCACCTGAATTTCTTTGTCTCCATCTCTTACATGGTGAAACCAACATGGCAATTTCTTAATACTAATTAAAACAGTTAATGATTTCAATTGTTACTTGTCACAAAAGATTGTCCCTCATCCTGGTGGTGGTCTGCCTTTTAACTGTATATTAATTAGGAAAAAAATGCTTAGAAAATCTTGTTAAACTTCACAATTTTTCTTGCTTTTCCCATTTCTAGTTTGTTTCAATAGCACCTGCCATTTATAAAGTCTGAGAAACAGTTTGCCATTGTTTTTTCATTAAGCCTCGCAACAACCCTGTGAGGTTGGTAGGTGAGTATTATTACTGCCCTTTACACTGCTATGGAACTATGGCTGGAAGTAGCCCGCACAAGACCATCCAGCAAACCTGTGATCAAGCAGGGGTTTATATCTAGCTTCTCTAGCTGGAAACTCTGTGCTCCGTTCACTTGCCCACATCAGCTTTCTAACCACTTGTCATGACACTGTCTCTTAAGTAGCCTCATCTGGGCTTAACTAGGGGGCTTGCCAGGGCTTAACACCGGCAATTAAATTCAAGGGGGGGGGGGCTGAGCCCTGGGAAATATTCCAACTAGGAGTGTGCACCCTAAAATGGGAAAGGCTGATACTGGCCATTTCAGGGCTAGAAATGAAAGCCAGAAGAACCCTGCATGGTTGATTTGGCTTTCATTCATGACTTCTGTGCCCCATCTCCTATGCTGGCCATCATATAGATTCACTCACAAAACTCCCGTTTTATATTCATCTATACAGAGGCAGATTAGTCTAGTGGTTAGATTAGTAGCTGGAGACCAAGGTTCATTTCCCTGCTTTGTCAAGTTCAGGGGCAGGGGCGTGGCTTATGAAGCAGGTTTGGGCCCCAGCAATTCATATTTTAAATAAATTAAACACTGAGCATAGGGCACTCTAATGACACAGACTGAAGGTAAAACATATGTGATGGTAGCCTGTGTTGGTCTGCTGTGGCTTGCATTGGCCTGGGTCTCACTTGCATGTTTGAACTCCTGCTGCCAGATGTTGACCTGTTACTGCCCCAGGGCAAGTAGACATTTGGCCTGGGATGTGTCCTTCAGAAAATCTCCAAGGCACAGCCCAGGCCAAGGCCTACCCACCCACACCAATGTGGTCCCACACATCAGTTAGGCTCACCCAGCCTCGCTGCAAGGTGGTTCGGGCCCAGAGAAGCGTAGTCATCTGGCCCTGCTGAACAGCTGGTTAAGGGGGGCTTAAGGAGCACAGTCACCCAGCCCCACCAAACAGCTGATTGGGGGGGGGAGCTTGAGTTCCTTCAGTCCCCCAATCAGCTGTTAGGTGGCCAGGGTGAGTGCGCTCCTCGTGGCTCTGCCCATGAGCTGTTTACTTTCTCCCTTCCAGCCCCTTCCTGAGAAGTGCTTGAAAGGGGAAAGCATCACACACCCAGACTTCCCAAGTGACATGAGACCCAGCCGTACAGCAGCAACCTGGGGCACTCCTTGGTATTTGGGGTAAGGCCATCCTCCCCCACCCCTGTGCCTTCTGTCTGCAAAGTGACAGCCAGCTGGTCCTGGGACTGGCTAGCTATCACTTTGCATGGGCAGGAGGCATTGGAGAGGGGGGGATGGCAGCTGTACTTGCAAAGTGGTAGCCAGGCGGCTCTGCGACAGCTGCCTTGGCTGACTTGCTGTCACTTTTCATGGGCAGGAGACATTTCCCTCAGGAGTCCCCCCCCCCCGCATCAGCTGTTTGGTGGCAGCTCTTCCCAGGTTCAATCCTACTGAGATGCATTGACCCAGGAGTCATGTCCCATGTGGACAGTTCCTTGGGCTGCCCTGGGGTGTGGAGGGACCTGTGCCAGGGTCCCACCACCGTCTTGGGTGCCCTCCCCCCTCCAATGCCTCCCATCCATGCAGGGTGACAGGTAGCTGACCCTGTGGCAGCTGTGCATGTCTGGGTTAAGGGTTGAGGGCTGCACATTTGAACAGTCCTCCCTGCCAGCCCGAGGAGTGATGGCTGCAGTGGTTTGCCCTGGGTTGGGCTGGGGGAAGGGTTTCACTGCCGTCTTAAGAACATAAGAAGTGTCATACTGAGTCAGACCAATCGTCCATCAAGCCCAGCATCCTGTCCTCTGACAGTGGCCAATCTCGATTGCATGAGAGAAGAACCAACAGTCACAATGGGCAATCTTGTTCCCCTGTTGTTTGCTCCCGACAGTAAGAAGTTCATCCCATAAGCTACTTGGTTAATAGCCATTAATGGACCTACTCTCTAAGAACATATCCAGTCCTTTTTTAAACCCAGCTATACTGCTGGCCTTGACAACGTCCTCTGGTAACAAATTCTGTAGGTTAATTATGTGTTGAGTGAAAAAGTACTTCCTTTTCTTTGTTTTAAATCTGCTGGCAGCTAGTTGCATGGAGTGTCCCCTAGTTCTAGTACTATTTGAGAGGGTAAATAA
>QEPC01014651.1:3331948-3343670 GCA_003113815.1 Sphenodon punctatus
CAGCAGCAGCAGCAGCAGCAGCAGCAGCCAACTGAGCTCACAGGGGGCCGCCAACGCAGCCCTTCCCCAGCTCTCTGACAGGAGAGAGGAGCTCAAGGGCGCATGCATGAGCCTGCAGAAATGATTTTTTATTCAATAATAACTCAGTTTTGGCTGCACCAATTACTATCATATTTCAGAAGTGGTTGTTATTGATCTCATGCTGCAAACCTGTGAAGTTTGGGGGCTCAACTCATCCAGGGGGAGGAGATATTGATGATTCAAAATTGTGAGGACGCTGTGCATTTTGACCACAACCAATTAACGTTTAAACAGTCATAACATTTTATTTTCCCACTGGATCTTCTTCAAACTTTGTGCATATGATGTTCCTCACAACTTATAGCCATGGATACATTTTCAGCAATGTAGCACAAGTGGATTCCTCAAAATCGGGGCCTAATGGAGAGTGGTTATGCATTTAAGTTTCAGGCAGCTGCTGCTACCTGAAGATTTTAGTCCTGTAAGTAATGGAAGCAGTCAGAGTAGAAAACATGAATACAGAGATTATAAGTACACTTATAAGTACACTACTGGCTTTTGAGAATTTTGAACCTCAAATTGATTCAAAGTGGAAAAATGTTGGTTATAAGTAGACACAGTAAACTAATGTACCATATTGATCTCTATCAAACAAATCTTCATTTACAGAGGTGAGAGTATATTATTACTCTTCAGCATTGAAGAAAGATAAACATTTTTTTACCTAGGTTCTGTAAAATGGAAAATCAAACTTTAAAGACCGAATAAATAATAACCATTCACCCATGTATGGAATAATACTGTAGCTTAACATGCTTTCTTTGGTTTGAATTTGTTGTTGTTTTGAATTTTTAAAAGCTTGCATTTTTCTCAGAGAAGATTACAGCTTTGGATATTTGAATTTAATATCCTAACACAACACCTGATGAAACTATTAGTTCTCTATCTTGTTGAGAGTAGCGTTTCATGGTTCTTTCTTTTTAGGCTTCCCTGTGGTCGTTCTCTTACTTGGGTCTTATTCCTCCGCCTCCTGGGGGGCGTCCCTGGTGTCAGTCTGCTCCCTGTGCGCCCCCTGTCCCTTTGGGATCTGACCCTGTGAGGTTCGGGGGTGTACGCGGAAGGTGATGCTGCCTATGTCAGTTTCTAGGGACACCTCGTCCACCAGTAGGCGGGACTGTCCCCTCCCGCTCCCTGACTGGCCTCGCCAGGGGCAGTGGGATCCCCCTGCTGCGGGTTGTTGGGCAGGGGGGTGTTGTAAGTGCCCTATTTATGCCCCTGGCAAAGGCGGTGCCGTGGATGTGGGAGGCCACAATGTCCCTGTCCATGAAGAGGAACTGATCCAGCAGTTCCTGGACCTCCATTGTGCGCATGGCACAACCACAATGTGAGATTATTGTCCTTGATATGTTTATATCCGGACCTCGAGTCCTTTGCCTACTGTATGTATTAGGACACATCACTATTGTACCCCAATCGCTGCATCTCCTGGGCGATGGCTTCATAAACCTGTCTAGTCTTGTAGCTGCACACCAGATTGTACTGGACCTTTTCAGCCCACCCACTTGCGCATGAGGTCCAGGGTCTCATCCCTGGTCCAGGGATTCCCCTTTTGGGTTCTACCTGTGGGGGGTCGTCCAGCTTTGCAGCTTGGGGTCCACCCAATGGCTGTTGTGGCAGTGGAGCAGGTGGTCTCCTGTTGGGGGAATGCAAAATTGTGAGGACGCTGTGCATTTTGACCACAACCAATTAACGTTTAAACAGTCATAACATTTTATTTTCCCACTGGATCTTCTTCAAACTTTGTGCATATGATGTTCCTCACAACTTATAGCCATGGATACATTTTCAGCAATGTAGCACAAGTGGATTCCTCAAAATCGGGGCCTAATGGAGAGTGCCGCACCCCTGTTGCTTCTGTGTTGTGTTCCTTGCCCTTCCCCCCAGGGGTTCCCGCTGTTTTAGTTTTACCTGACTGCCACGGAGGTCCTCCTTGGCTGTCTCCCCAGTTATGCTGTGCGCCAGGGTTTGGGTGCTCTCCTGTGTGTGTGGGGGACCGGTGGAGCTGTCAGCTGTCTGCCCGGCGTTTGCTCAGGGTGTGTCTGCACCCTCCCCTGTGTGGGTGGGTTCCCCCAATCTTACCTCGCTATTGGATGTGCTCTCCTTCCTGATTCCCATGGATGTGGTTGGGGGTGGGGTTGTGGGTGGTGCCGGAGCTGCTGTTTTGGTATGGGAAAGCTGTCTGTTGCTGTCCTGCCCCCCCCCCCGGTGCTGGATGCCTGACCCCCCCTCCCCTGGGCAGCCTGGGATCCCTCTGCTTACCCTGGCTCTTCCCACGCATGTCGTGGCGCTGCCTCCCTTCGTTTTGTCTGCTGCTTTCCTTCCAGACATGTTGGGAGTTGGCGCACCCATGTCCTCACTCGCTTCTCCTTTAAGGGCTCCCAGTGGGGCATTTGGCGTCTCTACCGGTGGGTGTGTCTGCTTGCCCCTATGGGACCTCTCTAGCTGTGTCTTGCTGGTTTTGGTGGACCCTTTCCGTGGGTTTGTGTGTTTTGTCGTTTGCATGGGTGGATGGGTGTTGAACACCCATCTCCACCCACAGAGCATGCCAGCTCCTTCCCAGATACTCCGTGGGTGGAGGTGGGTGTTGATGGGTGTGTCATGGGAGTGTGCACACCCACCTGATGCCGTTCACACGGATGCTTTCCCACCCATCTATATGCGACCCCCTATATTTGTGCCCGGTCGGGTTCCAAATCCGAAGCCGGCCGGGTGGGGAATTCCTCTTTCTCTCCAGGGTGCCACCCCGAGGGACAGGGACTACACCACGCCCTCCTATAGGGGTTTTCCCGCAGGCCGTGGCCTGAATCTAACGTCACCTCCCCCACGTGCCACCCCCACCCTTCCCAAGGCTGGTAGGACCCCCAGCACAGACCCTTTAGTCTCTAGTCCACAGATCTCCTCCCACCATACTGGGTAAACCTCATGTGCTGGATCCTCTCGCCATGCGCCACCCCTGGGTGCCTCTTCCTGGTCCTTTTTATCCCGTTCAAACCTCCGGCCACAGGTGCGGCATGCTCTTCCGGGTCTGGTCTGGGCGCTTATTTCTGACGTCATCGCGTCTGTGTCCCTCTGTGCTTACCAATTCTTGCTGTTCACCTGGGAGCCTGGAAGTGCTTTGGCGCTCTCCCTGCTGGCAGCCGAGCCCGGCTCTGCGCTCTCCTCCTCCCGGAACTCCATCTCTTCCCCCCTTGTGTCTTGGGGCATCAACACCACAGCAGGTTGAGGGTAGGTCTCTTCCTCCTCGCTTAAGTCCCTTTGTTCCCCTACCTGTCCTGGGGGATCCAGACAAGCTGGGCTGTCACACCATCCGATGGCTGTTCATGGGTGTTGGTGGGTGGGTGGCGTCCATGTAAAAATGGCCATAGAAAGCAAAAAGGCAGCTGAAAATGTGACGTTCTTTTTCTGGGCAGCAGTGTGACTTTCCCCCACAAAGCTTTTATCATTTTTATAGTGTGTTTTTAATCATCTGAACATGCTATATATTGTCAGTATTCATTCCCCACAGTAATTTTGTTACCCGAGATTTTTCAACTATTGCAAGTTTAGGGGGAAAGTACCTCTTCCCTTACCCTTTTGCAATTTAGAAATCCTTTCCTTTCCACCCTTACCCCATAGGCATAGTCTTGCTTTTAAGTGAGCAATTAAACAATTGACACCTATGTGTTTTAATAAAAATAAAGCAGACCCACAACTTTAGGCAATCAAAAGCTTTAAAAAGTATTGTTCCCTTGACTTTACTAAGCTTAAGAATCTCAGAAAACAACAAGGAAGCCTGAGTCACCAGAGAACAATCATTCTATCCAAGCATCCTATTCCACTGCCACTGGGCTCAGTCCGAAGGCTCACAGATTACGCATGGAAGCCGCGTGCACACACATGTGTGCAGTTTTCACGTGGGACAATGGTCTGGCAATTGGGATCTGTGAGGTTTGTGTGCACACAGGTCCACGCAGGATCTGCGAGCTGTGGGCACGGACCCGAGTTGACTGCGTTGCTGCAATTTGCAGTGATTTTTGCAGAATCAGCCAATCCTCGTAGAATCAGCCAATCCTCGCGGTGCCATGCTGAAATTGCAGTGACACTGCAGTGGGGGCTGTATGCAGGATCTTTAAATCCTGTCTCAGGCATAAACTTGTTGCCAGACCCCAAACTAAAACTGCTGCTGCAGCTGCCATCTGTCTGGGAGGTATGACCACGACCCGAGGGTAAATAGGCCCCTGGGAGATGAATTGTGGGTGGGTGGGGTCTGAAGGCCCTCTGTTTGAGTGAGGGAGGTCTGGGGTTTTAATATGAGGTGGGAATTCTGGGGTGCTGAAATTCCAGAGGATTTGACTTGTGTTTGATTAGCAAAGTTGTGATTCTACGTCAAACCTGTTGCAAATTTGCTTCCCAGCATGCATAGTTATGCAAATCAAGTTAATTATGCAAATATTAATGCTCGCGGTGAATTTGCAGAATTTGGCTTCACTGGTTGCAGAATTTAAGATTTTTTGGTGCAGTGAACTGCTATGGAATTGAGCCCATTGTCTTTCCTTTATGCAATACATGTCTCTATATATTTATTTAAATTCTGAAAAGATGGGCATCTTTCTCTTTTATCTCATGTAAAATTGTTTTATTGGCTATGCCAGCCTTATTGAGGTAGTTGACTACGTTGTTTCCTTGCATTAGGCAGCTGGAGTCAGTACATATATATTAGATTATATCAGCTTGATTAAATTTGCTTTTATGTATCTCCATTGGCAGTACTTTCTAGAAGTACAATAAAGGCCTTTTGAATTTGCCTCCTGTTTGATCAGGACATGCTATTATTTCCCCATGCTGTTTTTTTATCAGAACACAGACCTCCTAATTAGGAATGGTGGCAACCTCAGCCAAAATCTAAATCAAATTAGCAGGGCAGATATTTAAAGTACGGACTGATATCTATAGGGGGTGGGGGGGAGAAGGTTTTCCTTGATTATAATTTACAATTTAGGACTGAACTAGAGTAATTACCACTGCAGGGTAATTTAATGCTGGCTTTTTATTAACATTGACTGGTGTTTTGGATGGGAGTTGTGGCATCCATGAGGATATCAATTTCTTGTGAAATACTACCCTATTTAAGGACATTAAACTGTAATCTGCAGTTTTATTACACAAGCAAAAGAATAAAGATGTGTTGAAAGTTGTTCATGGAATGAAATGTGAGTATCAACTAACCTGCATCTTGTACTGCCTTCGCTTAGTAGGTGATTAATCTGTTTGGCACTTATACCTTTCTTTTCTTGCAAACTTGACGTACCTGCTTCTAAATGCCTTAAACAAGGAGGTGGGTGAAAGTTGGAATTTGGTAAAGGCTTTCTTGCCTTTGGGCTCAATCCTAAACATACTTGCGCAGGAGTGAAGTCTCATTGATTACAATGAGACTTACTTATGAGCAACTGTGTTTTGGATTGGGCCCATTGTGGTTTCTAACCACTCGTGGTTTTCCTGGCGAAAGCTCCTAGAATAGACATGACTTATGCCACTGCAGTGTGGTCTGTAATCCTTAACCAGAGGAAAATGCATTGGGGGCTTGCATTCATGGGGCTGTACTGGTGACTAAAGTCTAATGCAGAAATGATTTGCAATTATCCAAGTCACAAGTTGAATTCAAATTTCCATGAATTATCTTTTTAATTTGTTCCAGCAGTTTGACTATATTCACATTAACTTGGAACTTCATTAAGCTCAATAGATTTAATTTTTAGTTGAATTAGTTCATTGTTAGGCATTAGTTTGCTTGTATAACCAAGTCAAATTTCTAGTTACATTAGTTGTCAGATTTAAACAACTGAACTAAATGAATTCTTAACTTTGACTTTATTTCATTGTGTAATTGACAGTCTCCCTGTACCTAACAACATCAACCAACTAATCACAAGTTATAGCATTAATTAGTTTCAAATACGAAATGAACAAATATTGAATAGTAACTTGAATGATTGCATATTGTATAATGTCAGAAAAACTTGACAATCCCCTTGCAAAATTCACAAATGGGAGAACAATTTTGAATTTGCATAATTTGAAATGAGAAAAATTCTACAAATATTTCGTTTAAATATTTGTTTAAAATATTTGATTTGATTTAAATATTTGTTACAACCCTACTCATATCCCCAAACAAAATAATTAAACATTAATATCAAATGGCCCTAATAAAACAGAAAATATTGTTTACCAACTGTGAGAATGCTGCTTGGGGGATTAGCCACGGGCAGGCTTTGCCCCTCCCCCATTGGGAAGGCTGCCAGAAAGGGGTAGAGAGGGGAGCCCCCTTAGGGGGCTACCAGTAGCTGCAGTGTGAGTTCGCACTTCTCGGGCAGAGGGGGCTCTTGCTGAGCGAAAGGAGCCCAGTTAAATATAGCGCTCAGCTCAGGGAGAGGCTGTGTGCTAGAAGAACAAAGGAGAAGAAGATCACTGACCTTGGAGGAGGGTCTCTTTGTGGCAAAGATTTCGGTGCAGTGAGGCAGAGGACCAGCTTTGGGGCAGGCAGGAGCTTCCGGGGTCCGTGGGATAAGGACAAAAAAAGAGAGAAGCCACCGAAGAGGGCCCCAAAATGGCTGCAGTGGCAGCAGGGTGGGGCCGGGGCCGCAGGGAAGTGCACGAGAGTGGAGGTTCTCCCCCTGGACTATGGGGGAGGCCCGATCTGCTGGCAGAGCCAGTGGGAGTGACAGGGAGGCGCTCGCGGGGAGGGGCTCCTTTGCCACGAGGTTTGAGGGGATGTCCGGTGGGGGCAGGGGAGCTGGTGGGGGGTCTCCCCCCTCCCTCCATCCCTCCCCTTGAAGTGGCATCAAGGTCCTGCACACAACCTGGTGGGGGTTTGGGGGAGGGTCCCCGTGGTGGAGCCCCCTTTGGTGTCTAGGCCTAGGGGAAGGCCTAGAGCTGCCCAAGAGTCTCCCTTGCTGAGGGAATTTAGGTAGCTGGAAGGGGGAGAGGAATGTTGTTCCTTCTTCTAGGGCAGCAGCGGAAGAGTAAGAGTTGGCGGGCAGGATCAGAACACTGGCGGTCAGGATGGAGGAGTTGGTCAAGGGCAACGGGATCACAGCTACACCAGGTGGCAGTGGACATCACGGCCCCTCTGCTGGTCAGTCGGGGTTGGCGTTTAGTGCTTCTGTAGGGAGTACGGGTCCCCCTGTGATTACAATGGTGTCAAACTTAGGCCACGGGAATCAGCAGAAAGCGGGTGAGATGAGCGAGGAGGGGTTTTACTGGGATGGAGTGGTGTGGAAACTAGGTAGACCGGCAGTCCTGCCAATTCAGTGGTCCCCTGCTGCTCCGCCTTTTTTGGTTTAGTGGCGAACTGTGCTAGTGTCTGGCAAGGACCTAGTCAGCAGGGTAGTTTTTCTGGGAGCCCGTCCCCAATCCAAATGACAAATCGGATAAGAGAGATCAGGAAAAAATAAAGAAACCATAGATGGATAGGAACTGGAGCAATTGGGTCCTGGCCTATATGATCTATATGGGGGTGGTTATTCAGGTGCAGCCTTGGAGAACTTCAGCCATGCTGAAGTACCTCGATGTAATTCACGGGGCGTTTGATGTTTCAGGGATCTGGGTGGCTCTGCTATGATGAGGCCTTTAGGATGAGGGCCTCCATGAAGCCTAGCATGAGGTGGGATCTGCATGTGGGTGAACTATGGCTGGAATGGATGTTTTAATCTGGTTCTTTAGTGAGGGCAGACAGTGGGCATGTTCTTACTAAGGGGACATGTGATAAAACAGAACATGAATGGGCGGATGTAACGCAGCCTGGGGCAGGTGACTTGGCTTGCTGGGATTTCAACAAAAGAGGAAAGTGTTTTCGTCAGTAATGCAAGTTCCGACATGACTGCATATCCTGTCTTGGCCATCACTCCACGTTGTACTGGCCCAGGAATAATCAAGGAAAACCCAAGGGTAGGGGCGCTGGGGCCCCTTATGGGAAGTGAATCCCTGGATCAGTGGTACCGCTGGGTAAGGGTCCCAATGCCAATTAAGATAGAAGTACTTCAAGATTGGTTAGTGGGTTACCCTAAGCCACAGGAGGCCGTTTACTTAATATTAGGTTTTAAGGAAGGTTTTAGGATTCCATTTGAGGGCATTCGCGTTTTGTTGCATTCCTCGAATTTATTGTCCTTGAAAGGTTTAGAAGCAGTGGTAAGAGCTAAGATAGCAAAGGAGGTGCGTGAGGGCAGGGTGGAGAGCCCTTTCACTGATCCACCATTGGAGAACTTCAGAGTATTGCCTTTGGGTATCGTTCCAAAGAAGGCACAGGGTGAGTTCCGGATAATTCATCATCTGTCTTATCTTAGGGGTGGGTTGGTGAATGATTCAATTGACCCTTCACTCTGTTCGGTCCACTATTCCTCTTTTGACTCAGCGGTGGACATGGTTCGTAGTTGCGGTACGGGAGCGTTGTTGGCAAAATGTGACAAAAATCTGCTTTTAGGCTCCTGTCTGTGCATCCGGAGGATTTTGATTTGTTAGGTTTTAAGTTTGAGGGAGGTTATTACTACGATAAGGCCATGCCAATGGGCTGTTCCATTTCGTGTGCAGCATTTGAGACCTTCAGCAGCATGCTTGAATTGGTGGTCTGCCATAGAGTAGGCAATGCGCATATATCTCATTATTTAGACGATGTTTTGCTCTCGGGGCATGCAGGCATGAGAGACTGTGCTATACTTCTCGAGTCCTTTCAGAAAATGGCTGCCGAGCTTGGGGTTCCCTTACTGGAGGAAAAAACTGAGGGTCCTGCTCAAGTTTTACATATTTGGGGATTTAACTTGAGCCCGGGCAGGGTTGTTCTAGCTTACCAGATAGCAAGTTTATTCCATTGAAGGTTGCTGTGGGGAGTGTAATGCAAAGATGGAAGATTAAATTAAGGGAGTTTCAATCTTTTCTGGGTCTTTGCTTTGCTTGCCGGGTCGTTGCTCGGGTAGGGCATTTTTGGCAAGATTGTACAGAGCATCAGCTGGGGTGAAAGCCCCGCACCACTGGGTGCGGATAAATAATGAAATGTGGGAGAACCTTACAACGTGGCTGGAGTTTCAATGGAGTATCATTTTGGTGAGTGAAACTGCTGTTGAAATCAGAGTTTCAAGTTTCAAGTTCAGTTGGATGCAACAGGTAGTTTTGGTTTTGGCATGTTTTACAATGTGTGCAGAACAATGGCCCTCAGAATGGGGGCCTGGTTTAATTAGAGATTTGACTTTTTTTGAATTGTTCCCCTTATTGGTGGCAGTGTCAATTTGGTGAAAGGAATTCCAAAACAGGAGAATCTGTTTTTGGTGTGACAATTTGGTGGTTGTTCATATTGTCAGTTCTCTGTCATCTAAATCTATGAGGGTTATGAGGCTGGTGTGGGCTTTTGTGCTGTGCTGCTTAAAGTTTAATATCTTGTTTCAGGCAAAGCATGTACCCGGGGTGGATAATTTCATTGCCAATGCTCTTTCTCACTTTCAGACCACTTGTTTCAGACAGTTGGCTCCAGAGGCGGACTTGATCCCAATTCGGATTCCGGCTCATCTGTGGAATCTTGGACTAGAGTAATTGACAGGGCTGTGAGGTGTTCTCTTGCACCCTCCACTCTTGCATGTTATGAATCTTGGTTTGGAAAGTTCAATGAGTTTAGAAGTTGTTTGGGTGTATCCAGTTCTTCCCCTCCATTGGAGGTGCAGGTGTTGAGATATGCAGTTTTTCTCCACAGAGAGGGTTCGAGTTCTAGGACCATTGCCGTAAGACTGGCAGCAATCTCCTTCCATTCCAAGCTTCATAATTTTAAGGATCCTTGTTTAGGGTTTCAGTTAAGGAGGGCTTTGGAGGGTTGGTCTAAGGAGCGTGGATATAGGGTGGACTCACGCTGCCCCTTATCAATTACAGAGTTGTCACAGTTATTGTCGTCTCTGCATCTTGTGTGTTACAACAGCAGCGAAGTTGTGTTATTTTGCACTGCTTTTTTAGTTGCTTTTTTGGGGGGCTTTAGAATAGGGGAGCTGGTTATGTCATCCAAGGGAGGGGCGTTGGGCCATGCTATCAGGGCATCTGATGTGAATATTGAATCGGGTCAGATGTTCCTTTTCTTATGGCATTCAAAGACTGATCAGCTGGGTCAGGGGAAAACTATTCATTTGCACTCGGCCCCTGATCAGGTGCTGTGTCCAGTGGACACGATGCGGCGGTTCATGGGAATTCGTCCCGTGTGGCCTATTCCTTTGTTTATACATAGTAATGGCTCTCCACTCATGAGATACCAATTTGTTGCAATGTTCAGGAAATTATTAGCAATAGTTGGATTACGTCCCAGCGAATTTGGGGCACATTCCTTTAGAACTGGAGCCGCAGCTATGGATTCCATGGCCAGCTGTTCGGGAAAAAGACATTCAAGCTATTGGCCGTTGGCAATCCCAAACCTACCGGTGTTACATCAGGCCTTCGGACTATTTGGTTTAGAGGCAGGGGTACAGATGGTTTGTAGAAGTATTATCATGTTGCTAAATATTTGTTTGTTTGTTCAACAGGTTGTGCCCCCAATCCACGGTGCAAGCAAGTTTGGATAATCGGGCATAGTCTCATTTTTTGGGGCCACTTTCAAGCATGCCAGGAATGTCGTGCACCTAATTTGGGGCTGGTTCAATGACTCAACATTACATGGTTCGGTTTTAGGGGTATGAAATGGATCCAGTTCCTCCCATGGATCAAGCCTAAGCTGAGTGGGTCATTGCTGGATGTGTTGGTTCTCCATTTGGAGGAGAATGATCTGGTGCAGAAGGTGGGATTGGAATTAATTTCACTGGTGGTAGCTGATTTCTGCAAGCATGCTCCAGAATTGCGAGTTCTGTGGGTAAATATGTTGCCCAGGATACTATGGGCAGGGGTGCAGTACCCCAATAAGATAGACAGGACTCACAAAAACGTTAATAATTCTGTGGGAAAATGGATCAGAGCAATGGAAGGTGATGTAATTAATCTCGCTGAGATTAGTTTCAGGGACCGGTCATTATTCAGGAAAGAAGGGGTACATTTGTCCTGGAAGGGTAATTCATTGTACCTGGATGAGATTATCTCAGGTCTCATTGCATGGTTTGGTATTGTGTGTGTGTGTGTGTGTGTGTGTGTGTGTGTGTGTGTGTGTGTGTGTATTAGGCTTAGCCCATTCCCCGTGGCAATTTGGTACAGTGTGCACCTGTTAATTTTGCCCACTCCAGTTAGCTAAATTGAAGGTTACCACATTTTGGTGAGGTTTGGGGTTCCACACTGAGATTATGCAGCCTGGTGGGGATATTCCCAGGAGGGGGGAGGCGCATTCACTCCTCATCTAGACTGGGTGGCTTGGCAGGCTGGGCATGTGTTTTTGTTCTCCATTGTTTCACGTTTCGGTGAAATTTGATAGAGGTTAGGGATGGGCGAACGCGGTTTTGAAGTTTGGAATTCGGCCCGAACTCGGCCTGTTCAGACAACCGAACCCAAATCCGAACATGAATTGACCGAACCGAACGAACCGCCGAACATCGAACTGACCGAACAGTTCCGTCAGTTTGGATTGTGTTCGGGTGAGTTTGGGTGGCAAAAAAAGTGTCACTGGAAGGTCAAACTTGACAGGGAGGGGTAGTCAGCTGAGGAGCAGACTTCCAGG
>QEPC01014651.1:3345321-3360414 GCA_003113815.1 Sphenodon punctatus
TTAGTGATAGAGATAGCGTTAGTGATTTAGTTTTAGTGTTTGTAGGAGTAGGCCTGTGTACTTATTAGATAATCCATTTAGTTCATAGCATTTAGAATAGTTAATAGCAGTTAGAATTAATGTAGATAGACAAATATAATATTAGATTAAAAATTTAAATAAAAAAACCCAAATAAAAAACCAAAAAACCATATAAAACCAAATAAAAAAACCAAAAAACCATATAAAAAACAAAAAAAACCTGGCTGTTCACCCAGGCCTTTGGGGAGGGTGGGAGGGTGGGTTAGGGGTCTTTAATCTCCTCCTACCCTTATTGGTTTAAATACAGATCCATAATATGAATCCATAATTAAATCCATAATTAAATTTTCCTACCCTTATTTATTGTTTTTATTGTGGCCTAGCCCTGTTTAATTGTTAATATTATGTTTGTTTTAAATTTTATATGGTTGTATTTTTTTATGTTTTGAAATTGTTAGCCGCCCTGAGCTGTTTTCAGGAGGGGTGGGATATAAATTGACAAATAAATAAATAAAATAAATATAGCAAAGTAACAATATAAATATAAATCAGTTTCCTATGTAAATAAAAATTTACGTTAAATAAATCACAGCAAAAATTGGTTGCCAAGGTGAATGGCCCGGCAACCAAGACCAAAAATTAATAAATTCAAAGTAAAAGTATAAGTATCAAATATGAATAATATCAATCCTCATTATCAATAGTTGTCATAACTAGTTATGTCTGAAGAGGCATTTGATATTGAGAGAGAGCATATTACTGCAGACACAACCATGCTCTCTCATGAACACTTGCTTTTGTTGTATTTTTGGTTTGGTTTTTTCCTTTGCTGAATGCATTTAGGCTGAAAGTAGAGATTTACCCTTGCAGGATGGAACAGAACTCTTATTTTAAACCTCTTAACACTTGCACAGTGTGAATTTGAGGTTTATACAAGTGATAGACACTACCTTACAATCAAGGCTAGTGCAGAAGGGCACTGTGATAATTTCCGTCAGAGAGAGATCTGCAATGCACTTCAATACTGACCTGCTACATCAGCTTAATTTTGCCATATCTACTTGACTGATTGGTTTTCTTCCCCAGACCTTTCTTGAACAGACTCAGTTAGTTATACTGGCTAGTTTAATGCAGCCACAAGAGCCTAAGATGAGACCATTAAAATAATGTTCATTTGTGTTTAAAATTGGCTTTGAAACCAGTTTTTCAGAAATGGGGAGGAGAGCACTAAGCCAGTGTCCCATATAGCCCTCTATCAGAGGGACCCTGGGCTATAATGTTTGGCTCCCTATGGTCTGGAACCCTATGGCAGAAACCCCACTAATTAAGATAATTACTTTTTCCTTATGAAACTGGTCAGAAGGATTAAGGAAGTTTATGATGTATGATATGTCACGATATACCATTATAATGGAGATAAATATTCTGATGCTTGGCGTGTAATATAGAAACTGATTATTTGCTATTTTAAACTAATGGTGAAGATTTATATGGTTATGATGTTGATATTTTCCGTTCTTTTAAATTGTTATAGCAAAATCTGCTGATACAATAAACATATTGATGATGATGATGATGATGACTTTATTATAAAAAGAAGAGAGCTCAAAGAGTTAGGGATGGTCCTTTGGATGAAAAATCATTTTTCTTTTCTTTTTTGTTTTTTTACCCCTTCGCCAAAGCTATTGGATTTAATTATGGATCCATATTATGGATCTGTATTTAAACCAATTAAAAATAAAATATAATAAAACATTATTAAAAAAATACTGTGCATGGACAAAATGGCCACCGGACTGTTCTGCACATGTGTGACCTTTTCCAAAATGGCGACGGCAGTGTCACCACCATTTTGGAAAAGGGCAGCTGGTTTCTGCATGCACAAAATGGCCACTGCACATGTGCAGACTAGCTTCCCTTTTCCAAAATGGTGGCAACACTGCAACCACCCTTTTGAAAAAGGGTGTGCATGCGCAGAATGGCTGGGTGGCCATTTTGCACATGTGCAGTAATTTTAAAATCAATTCAAAAAACAAATTACCCTGCATGTGGAAATTGGTTGCTGGACCGTTCTGCACATGCACACCCTTTTAGAAAGGGAGAGTGTCTGTACATGCAAAAAATGGCCACCACACATGTGCAGAATGGTCCAGGGGCCATTCTGCACATGTGCAGTAATTTAAAAAAAAATTTATTGTAGATTTGAAGGCTTGTTGTCGTGCTGTTCTGGTTCATTTTGGATTAATTCATAACGGCCCGTTTCATGCAGTTACAGATAATCCCAAGCGGCATGGCAGGAGAGGCGGGGTAAAAATCTATGGAAATAAATAAAAAATAAAAATAAATTTGAATCTGAACTTTCCACCCCTAACAGGTGTTAATGGATCTCAGTAACTTGATAACACACAAGGTCAATTAATGCGGGTTTTGTTTGATTCCCATGCTAAAACAAAGCTTAGTGAGCAAAGAAGAAGATGAACAGAGGAAAATAAATAGTCAAAACATGGAATACTTCAAATACAAAGCAAGCAGTCATTCAAATCAAGTATTTTACCAGTCCATGGCTGTAAAGTAAAAGCCTTTTGGTCAATCATAGTCCTTCCTTTGGGTGGTCGTGGGAGGAAGGAGAAAAGAGGTTAATTCTGTTGCTGGATTTTTTATTATTATTATTATTATTATTATTATTTTATTTTACAAAACCAAACTCTTATTTCTCAGTATTATTCCTGCTCTGAACAGGTGGACACAAGTCAAAAGAGGATAGTAAAGGATTGGTAACAGGTTTTTTTGAAGTGTTCTCGGGCACTGGCATGATCAGTTGCAAAGAGATGTTATGATCAGATATATGAGTTTCAGCAGATGTAGTCTATCCTAACCCTATTCAGCAGACCCTAACCCTGTTTTAAATTGTTTATATTATTATGATTGTTTTATATTTATATTATTGTATTTTTTACCCTTTTAAAATTGTTAGCCACCCCGAGCTGTTTTTACAGGAGGGGCGAGGTATAAATTGATAAAAATAAATAAAATAAAATAAATAGTCTGGACTCCAGATTGCTTCACTTGTCTGAGTTGCCTTTGGGTCAGTCTCAGCAGGTCTCTGTGCTTCTCAGGCAGAGCAGGGCTGGTTGGCATTCACATTTTGTTATGCTGGTGACAGTCTCATAGAAGCCAGAAGAGAGAAGAGGAGGAAAATCAGAGAGGTGGAGAGATGTGTGAGGACAGGAGAAGACAAGCAGAATTCTCGCATTTGTCTGATCCAGTAATAACTTGAGATCCCTACTAAGGCTGGATGTCTTGATGTCTCCAGGAATAATAACCCCAACATAGAGTGAGGTTGCCGTTTTGATCCCAAATGACAGAGAGCCAAATGGTTTGAATGATATCTTTTACTGGACCAACTGCTGGTGGAAATAAGCAAGCTTTCAGGCTACACAGGGTTCTTCCTCAGGCACGTAGCATAATCAATAGAAATATATAAACTGAGGAAGTGTAGAGCAGGTATATATGAGGGGGCTTGGAATGGGTGGGAGTGGATAGAACAAGGTGGGAAAGGGGTAGGGGGTAAAGAGAGAGAGAGAGAGAGAGAGATGGGACAGACATTTAAAAACAGCTGTAAAATTATATATTGGTGTACGAGACAAACTAAGAAACAATAGGTAGTGTTAGACAGAGCAAACACATGGGTTGGGGATATAGTGGGAAACTGCTTATCAGGAGAAGGGAGTTCACATATCAAAGGAACAGTGGGTTCACAGTAATACAAAGGTTGAGTATTCAGCTGACATGGTCAGTTACATCCAGGGAGAGACAGTGGTTAGAATGATCTCTAGGAACATGGTACAGACTAAATTCCAAATGCAGTATACAATAAGGTATAACAGATATTTGTAGTGGCTGGAAAAATATAGGTCCTTGTTAAGTCCATTATTTTTGGTGTCAAAGAAAGTTATGAATTTTAGTTCCTAGGCCATCTTCCGAGGGTGTTGTGTGTGTTTCTTTTAAGGATGACGTCAGAGAGGTCTGTTTAAAGAATGGTTGTGCTGGAAGAAGTGATTGCCCACTGCAGAGTCAGTGACTTTGTTTATAACTGTATGCTGTTGGTGTAAAGGTTGCTGGTTTTCGCCAACGTAGTTTCCATGGCAGCATTTGATGCAAAATAATGAAATACACGACACTTTGGGATTTGCAGTTGTAACTGCCTTGGATTTGGAATGGTTTTCTGTGGGGGGTGTTGACTGTAGTGGTAGAAATGTGTTGGCAGGTAATGCGCCTACTGTTCTGGCAAGATTTTGTTCCTGTTGATGTTGGGGTGTCCTGGGTGGTGGGTAGTTTGCTCCGGATTGTGAGAGGTTCGGGGGTTGTTTGAAGGCCAGAAGAGGTGGTTCAAGGAAGGTTTTTCTTAGGATTTTACCCCCATCCAGTATGAGTTGTAGTTGTTGGATGATGCCATGCATAGATTCCAGTGTGGAGTAGTAGGTGATGACAAGGGGGGTGCAGTTAGAGGGTTCCTTCATTCTATATTCTAACAGGTTCTCTCGAGGGTTTTGAGTGGCTCATTCTATAATTTGGTCTACTTCTCTGCCAGAGTGTCCTTGTTTTGTGAAACTGGTTTTAAGCAGGGTGAGGTGAGCATCACGGGTCTGTTCATCAGAGCGTATTCTGTGGTGTCTGAGTGCCTGGCTGTAGATAACTGATTTTGTGTGTGTCTTGGATGGTTGCTGGATTGGTAGAGGTAGGTATCATGGTTTGTTGGTTTCTTGTATATTGCAGAGGAAGAAATAATCCAGAGAGATTGTGTGGTTGCTGTGTTAGTCCCAAGTGACTATCACGCCGCGATGTCACGGCGTACCTCGGCGGTGGTGGGGGACCCAGGAAGAGACCCAACAGACCCATGTGGGTGGGAGGAATGCCCCGCTCCCAGTCCAGGGGGTTCCCTCCCCAACTGCAACACAGACTCTCCCTCTGCCGTGGCCGGGCGCCCTACAGACAACAGCCTTGGCCCCGCCCCAACGCAGCGCGCGTTTAGCAGCAGAACACGTGAGGCGGGGGGCGGGCCCCTGACCCATTTACAAGTGCCCTCACCTGGGCGACTTTAAGGATAGATAGAAATGCCGGCGGGGCGTCAGTTCCCCACTGGTAATCGATGAGAGAAGCTGACCCCTTGCTCCTGTCTTGAAAGTTAAGTGTTTGCCTTGCTTTCTGTGTGTGAGTTCCTTGTGCCTCCCTTGTACCTTGCCTTGCTAATTCTTTCCTTGGTTGATTGTAGGTTTGTGAGCAAGCCCTTCCTTGCACCCCCTCCTCTCCCCCATAATTGGCCCGTGGGTATTGTGTTCCGCCTGATTGTTCTCCCCTGCCCGTGTGCCTTCCCTTGGATTGTTTGAGTTACCCCATTCCCCCTTGCCTGGATTCGCGCCCCCCCTCCCTTCTTCCCTTCCTCACCCCTGGCCCCTTTCCATTTCCCCCATTCCACCTGGGCTCCCTGCCCCGTGCCGCACCTGGATGACCTTGGTAGTGTGCAGTGGTGTGTGGTTGATTCCGCTGCCTGTATCCCCTGTCTCTGGTTGGCACATTCTCTCCTCCCCTGTGATGAAAAGGGTTGCCTTCTGACGCAGGAGGAAAGCCCACCCAAGAACCTGAGGGGATTATTGGCAACCCAGAGTGCCATCGGAGAGACGGCTGTCCCTTTCGGAGACCTCTTTCTGGGGTATCCCTCGCCCCTTCCCCCCACCCTACCTGACAGAATTACGGGCATAATATCCCCTTTCCCCCTTCCTCTCATAGAGCCCCAGGATCCCGCCCAACAGATTCAGGACCTTCTCTTGGCAGTCCAAGGGTTAACCATGGAGGTTCAAGAGGTTAAAAAACAGAATCAAACCCTCTTAGCACAGAACCAGTTCTTACAAGAGGCAGTGGGGGCGTGGGTGGAGTGGCAGGAGCCCTTCCTCGGGCCCCTCTGCTTCCATTGCCCCCAGTCCCGAACGCTGTTGTCCCAGGCCCAGCCCCTCGAGAGCCCAAGGCTCCCCGACCAGACAAGTTCTATGGGGACCGAAGGGCCTGTCAGGGATTTTTGGCTCTGTGCAATCTGACCTTTCAGACTCAACCCCTTTTGTATAATATTGACCAAACGAAAGTCGCCTTTATTATAGGACTATTAGGTGGAGTGGCCGTGGATTGGGTCACACCCCTATTGGCCGCCAATGACTCCCTTCTACGAAATTACGATGGGTTTGTGAAGCAGTTCAAATTCCTTTTCAATTACCCCCATCGAACACGGGACGCAGAACAAGCCATTCTGCACATTAAGCAAGGAAAATCCTCACTCCTTGATTATGTCACCCGTTTTCATTGTCTATCTTTTGAATTAAAATGGAGTGATGCCACCCTGTGGGCCCTGTTTCGTCAGGGCCTCACTGACGAGATTAAGGACCAGCTAGCTGGGGCTGCGGCCACTCCCGCTACGTTGGAAGATCTGGTCACGTTGGTTATCCATATTGATGACCAGTTGGGTGAACGAAGGAAAGAGAGACAGCGAGAACAAGGTAAGGGCACCATCCCCAAGGCTCCCTGGAGTCCCCTGGGTTTCTCCCCCCCTCCGATGGGGGATGGGGGAATGGAACCGATTCAGATTGGGGAAGTTCGAGGCCCTTTAAGCCCCGCCGAGAAGGAGAGACGTCGCCTCCTGCATCTATTCTTCTACTGCGGAGCAAACACGCATTTCTCCAGAGAGTGCCTGGTGAAGCCAAGTCGAACCCCAGGGCCAGGAAACGCCAACAACCGGGAAGGACAGGGGGCCTCCCAGTAATCTCGCTATTCCCCACAGGTCAAGGGGGACTCCGTGTTACCCCACCTCGGCAGCTGGTTGTTCCCATGATGGTGCGGCTGGAACCCTCTACCTCCCTGGTCGTCCATACCCTCATCGACTTGGGAGCCTCCGGTAACTTTATGGATCTTACTTTTGCACATAACCATGGGGTCCCCACACAAGAACGACGTAGAATTGAGCTGGTCCAAACCATCGACGGATCACCTATTTAATCTGGCCCGGTGCTAGAGTGCACCCCACCATTGCTCTGTACCATTGGGGCCCACCAGGAAGAACTACAATTTGACCTTATCGCATCCCCCTTCTTTTCCTTGGTTCTGGGTTTTCCGTGGCTCCATCGCCACAACCCCATGATTGATTTGAAGTGCAGAAGCCTGCATTTTGGGTCCCCCCAATGCCGTGAAACCTGTCTTCACCCCGTACCATGAGTCTTGAGGGGCACGGAGAATCGTTCCTGTGATGGCACCTCCCGACTCCCTGTGGTGTATCAAGACCTTGGTGTTTTTTTTTTGACAAACAGGAAGCAGCCATCCTCCCACCCCACTGACCTTATGACTGGCCCATTGAATTGATTCCCAGAGCAGAACCTCCATATGGGCGGATCTATAACTTAGCACCCAGGGAAACCGAAACCCTCCGCATCTACATTAAGGAGAACCTGGAAAAAGGGTTTATCAGACATTCTTCCTCCCCAGCAGGCCCCCTCCTGTTTTTTGTACCCAAGAAGGAAGGCGACCTCCGCCTCTGCATAGATTATCAAGGCCTCAATAGTGTCACGGTCAAGAATCGTTACCCCCTACCCCTCATCTCTGAACTCTTGGGAAAACTCCAAGGGGCAAAAATCTTCACCAAACTCGATCTTCGGGGGGCCTACAACCTCGTAAGAATTTGCAAAGGTGACGAGTGGAAAACAGCGTTTAGGATACGTTTTGGTCATTTTGAGTATTTAGTGATGCCCTATGGACTGGTAAACGTACCAGTGATGTTTCAACATTTTATAAATGACATCTTTCGAGTCTGCCTGGATGATTTCCTTGTAGTGTACTTGGATGATATCTTGGTATTTTCCTCCTCCCTCGCGGAACATGTGGAACATGTCCGCACCGTCCTCTACAGATTACGAGCGCATAAACTGTATTGCAAGCTGGAAAAATGTTTGTTCCATGCCTCCTCAGTGCCTTTCCTGGGTTTCTCCATGGGAATCCAAATGGACCCCAGCAAGGTATCGGCAATCCATCGATGGCCTGCCCTCCCTTTGGTCAAGACGTTACAATGGTTTTTAGGTAGTACTAATTACTATCGCCAGTACATCGATAACTATGCTAAAAAAACTGCCCCCTTGACACAATTGCTAAGGAAAGGGGTACCTTACCGCTGGCTAACACCACCACAACAAGCCTTTATACAACTGAAGAAGGCATTTATCGCTGTCCCATTGCTCCAACACCCGGATGTCACTAGACCCTTCATTGTAGAAGCTGAAGCATCTGATAGAGCCATCGGAGTGGTCCTTACACAAACCATGGAAGGCCAGAAAAAATGGTTACCATGCGCCTACTACTCCCGACAGCTCTCCCCTGCAGAAAAGAATCACACTATCTTAGACAAAGAACTTTTAGCCATAAAGGCCGCGTTTGAAACTTGGAGGCACTACCTGGAAGATGGCCCTCACCCCATCCTCATCTTAATGGACCATAAGAACCTGACATACCTCCAGACCGCCCGAATAACCAATGGACGTGCTGGGCGCTATTCTTTTTCTGGTTCTGTTTCAAGATACAGTACCATCCCGGTTCTGAAAACACGATGGCAGATGCCCTATCACGCTGTGAGGAAACCCCTTCCTGTCCTGAGCCGGTCCTGCCAAATGGAGTATTCACGGCTACACTTCCCTCCTTGCAAGATCTCCAAAAAGAAAGTATGCTCACACCCTCTACCCCAACTGACACTCGTACCAATGGGTTATACTACCATAAGGGACTAGTGGTCATCCCCCCCAAATACTGCCCTCAAGTGCTGTGGGCTCACCATGACTCCCCTTTAGCCAGACATCCAGGATACCAACGGACCCTACACCTCATCCTATGAACATTTTGGTGGCCAGGAGTAAGGCAAGAGGTGGAAAAGTATGTTCGAGGATGTTCCGTATGTGCACGGACCAAGATCCCTCACCAACTCCCTGTAGGGTTGTTACAATTAACTCCGCCCCCCCAAGGGACCCTGGCAAAAGATTGCCATGGACATCATTGTTGGGTTGTCACCCTCCAACCTTTGTACCACCATCCTGGTGGTAATAGACTACTTCACTAAGATGGGTCATTTTATAGCCTGTTCGGGACTCCCCACAGCAAAGGGCACCGCGGAGTACCTATTAAAGGAAATCGTCCGTCTTCATGGTCTACCTGGTGAGATCGTCTCAGATCGAGGCCCAAATTTGTCTCCAAATTTTGGAAGGCACTCTGCGCTCTCTTGGGGGTTAAAACACAGCTAACAACTGCTTACCACCCCCAAGCAAACGGTCAGGTCAAGCGCACAAACCAACATATCGAACAATACCTTCGGTGCTTTTGTAACTACCTACAAGACAATTGGACAGACCAACTTCCCCTCGCCGAGTTTACTTATAACAATGGGCCAAATGCATGCCTAGGAAATTAACCTTTTTATTTCTCCTATGGGTTCCATCCCGCCCTAGGCCTACCAATACTACCTCCAACTACCATCCCTGCTGCCGGAGCTCTTGTGCATTGGATTAAACTGATCCAAGCAAAAGCACAGCACTGTCTCAAAAAGGCACGACAGCAATACAAAATTATGGCCGATAGGCATAGGAAACCCGCCCCCGTGTTCCACGTAGGGGACCTTGTATGGGTTCGACGGAAACATTACCCATCCCTTCGCCCTTCAGCTAAGCTTGATGACACCTATATGGGTCCCTTCCCTATTCGACGGCAGTTGAACAAGGTGACCTATACTGTTGGGCTCCCCCCCATTTCCGTATCCACCCTTCCTTTCACATTTCCTTACTAAAGAGGACGTCCCCCCCCTCTCTACCCCCTTCAACAGGACTCTCCCCCCCCCTCCTGTTCTCCTCCAGGGCATCCCTGAATATGAGGTCCGTGCTATTTTGGACTCCCGCTGCACTATTTGGTGGATTGGAAGCATTATGGGATGGTGGAATGGTCCTGGGAACCTGCGGCCAATCTGCACGCCCCCCACCTTGTTCTTGCCTTCCATCGGCGCCACCCCTCCTGTCCGGGTCTCCGTACCCTGGTGGGGGTGGGGAGGGCCTTGAACGGGGGGGTACTGTCACACCGTGATGCCACGGTGTGCCACGGCAGTGGCGGGGGACCCAGGGAGAGACCCGACAGACCCATGTGGGGGGGAGGAACGCCCCGCCCCCAGTCCAGGGGGTTCCCTCCCCAACCGCAGCGCACACTCTCCCTCTGCCACGGCCGGGTGCCCTACAGACAACAGCCCTGCCCCTGCCCCGACGCAGCGTGCGCTTAGCGGCAGGACGTGTGCGGCGGGCATTTACAAGTGCCCTCACCTGGGCGGCTTTTAGGATAGATAAAAATGCCGGCGGGGCGTCAGTTCCCTCTGGTAATCGATGAGAGAAGCTGGCCCCTTGCTCCTGTCTTGAAAGTTAAGTGTTTGCCTTGTTTGCTGTGTGTGAGTTCCTTGTGCCTCCCTTGTATCTTGCCTTGCTAATTCTTTCCTTGGTTGATTGTAGGTTTGTGAGCAAGCCCTTCCTTGCACCCTCTCCTCGCCCCCATAATTGGCCCGTGGGTATTGTGTTCCGTCTGATTGTTCTCCCCTGCCCATGTGCCTTTCCTCGGATTGTTTGAGTTACCCCATTCCCCCTTGCCTGGATTCCCCCCTCCCTTCTTCCCTTCCTCACCCCTGGCCCCTTTCCATTTCCCCCATTCCACCTGGGCTCCCTGCCCCGTGCCACACCTGGATGACCTGGGTAGTGTGCAGTGGTATGTGGTTGATTCCCTTGCCTGTATCCCCTGTCTCTGGTTGGCACATTCTCTCCTCCCCTGTGATGAAAAGGTTTGCCTTCTGACTCAGGAGGAAAGCCCACCCAAGAACCTGAGGGGATTATTGGCAACCCAGAGTGCCATTGGCGAGATGGCCATCCCTTTCGGAGACCTCTTTCTGGGGTATCCCTCCCTCTTCCCCCCCCCCCACCTGACAGTGACAGAGATGGAGACAACGTGATTTGAATAATATATTTTATCGGACCAACGGCTGTTTGTGAAAATGAACAAACTTTTGGGGCCACACTGAACCTTCCTTAGGTGTGTAGCATAGTCAGCTAGAAATATATAAATTGAGCAAATTTAGGGCAGGTGTATAAGGAGACAGAGATGAGTGAGAGTGGATAAGATGAGGTAACTGCTGGATGGAGGCATTTTAGATAGGGAGAGAGCTGCTAGACATTTAAAAACAGAGCTATAAAGGGATGTATATTGGTGTAGGAGGAAAAGGAACGATGGTTGGTGATAAACACATACATAAGACAAGACTAAAGCAAGCATAAGGGTTGGGGTAAGGTAGGAACAGCTTACTGGGTGAAGTGAATTCGCATATGAAAGGAACTGGGTTCACAGCAGTAACACAAGTTGGAATCTACATCTGACAGAGTATGTCAGTCACAGAGACGGAGACAAAGTGCTAAGAATATCTATAGGGTACACAGCATTTAATACAGAATGTGAAAGAACTAGGTATAGAGGGGAGACAAAGTGGTTAGAAAGATATCTATATACAGAAGGAGGGAGGGGAATGTGGGAATTTTACATATATGAGGGTGGCTGGTGAAGAAAGGGATATGGTGGTACATATTATTATGTGGAAAGGGATATTATTATTATATGGAAAGGGATATATTATTATATCCTTAATAATATGAAGGAACATAGTCCAGAGTAGGAGTGTACGTTTTGTTTTTGTTTTTCTGGTATTAATAACAGCATTTTGTTTTTTGTTATTAATACCAGAAAAACAAAAAAAAAAAGATAAATAACAAAACTTTGGAATGAATAAATAAATAAATAAATAAATAAATACAAATTTGGGGACATACGTATCAGGCTGTAACTTCTTTTTTTCCTGTTTGATTTGTATGACATCTGGAGGGAATGTACCCTTACCAAGGGGATCATCCCTGTCAAATTACAGAAAGATTGGATGAAGGGTCCCGATTGTATAAGCATCATGCTTTATGATGCATTTCTGACTGTAATTTCTACTCTACTCATCCAATGTGGATGGAGTTTGGACTGACTGTACCCCTCAAAAAGGGATCATTCCTGCCAGGTTCCATAAATACTGGAAAAAGTGTCAAAATTTTATAAGCAATTTAGACTTTGTGGTGTGTACATGCATGTTCAGTGGTAATGACTTTGTTTTCCAACCAATACAGATGAAACTGGGTCTCATTGTATCCCTCATGCAAGGAACCATCCCTGCCAAATTTCAGAAAGATTGGACAAAAGGCTCCAATTTTATAAGCAATTAAACGTTAGTGATTTTAACAGAAGACATGAGAATACTAGTCCTGAAAATGTTGTGACAAAAACAAAAATTTCAGGACATAACCAGGACTTCAGGTAACAAGACCCAGGAGAGGGGGAAGCAGCCCAGAAATCATATCCAGGCTGACCAACTGGCATCCCCCAAACACCCTTCAATACTGCAACAGAGGACATGAGAGAATCTCTTATTGACTCTTTCCCAAGCCGATGCTTTTAACTTCCCAGTGACAAGCAGGGGAGTTGGGGTGGGCACAGTACAGAATGAGGATACGTGACTGACTTTACTGCTGGCCAACTGGCATCACAAACCCATCTTGTACCACTGTGACAAATGTACAAGAATCCCTAGTATAGGCTCATTCTCTGGAAAAGCTGCCCAGGCTTCCAACTTGCCAGTACCCAATTGCTATAATCAGGGAGGCTTAGGGGGTGGGAATTGGTGAGCAAGTATACGCTTCTGCTAAGCTGCACACTTGACTCGCTACCATGACTTGTGTGACTCGTAGGCTGCCTTTGTGTGTGGCTGTGTGTGTTGCAGTCACCAGCCTCACTGCAAGTGCTCATAAAAGCAGAACTCTGCACTTACTCTTCCCCATGTATGCCCCCAAAGACTTTGGGGTGTCAATGACTGAAACCTGTGCCAATGCCTCTGGCACTTGCTCCTTCTCTGCTCTATCCATCTCCTCCTCCCATCTTCACCCTCTACAAATGCTCCAAAAAGCAGATCTCTGCATCTGGTAAAACCTTTACACTGCATCTAGTAAAACACATTTACATTGCAACACCTGCAATTGATTTAAGGAAATTTGCAACTTTGGTTAAAATCACAAAACATTCATTGCTTCTAAAATTGGGACCCTTTATCGAATCTTTTTGCAATTTGGCAGAGATAATCCCTTTGGTGAGGAGCAAAACTTGTCCAAATGGCATCCAAATTGGAGATGCAAGCTGTTGCTAAATCCTGTTGCTTCGCTCTGTACAATATTGCTAAAATCCGGCCCTGCCTTACTGTTACCACTACAAAAACCCTGCTTTAGTGATCTCTCGCGTTAACTACTGCAGCTTCCTTCTTAATGGCCTACCCTGCTCCGATCTGGCCCCTCTCAACTCTGTTCAACGCTCCACAGGCAAAATCATCCACCTTGCCTGTCACTTTGACCATGTTCAGTCCCTCCTCTCTGCTCTGCACTGACTCCCTTTACAGGAATGCATTCAGCACAAGCTCCTGATCTTCACCTTCAAGACTCTTCGTGGCCTTGCTCCCCCATATCTCTTCGCTCTAGTATCCCACCACATTCCTGTCTGGGAGCTTTGTTCTTCCTCTGCCCCCACCCTCACCCGCTTGTGACTGCCTTGCTCCTCTAAACAACTTCGCCCTTTCTCTCTTGCTGCCCCTCATGCCTGGAACTCCCTCCCTGGATACATTCATGCTGCTCCTTCCCTCCCAACATTCATATCCCTCCTGAAAACCCACTTCTTCCATCAGGCCTTCCCTGTCATGAGTGAAACTGCGTCCTTGTCCCCTCACTCAGAATCTAGTTCCCTGTAATTAAGTGAAGCATGTGAGCCTGCAACTTCTCAACCTCATGAATGTACTCTTGTCTCTCCCGATGTTCACCTCTCCCTAGTCTCCCTCTTCCTTGTCTTTTAGGTTGTAAGCCCCTTAGGGGTAGGGACCTGTCTGTAACTATAGATTGTACAGTACCAGGTACATTGCTGGTGCTATAATAATAATAATTAATAATTAATAATATAAGGGAAAACAAAGATGTTACAGCTGAAAATGTGTGTGCAAATCATGAAATGATTAAATTGCTTATTTTGCAGTGCATGGGGAATGAGGAGGCTAGTCTTCTTCGTGATCAAATCCTGGATCTATCTAACCCGGAGCAAATAATTGAGGCTTATAACAAGCTGAGTGGGACTATAAAATTTTTTTTGGAATCCCATTATGTTCAGAAGAAAAGGGGCAAACCGTGGGGATTCAACCCCTGGTTTGACCAAGATTGCTATAAAGCCAACTGTGCCTATAGAGACATATAGAGAGAGTATCAGCAGGGTGCATATAGCAAAATACCAACACGATATTTTCAGGCCAAGAGAGATTATAGGAGGCTTCTTAGGTCCAAACGTCAGGCTTTCAATCAGCTTAGCTGGGAGAAAGTAGTTGAAGCAGCTAAGAGAGGTGATTCCAGAGACTTCTGGAGGCTGGTTAAGCGGGGGACAACACGGGACCCAATTGGGAAGCAGTTGTTGATTCCAGCTCAGGTGTGGACCAGGTATTTCGGGGAACTCTTTTCAGCCCAGTTGTTATCAGAAGGACCTAGGGAGATGGGGGGGGGGGCACTTCCTGAATGGCCCCCAGTAACGGATACAGTAATTGCTGATTTATTAGCATCTATTAAAAATAACAAGGCGTCTGGGAGGGATTTGATCCCTATTGAACTGCTCAAAGAATATAGTCAATGGTGGATACCTATGTTGGTAGCTGTTTTTACAGCAATTGATCGCACGGGCATTATGCCAACACTATGGAATTTGGCAGTAATTGTTCCCATCTTCAAAAAGGGAGATAGATTGTCCCCAGCCAACTATAGGCCAATTAGTTTACTGTCTTCCATCAGTAAACTTTATGGGAAATATTTAGCCTCTAAATTGGTGTCTTGGATTGAAGATTTTGATATATTTTGGCCTGAGCAG
>QEPC01014651.1:3366357-3376489 GCA_003113815.1 Sphenodon punctatus
CTCTCAAGTGGGGAGTCTGGGTGTGCTCCTCGATTCACGGCTCAGCCTGGAATCTTAGGTTGTGGTCGTGGCGGGGAGTGCCTTTCGGCAGTGACATCTTGTCCAGCGGCTTCGGCCGTATCTCTTAGACTTTGACCTCGCCTCTGTCATCCATGCCTTCATCACCTCGAGGCTGGATTACTGCAATGCGCTCTACGTGGGGCTGCCCGAGAAGCTGGTCCCGGAGGCTGCAGCTGGTGCAGAATGCTGCGGCCCATCTTCTTATGGGGGCAGGTCGCAGGGAGCGCATGACACCAGTGCTCCGGGCTTTGCACTGGCTGCCTATAAAGTACCGGGCCAGGTTCAAGGTGCTGGTTTTAGCCTTTAAAGCCCTTCACGGCCTGGGCCCTGCTTATCTGCGGGACCGTCTCACTCCCCATGGGCCCGTGTGACCCTTGAGATCGTCTATGGGAGCCTTTTTGGAGGTTCCCCGGGCGAGGTGGGTGGCCACCAATGTTAGATCTTTTTCGGTGGCTGCCCCTGTGCTGTGGAATTCACTCCTGGAGGAGGCTCTCTTGGCTCCCACTTTCCTGCTGTTTCGGTGTGTATGTAAGACCTGGCTGTTCCATCAGGGTTTTGGCGAGGGGTTGGGGTGGGGTTTTTCCCACATATTGTATTTTAAATTGTTTAAAACATTTTGTATTGTTTTTATTGAATGTTGTTCGTGGCCCCGGGCTGCCCTGAGGGCAGGAGGGGTGGGATATAAATTTTAAATTAATAAATAAATAAAAATAAATATATGTGTCTCAAATTTGCTCAGTTTATATATTTCTGCATGGCTACACAACATGCCTGAGGAAGGGTCCTGTGTGGCCTGGAAGCTTGCTCCTTTTCACCAACAGCAGTTGGTCCAATAAAAGATTTCATTTTCATTTCATTTTTAATTTATATCCCACACTCCCTCATTCGAGAATGACTTGAGATGGCTCACATATAGTTATCATAATACATAAAAATACATAATAAGCATAATACAGCAGTATAAAATCATTACAATTTCAACATGACCACCCCCCAAAACATCAACACTGTATAACTTTACAATAGACTACAACCCTCCCAACAACAGCTAATATATCATCCTTCAGTCCAGCAGTCCTCTGATAAATACACGCAGGCAATATCAGAGGCCCTGCCATAACACTTCACACCTCCACCCTGCTGCCACCAGGAAGAGGTACCTTCTCCACCTCAACCCCTCCGCTCCCACCAGGGGGGAGAGCCCTCTCCTAAACAAAAACACATATCCCTCCCCTTCTGTCCAAATACTAATTAGCCCAGTGCCAGGTCCTGCAATGGGGGGTTGAGCCCCATACCCCCCGCTACATCGTCTAAAAAAAAAAGGGGGGGGTGGTTAAGCACAACCAACCCCCAAGTCCATCACCAATTTCCTCCCCTGACTCGGCAAACTTCTCCGGGGCCCACTACCACCGATCTCATCACCACCAGCCAGCTCATTTCTGCCGTTGTCTCTAACCATGTCAGCACCCCTAGACCCAGAGCATGGGTGCTTGATGCTCCATGGATGTTCCCACTTTGACCCTTAGAATCATAGGTTTGGAAGGGACGTCCAGGGCCTTGTCTCCGCCTTGAGATGTTTCCCTTCTGCTTGGTCCTTCTCCCCTCCCCTGGACACCTGGTCCTCTTAGTCCTAGTGGGGCCCGGCCTGGCCCTGTAGGAATTCACTGGGTGGCTGCTGACACTTCCCCTCCATCTTTCTGAATGGCCTACTTGAGGTGAGAATCTCCTCCGAGTTTGGTGGCATTTGTTCTTCTGCTTCTTCTCAAGCTCCTAGTGCAGCTCTCTCAGATGGGCCAGCAGGAGGTGCTCTTGTTCCTCCAGAAACTGGGGCAGTTGCTCAAATTCAGATACAACCCCCTTCCCCTTGATATCTAGCTTCATCAGGCATTCTTGGCTTCCCTTCTGTACAGTTAGTTTCCATCCCTCAAGCTTCTCTCTCTCTCCCCTCCCTTCGGAGCCTGTAGCCAGCCCTGGATTTCTCTCAAGTGATTTCCCAGGTCGTTCCCGATTTACAAGCCATCAAAGGAGACAACGAGTTGGATTCATTCAAACTACCTTGTCTCCAAGAATAAATGGTAGTGTAAGTGTCTGGAATATGATGGAGGGTTCCCAGCATACATTTCCTCACAAAAGAGAGGGGGGAACGCTCTGCTTCTCCCAATCTGGCATAGTCCCAAATGCTCATAATTAAAAGTATTTGAGAAGGTAAAATGGGTGGAGTAGGCTTCAGCCATCCTCCTCCTCCTCTACCAACTTTACTAAACCTTGTCCAGCACTCAGTTTTGTCCATTTCTGATTCCAACAACCCCCTTTTGTTTTGTGAAATGTAACTTCAGCACAGCCCTTGGGTCACACCTTTTTTAGTTTACAATTAGCGTTTGTTGTCTTTCTGTGCTTGTTTCACCAACGTGTGCTGCTACAGCTAAAAGCACTCTTGCCTCTTTCCCAGTCTAAGCAAGTCAGAACACAAGAAGGCTGCTAGGGCTAGGTAATGCAGCCTTATATAGCGGAATTCTCCCTGATTAAAGGGTATATGTGTCAGGGTGTTGGCTTGCAGGGCAGCATGGGGTAATGGTGGTAGCAGTTCTCCCTTTGAGGTAGATGTTTTCTAGTAATAGCAAAAAAATGTGGGTTGTAGATGAGGCTAGGGAAAATAAGGAACAGGAAGCTATGCATTCTAATTACTAAGCCAGGGATGAGAAACTCTGGAACTTAGTACAAGTTCTCAGGACGTTGGAGGGAGGAGTGCATATAAGGAGTGCATTCAGGGTGGAGAAGAAAGAGGAGGGTCCAGGTCATAAATCTGTGCCATGGATCTGTCTTCTGTCCTTGGGTGCATGCCCTCAACTCTGCTCCCTTCTCCTGAGCTCACTCTTTGAGTGCTTGGGGGCAGGAACTGGATCCAGGGGGACCAGATCCAGGAACTGCAAGAAGACTAAATAAAAACTTTGGACCCTTGATTTTAATGTTTATGTTTAGCTTGAGACAGTTGTTTTGGACTAGTAATGGTCTACAGGCTCTTAAATGTGTAACTGATTTGGTTGGTGGGGATTTGGGGATTAGATGTGTCTTAGGGGAATATTTTATTTGTGTATTATTACCAGCAACTGGAATGTTGGAGCTTATGAATAGATATGTTTCCCTGGGATGGGCTGTTTGATTTTATTTCCTTTTGTATTTGTATTGTATTTTATTTTATATTGTATATGTTTTGTTTTGTATTTATGAGCAATGACCTTTGGTCACGTTAAATAAACAAACATACAACATAAAAACTAGTCAATAGGCTGCATTTGGCCTCCTGGCCTAAAGTTCTCCACCCCTATACTAAACCATCTGACATGAGAATTGGCCCTGGGTGTTTTTAGATAAGCTCCTCCAGTCCCCACCAATTACCCACCCATCATGCATGTTGCAGGGCTGCATAGGGTGGCAGTGCAGCCTTGTAACATGCATGAAGGGTGGGTGATAGGTGGGTAATAATGGGTGGAGAGGCACTTGTCTAAAAACACCCCATGAAGCTGCCCGTGCTCACCAGTTCCCTGAGTCAGGGTGCTGTACTCATTACTGTCTAAAGAAGTATCCAAGTTTTAAAGGTAAGAGTTGAGAACACACCCAACAGCATGCATGAGACAATACAAAGGTGAACATGTAGCCTTAGACTAAGGATGTGCGGACAGAGTACGGGGGTTCGGTGTTGGGCCAAACTTGGGGTGTTTGGGCTGTTTGCGAACACCCCGAACCCAAACTACTCCCCGCCCAAACCGGCCAAACAAAGTTCAGGTTTCGAACCCATTCAGGTGGGGGACAGGGGGAAACCCAGTTTTCCCTCCCCCCTCCAGGCTGCATGGGTGGAAGGGGTGCCGGGGCTCCCCTCACCCTCCCCGTCCTGGTGGTGGTGGTGGCGGCGGCAGTGGTGGCGGGTCCGGCTCTGGTGGTGTTCCGGAGCATCACTGGACCCAGACCTGCTGCCACTGCCGGACCCGGGGCTGGAGCCCCGGCACCACCAGGTAGGGTGATCGCTGGGGTGGGGTTTAAAAAAATAAATTACCAGGCTGGGCAGGGTGGGGGTGGGCGGAGGTGATCACTGGCGCCCCTTCCACCCGCGCAGCTGGGAGGGAGGAGGGAAATCCAGGTTCCCCCCGCCCCCCGAATGGGTTCGGTGAAACCAAACAGGTTCGGGCCAAACAGCGCGAACCCGAATGGTTTCGGGGGGAGACGAACCCTGAACAAGCCAAACACTGTTCGCACATCGCTACCTTAGACTAAACTTTTCTTGAAATTCTCTTTTCTGAGGTTACTACCATAAAATTCTTGACTAAGGATTTTGTCTTCCAGTATTCTCAGCTCATATTCGAGTCTGCTTCTTCAACTATATGTACCTTGTATACAACTGAATATTAAAAGCCTCCAACTATTAGTAGTAGGCAGCCTCATAAAAACAATAGGAAAATTAATCGTAAGAGGACATGAAGCAATTTAGTTAAGTATAATAGCTTTAGGGGGAGGGGGTGAGCACAAAAGTGTTGATGGACTTGCAGTGATTTCAACTGGCTCAATAGCTACTGTTTGAACTGAATTTAAGCACTGTCAACAGAAGCCTTTTCTTTGTGAGCATGAAACTGAGATACAGCTGCAAAGTTCCAGAGGCAAATGCTGCATTGCAGTTCTCCTTCTGCTTTGTAGCAAATCTCTTCTGGCATATAACATGCAGAGGAGGAGCTTCCCCACAAGCTGACTGTTTTCAGCATCATTATGCAGATCCACTGTTTCAACCATCCACATTTTAAAACCATCTTTTACTTCCTTTTTGAAAAAAAAAGAAGAGAGGTCAGATGGCTCACATACTGATTTCCCCGGGCACTATTGTTCCAATATCTCCCAAGGGACAATGTGAAGGGAACAATTTTCCCTTCATACAGATGCAACAGATTTTGACATCCATGTTGCTTAATTTGAACAATTGCTTATCACTGAAATTCAGTCTTAGAATCCCCGACTGGGGTTTCATGCGAGTCTGGAAGGAATACACTATGATGGCTTAGGCAGCACTTAACCACTGGAGTGGACATTGTGATTCATGGCCACCAGCAGATACTGGGAGTGGGGAGGGGAGAGGGAGAAAAGAGAGACTTTTCAAATAACCTTGAGAGCAGACCTAGCTATCACACTCTCTCACGTGTTTAATTTAAAATGGAGTAATTAGTTGCACTGCATTTGGAGTATGGCATAGCAGGCAACTTGGCTCCTCGGAGAATTTGCTCATTTCCTCTGATTGTGCAAGATCTTCTAATAAAATGAGGAGATGGAATGTGCTGCAAATAGCTAAGACAGCAGTACTTAGACTGGGAAAATAAAAGCATTGGAAATGGAGGGTGTTAATCTCTGGGTGGACACCACAGGAAGCCTCTAATGGCCTTCCACATAAGTGAAACAGGATTCAAGAGAGGCCCTTTGGCCACCACCTTTCCAAGTAGAGCAGGAAGGAGAGGTGGGGGGGAGAGGGAGGGAAGGAAACTTGCACCCTCATAGGAAGGAACCACTTGAGCCAGAAGCTGCAGGGCTACCATATAGCTTGTCATTTAACTTCCTTGTCCAAACCATGTGTCGTAGAGGTATGTATGCCCTGAGCACAGAGAAGGTAGTAAAGTTATCTATACTTACAGTGCTAAATTCCTTCTCAAACCAGCCAGGGACTCTCAGGAGGGTTGTGGTAGTGAGGAACTATGGCTGAATTGGAGTCTCCACACATTACTCAGAAATGCTGTCATCAAACAAAATGTTATTTTGCAGCCGAAAGCAGTGTCTAAATGGAGGGTCAGAGGAGAGGGGATGGGGGATGCTGCTGGGCATGCTTTTCTTGTCTGTTTAGCAGCCCAAGCATTTTAAACAGGCCCAGGTTGCTTCAAGTTTTGCATTTCAACGGAATGCTAAATCCAATGCTCTGATGTGCCTGCAGTGAATTCCAGCCATTCCTAGGAGGATGCTCCCAGCTCTGTTAACAAGGTTGAAGTTGCATGACCCCAGGCTACATCTTCTATTTTGGCGGGAGAAATCAGTATAAAGGTTGAAAGAGAGACTTTTTTTTGCTGTCTCTTAACTTTTCATTAGGGATGCATCACTTCTGTCATACTATTAAAATATTTACAGAATGACTGGAAAAACAGAGGAAACATTTGGCCAAAATATTCATAATCTGAGATGCTATCTACAGAACGTCTCGGTGTATTAATACACAAAGTACTTCTCCTGTTGGCTTTTTTCCATGTAGTTGAAATGGAAGGAATAATTTGAGAAAGGAGATGAATTAGTCTACAATATGGCTGGGAGGGAAGCAAAGTGGTTCAAATTATATCTTTTATTGGACCAACTGCTTCCCTCTCTGTCACTTGGGACCAACACAGCAACCACATAATCTCTCTGGATTAATATGGTTGGGCACAGAATGCTGGTTAAACTGGTGAAAACAGGCTTTCTTAGTTCTGCATTAGAGGTGAAAGCAATATATTATTTGTACAGTTCACTGCTTTTATTTGGTGAACTGTACTCAGATAAGTCTAGGGAAGCGGGCATGAAACACTATTTGTGCCTACTTCATTCAGAGATGCATTTTGAAGTTTAGGTTTGTTTTTTCAGTTTTTTCCCATTTTTTGGTCATTTTGTTTTGGATATTCAGTCATAAAACAGAATTATCCAAATGAAAATGACCCCAAATTGGAAAACATGATCAATTGTAGAATATGTAAATATTCATTTTGGTGCAGATATTGAATTATTTGAAGTCCTCTCTGAAAATGATAGCGAATGTCCTGTTTGTGGCATGGACAGAAAACCCATAGGGTTTGGGATTCTAACATGGGATAGGGTTGGAAAAGTTTGCTTGAGAAGCAGGGAGTGCTAATAAGCTGTTTTGGAAGAAATATCTTCAACCCTGCTCCTCTCTATTGTGATAGTAGACACTAGGTAAGAAAACAATATATTGACATCTGGCAGGGACAGAAGTTAAAAATGGTGGCTTTGGCTTTATTTTCTTCCTCCTCCAAGTTTTACTTCCCAATGCTCAGATAAGCATTTTTATACTAGAAAGCCTCAGATAGTTGAATTATCAGAGGTAAGAACAAAGACACTCATTAATTTTAATGTGTACTTAAACATCTTAAGGTTCTTTTTAAAAACAAACAAAAAACTTTTGACAACCTTACTAAGTTGGAGCAGGATTAACTCTTCCTTAATGAACTTTACTTCACTGTGTCTTAAGTGGACAGAGAAAATCAGTTCATAAGTGTGAGTTTCTCGGCATTTAAAGTAGACTTGTTCATTGCCTGGAGCTTTCAGAAAAGACTAATTTTAGTGCTTTTGAGAAACCTACATAGCATCAGCCAGACAAATCAGATTCTTCAGCCTGTCTTCCAATTGAATATATAGAGAGAGAATCTACAGAGGATAATTTTGTTACAGGCTGGTCTCTCTAGATCAAGCTGGAGAGACTTGTTTTTCACTTTGGAAGTCTCCAGAGGTGGCCAAGATGGCAGCTGTCAGATAGGCACCATCTGAATGTGGTTCTACTGGAAGGAACATCAGAGCAAATCAGTTTTGTCTAATGACGAGGTGGAGCTTTGTTCATTCTTTTCTAGGACAGTATATGTCTTGAGGTGACACCTTTTAAAATGCTGCCCTTGAATATTTATGCAGTGGGAGATGGAAGTGTAGAGAAGGAAAGTTGGTTGGTTTTGAAACTGAGCCACCTCAAAGAAGATTAAGATTTTTTTTTACAGAAGTAAGAATTTTAAAATTAAGAGGTGTTCTGTTTATATTGAATATGCATTGTGATTTACCATGGAGAAAACATTCTCCTCTTTGGACACCCACAGAATAGCAAGGAACTAGAGAGGGAATAGCAACCCCACCAAGGAAGAATGAACTACCCATATGTGGCATAATGCCACTATGGAAAAAATACTAGTGGAACTGAAAGGGGACATTTCAGACTTTCTAATTAAGTGGACCCCGAGTATGAAGGTACTCCAAGGCAAGAACTATGCACAAATGGGAAACTCCTTTCTATTTCTATCCCAGTTGTAAATACTTTGATACTACTAGCACGATCAACTGTTAGTTGACACTATACTGTACTGGACACTCAGCTGATTGTTCTGTATGTTGATTTTTTATTATTTAAAGGGACTTTTGTTTAGTCCCATGTTACAACTAAGAAATCAAAGGAAAAATAAAAACTGTTTTATAAAAATCTTTAAAAAAAAATTCTCCTCTTGACATGGTTTTCATATATTTCCATAGGCGTATGTTTAAGTTACTTAAAGTGTTTTTAGATGAGTGGGGGAATCTAGCAGACTGACAAATCTGCTCTTAAAAAAGTCTCACAGGAAACGTTTACACGCACTGGACGTTGCCTGCTTCCATTGAACACAGCAGCGCTGGGGCGGCTTGCGCATTATTCTAAAAATCAGAGTTGTAAAACCTTGATATTGAGGTTAGTAATGCCCTACATTATGCAAAAAGCATAATGATATCGAGGTTTTAAAAATAATGCAAAACCGCCGGGCGCTGCTGTTTTTAATGGCGGCCAGTGACTTCCGGTGTGTGTAAACACTTCCTGCATGACTTTTTAAAGAGCAGATTTGTCAATATGCTAGATTCCCCCACTCCTCTAAAAATGCCTTAGGGCGGATTCACACGTGTGTTTAAATCGCACAGCTGCCTCGGTGGCATCGTGCGATTTAAAGAACCCCGCACTTCCAGGTTAGTGTGAATGCAGTGAGCACGCACATTTCCACTTAGCCCGAATGTTTGGAGTGCGGTTTGAAAAGTTGCTCCGAGCAGAATATAATAATAATAATAAAAATAAATAATAATAATAATTAATAAAAATAAATGATGATGGTTATTATTATAATTATTATAAGCATTTATGTAGCACTAGCGCTTTACAAAAAATAAGATAGACATGGTCCCTGCCCGAGAGCTTACACTCTAAAGACAGGGGGAGGGGAGACAGGGAAGGGGTAACAGAGAGCGAGACAAGGGAAGTGACATTCATGAGGATGCAAGAACTCAGGTGCACTTTTTTGACTTGGTTACAGTAAATCGGGAGTTTACAGATAACAGGTGGGGGATAATCCTGGGTGGGGATGATTAGCAGGAGTTATGAAGGGTGGAGAGGAAAAGGTGGGTTTTGAGGAGGGACTTGAAGGTGTGGAGGGTGGGGGCAAGGTGGACGAGGGCAGGGAGGGAGTTCCAGGCATGTGGAGCAACGAGGGAGAAGGGACGAAGGCGGTTGGAGGAGCAGGGGAGATGTGGGAGGGTGAGGGATGGGAAGGAAGAGGAATGGAGTGCTCGAGTAGGGGTTCAGAGGGAGATCAGGGCAGAGAAGGAGATCAGGGAAGCAAGGTTGTGAAGGGCTTTGTAAGTGAAGACAAGGAGCTTGTGCATAATATGCTCAGGACGAGGGAGCCAGTGGAGAGGAGAGGCTGCACATGGTCAAAGTGATGGGCAAGGTGGATGATCCTGGCAGCAGAGTTTTGAACAGAGATGAGGGAAGAAAGGTGAGAGTGGGGAAGGCCAGCAAGGAGGAAGTTACAGTAGTAGAGGCGTGAGATGACTACGGCGTGGATGAGAGTTTTGGCAGAGGAGACAGACAGAAAAGGGTGGATCTTAGCAATGTTGTGGAGAGAGAAGCAGCAGGATTTGGCAATGGAGACAATGTAGGGTTTGAAGGTAAGGTGTGAGTTGAAAATGAAGCCCAAGCTACGGGCTTGGGGGACAGGAAGAATGGAGGCCCTGTCAATGGCAATTTACAGGGAAGAGGGAGAGGAAGGATTGGGAGGGAAGATAAGGAGTTCAGTTTTCACCATGTTCAGTTTGAGTTGGCATTGAGACATCCAGGTGGAGATATCAGAGAGACAGTTGGTGAGAAAAGCTTGAACAGAGGAGGAGAGGAAAGGAGTGGAGAGATAGAGTTGAGTGTCGTCAGCGTATAGGTGGTATTGGAAACCATGGGAGGCAATGAGTTTGCCTAGGGATTGGGTGTAGATAGAGAAGAGGAGAGGGCCAA
>QEPC01014651.1:3395591-3425405 GCA_003113815.1 Sphenodon punctatus
GGGGGTGCCTTCCTGGAGGTCCCCCGTGTTAAGCGGGGGGCCACGATGGAGAGGGCATTCTCGGTGGTGGGACCGCGGCTGTGGAACTCCCTTCCGGAGGAAGCTCGCCTGGCCCCTAGCCTTTTAACATTTTGGCGAAACTGTAAGACCTGGCTGTTTGCCCAGGCCTTTGGGAGGGAGGGTGGGTAGGGAGGTTTTAGTCCCCTACCTATTTGTTTTGTGGCCCTGTTAATATTTTAAAATATTTATGATTGTTTTAAATTGATTTTATTGTATTTTTATTATTGTATTTTCATTGATGGAAGCTGCGTGGCAGGAGGGGCGGGATAAAAATGTATAAAATATATATATATATATATATATATATATATATATATATATATATATATAAAACACACACAATATGGATTTCCAGGATATTGTACAGCACATGAGTAGAGCTCTACCCCCACCTGCCAAATCATGGATCTACCAGCTTAAACTGGAAGTGTTGATAAACACCCAGGGAACAGTAACACAATCCTCCATTTCTCCACTTAAGTTTATTATTCTTCATTCCCTTGATGCACTTTCTCAATCTGTAGCATGTTCTGTTTAGAGGCTCTACTAGTATTTAAATCAGAAATGCCTGTCATTTACAAACATCCTTATTCTTCTTGGTGAAACTGACTAAGAAGTGTAGGGATGTCCCAGTGTAGCAGAGCCAAGATGGTTAGTATGTGTACATGGCTGACTGTAAAGTAGCTTGATGGCTACTCTGTTGATGACTTCGTTGCTCTATGGAATGACATCTTGACCATGGCCATTAACACAGTTGCACCCAGACATCCAATTCCACCATTGTGGCAGCACAGGTCCCCCTGGTATACAGAGGACCTAAGGTGGCAGAAGCAGCAGGGTAGGCGTTAGAGCGCAGGTGGCATTTGACACGCACTGAAATCAGCCGATTGCAGCATAGATCGTTTTAACAGACTATGCCATGGCTGTGATGGCAGCGAAGAAAGCGTTCTTCTCCGCTATCATAGCATCTGCAGAATCTTGTCCAGTGGAGCTGTTCCAGGTGGTGAAGGGCCTGGTTAATCCAGTCTGCCTCCGCCTGGAAATGGAGTCCTCTAATACCTGCTATGACATTTTTATTAACTACTTTGCAGACAAAATCGCTCATATTCACCACAACTTGGGTGCTGCCATTTTACCTGCTGAGTCAGATTCTGAGGTTATGGAAGCTTAGTCCTGTCTGTTTACTTGAATCAGTTTCAATTGGTATCACCCACCTATGCAGGGGAAGTGTTTGGGGCAGTGAGGGCAACCAGTTGTGAACTAGATCCTTACCCGAAGCCAGGTGATCCTGGGGCCATTGCTTGCTGAGGTTGTCAATGCCTTCCTTTGGGAGGGTAGGGTGTCAGACATTCTTAAAACTGCAGTTGTCTGGCCCCTGCCTAACAAACCATCTTTGGACGCTGACTCTACAGCCAGCTGTTGACCTATCTCTAACATTCCCTTTTTAGGGAAGGTTATTGAATGGGTGGTTGCCCAACAGCTCCAGACTCATCTCAATGACATTGGATTCCTGGACCCATTTCAGTCAGGCTTCTGTCTTGGGTATGGTACGGAGACTGCATTTGTGACCTTGGTTGATGACCTGTACCTGGAGATTGACAAGGGGAGTTCTAACCTGTTGATCTTGTTAGATCTGTTGGCAAACTTTGATACAATTGATCACGAGGTGTTGTTGACATGACTGCAGGACCTGGTGGGGGTGCACAGGACCGCTCCTGAGTGGTTTTTCTCCTTCCTGTCAGGGAGGTTCCGGGGAGGTCCCAGAGACTGAGTGGTGATGGGTGATTGCCCACTGTCCTCTCAGGACCTCTCCTGTGGGGTCCCGCAGGGTTCTATTCTGTCCCCACCCTCTTGTTCAACATGTATATGAGGCCTCTGGGCGAGGTCATTCAGAGGTTTGCAGAGGATTACCATCGCTGCGACCATGGTTAATACTGACAGTCGGGCAACAACCAGCACTGCTACCTCCACTGTTCAATCATAGCCACTCGCTGCCTACAGATCCACCCACCAACATTGCATTCCCTGAGGACTGAGGAAGAGACCAAGACCTTCATTGTTCTATGTGGGGAGTAGAAGGTCCAATATGTCCTGGTGACGTGTTACAGCAGCGGTGGGGAACCTTTTCTATCCCAGGGGCCACACTGAGAATTTGTATGAGCTCCGAGGCCCACATAGAGGTTGGGGACAGGGGTGCTTAATGGGTGTATTCAAGAAAAAGAGGACCCAGATCATGGACCTGTGCTGTGGATCTGTCCTCTGTCCTGGTTTGGATGCCCTCCTCTCTGCTCCATTATCATCTTCCAGGGCCCGCTGTGACATGTTTGCCAACTATTTTGCAGATAAGATCACTCGGATTCACCACAACTTCGGTGCTGTAGTTTCTGCAGAAGGAGGAGAGTCAGAGGGTGCAGAAGCCCCGTCTGGTCTGGTTTCATCGGATCTGTTTTAGGAGGTGCTGCCAGTGGGGGCTGTGGATGTTCTGGAGGCAGTTAGGGCCACCTGTTGTGAACTGGATCCGTGCCNTTTTAGGAGGTGCTGCCAGTGGGGGCTGTGGATGTTCTGGAGGCAGTTAGGGCCACCTGTTGTGAACTGGATCCGTGCCCATCCTGGCTGGTTAAGGCCTGCTTGGGAGACATTAGAACCATTGCTGGAGGGGGTGATCAATGCCGCCCTTTGAGAAGGTAGCGTGACGGAATGTTTGAAGGAGGCGGTGGTCCAGCCTAGGCTCAAGAAACCATCGCTTGACATTGATTCGCTCGCCAGCTATCGGCCAGACTCTAACCTTCCCTTTTAGGGAAGGTTATTGAATGGGGTGCTGGCTCAGCAGCTCCAGGAGCATCTAGATGGCCTCAATTTCCTAGATCTCTCCCAGTCTGGCTTCCGCCCAGGGTATGGCACTGAGACTGCGCTTGTGGCCTTGGTCGATGACCTGTGCCAGGAGATGGACCAGGGATGTTCAACCTTACTGGTCCTATTGGATTGCTCGGCTGCTTTTGATATGGTTGATCATGGGCTGTTGGTGACTCACTTGCTGGACCGGGCAGGATTGGGTGGGATGGTTCTACAATGGTTCTGTTTCTACCTAGTCGGTAGGACCCAATGGGTGGTGCTGGGGGATAAGTCATCTCCCCCCCGCAATGACCTCTCATGTGGTGTCCCTTAAGGTTCTATTCTGTCCCTGCTCTTGTTCAACGTATACATGCAGCCATTAGGTGAGGTCATGAGGCGGTTCGGAGTGAGTTGTCATCAATATGCTGATGTCACTCAGCTGTACCTCTCATTTTCATTGGGCCCAGGCCTGGCAGTCTCTGTACTTTCCCAGTGTTTGATGACTGTGGGGGACTGGATGAGACAGAGCGGACTGAAGCTGAATCCTGACAAGACGGCGGTAATGTTGGTGGGGAGAGCAGCGGGTGTGACTTCCCCAATCATTGATGGGGTTTGTTGCCCATTGGTCTCCCAGGTGTGGCGTCTAGGGGTGCTCCTGGATTCCCAGCTCCACTTGGATATCCATGTGAAGACGGTTGCGAAGGGGGCTTTACGCCAGTTACATCTGGTTTGACGGCTTTGGCCTTATGTCTTAGACTCCGACCTGGCCACCATCATTGTTACCTCAAGACTGGACTACTGCAATGCGCTCTACATGGGGCTACCCCTGGTGATGGTCCGAAGGCTGCAGCTGGTGCAGAATGCGGTGGCCCCGCTCCTCACGTGGTCGGGTCGCTGGGAGCACATTACACCAGTGCTTCGTTCTCTGCGCTGGCTGCCTATTTTCTTCCAGATCCAATTTAAGGTGTTGGTTCTTACCTTTAAAGTCCTACACGGCTTTGGCCCGACCTATCTTCGGGACCGCCTCACTCCCCAGGTTCTCGATTGGCCCCTGCGGTCCACTGGGGGCACCTTCTTGGAGGTCTCCTGGGTAAATTGGGGGGCAACTATGGAGAGGGTGATCTTGGTGGCTACACCTCAGCTGTGGATCTCCCTTCCAGAGGAGGCTCGCCTGACCCCAGACCTGTTGACTTCTCATCAGGCTTGTAAAACCTGGCTGTTCTGCCAGACATTTGGTGGAGGGGATGGATGAGGGAGGGAGGGAGGGAGGGATGGGTTGGGGGTGGTGGTTGAGGACTAGGGTGGGTGGGGTTTTGTTTTATGTTTATATTTTTATAGCTTCACTATGTAGTTTTATATTGTTGTTTTATATGTTTTGTATTTTTGTTTTGACTTGTAAGTCACCCTAAACTGCTCTGCAAGGGGAGGGGTATAAAACAGTAAAATAAATAAATAAAAATAAATTATCTTGAGCTCAGTTTTTCAGTGCTTGGGGGTAGAGACTGGATTCAGGAGCCAGATCCAGGCACTGGAAAGAGGCCACATAAACACTTGCTGAGGGCTGCATTTGGTCCCCAGGCCTGAGGTTCCCCAGCTCTGTATTACAGGAATGGGGAGGTGTTCCAAGAGATCTCTGTCCAAATGGCGCAGCAGGGCTGCACAGGGGACGCGAACCAGTCAGCAGTGGGCCGAGGATTTGCGACATGGATGCAAAGAGATCTGGGACAACAAACTTGCATCCAGCCACAGGAGGCAAACATTGCCCTGTTATAAGCTCCTTTAATGGTTCCTCTGTGTGGTTACAGTTATCCTGCCTGTATGACTGTGTCTTCGTGAGGGGCCAGAAGCACGTGAATGTGGTTTGCCTGCTGCAACCGCTCCCAGTCCTACCACAAAAGCCCTGATCTCTGGTGGACATCCCTCTATACCTGTCCCCACCCTGAAGCCAGCACAGGTCGACACAGACACTGTGACTCTCACAGTGTGTATTCTCTCGAGCTCAAGAGCCAGCCCTTGTCTGAGGAGCCACCCAAGTCTGGTTGAGGGCCTAGAGGACCTGGATGCCACCTTTGCGGAGGAGGCAGAGGAAAACAATAAATTAATGCATCGGGGAAGGGGCATATTTGCGTTTACACAGCCTCAAGATCAAAGCTTCCATTTATTGTTGTTAAATTATGTTTTTTATTTTTTGCTGTATTGACAGGTAGCCAGAACATGGAGAAGCAGCAGGGAAATCCCTGGAACACAGCTCCACAGGACGGGAATGGTAGGCATGGAAAGGCATTATATGGCAGGCCCATGGGATGGTGTGGGGGAAGGTACCATGGCGGGACAGTGGGTGGACGGGTGGGTGGAAGCCCAAATGGCAGTTGCGGGGGAAGCCATAATGAGGGCTGAAATGGGAGGGAGGGCATGAATGGTGGTCGTTGATTTCTGTATGTTCTTTCCTTCTTTACAGTGATCAGAGGAGGAAAACTGTGTGGCACTGGCAGAGTGCAGACACTGCACAATCCTGCTGCAGTTCCAAGTTCAGCAGAATGGAAGAGTGGGAGCCCAGGATGAGATGAGAGAGTGGGATGCAAATGAGATCACAACTTTTATGGTCATTTGTGCACTGCCAGAATTAGGGCAGTTGCTAGCCGAGGCTGGATCTTCCCTGTCTTGAGAGACTAGATCACCTTCTGAATAAATTTCATGGCTGTGCATGATGAAATGACATCATAAAGAGGAACATGCTAGTCTGTACTGACTGATATTCTGCAGCGCTAAAACAAATATAGAGGCATAAAAATATGTTTGCCACTCAAGCAAGTAGTCACTACTGTGGAATTGTTGATTTTACAGCCATTCCCCCTCCCCCCAAAAAATAAACCCAGAGTTTAAGGGGAATTGCTCACCTTCTGCCTGGACTTAGACTAACTGCGGCGGCTCGTCTTCTTACGGGGACGGGCCGCCGGGAGCATATTACATCGGTGCTCCGAGCTCTGCACTGGCTGCCGATAGCGTGCCGAGCCAAGTTCAAGGTGTTGGTGATGTTTTATAAAGCCCTACACGGTCTCGGCCCCTCATACCTTAGGGACCGCCTCGCCCTCTGCGCCCCAGAGCGGCTCCTGCGGTCCGCCAGGGGTGCCTTCCTGGAGGTCCCCCGTGTTAAGCGGGGGGCCACGATGGAGAGGGCATTCTCGGTAGTGGGACCGCGGCTGTGGAACTCTCTTCCGGAGGAAGCTCACCTGGCCCCTAGCCTACTAATATTCCGGCGGAACGGTAAGACCTGGCTGTTCGCCCAGGCCTTTGGGAGGGAGGGCGAGTAGGGTGGGGTTTTAATTCCCCCACCTAATTTTGGTTTTAGTCTGCCCTGTATTAATTATTTTTATAATATTTATGGTTGTTTTAAATTGTTTTTATGGTGTTTTATAAAAATTGTTGGAAGCCGCCCCGAGCTGCGTGGCAGGAGGGGCGGGGTAAATTTTTAATAAATAAATAAATAAATAAATAACTGTAGACAAAGGCTCCTGTCCAGATCCTGGAAGATAAATTGCCTGTTAGGTGTCAACCATGACGGCTGAATACAACCCTCTGTCCTAGCGGCAGAGGTGGTGTACCAGATTCTGAGGGAGAGCACATAACAATGTATCCCTTATCCTACTAGATTTGTGCTAGGACCTGCTCACTTCTCAGTTAAACAGGTAAGTTATACGAGTCCAGCTGGTTTATGTAGATCATTCCAGGGAAACTGTAATTCTTTGTCAAAATGTTTTCAATTTGTTTGGATGAAATTTTGAATTGAGAAACCTTTGCAAAAAGCTCAGTCTCATTTATCTGAAAGGAATGAGGGGCACAGACATTATTCGGGTAGGTGGGTGAGGTGGGGGAAGAGAAGACCTAAGTGATGTGTGTCAGATAATATATTCAACAGGCATCATGAATATGTAGCTTTTTAACTGTTTATATGCAAATGAAAAAGATAAATTTGACCCACTTTCAGGCTGATCATTTGGCTGCCAAGTTTTAGATCAGATCAACCCATACTATAAGTTTGTGAAGCACACCACTGTACTGCAAGTAGAAAAGGAGAATGTGTAAACAATAAGCTAAAGAGGGTGGGGTGCCCCTGACTTTGTACCTTATAATAACTTTCAGTTAGGTCAGTTCTATTTATTTAGTTGGATGGACCATTTGAGGAGAGTGCTATATACGTGGTTGCAATGCAACTCTTTTCTGTCGACATATTTGGAGGGTCGCTACAAAGGTATCCCTCATGATCAGAGGATCTGCGCCCTGTGTGAAAAGGGGACCCCAGATACAGTATCTCATATTCTACTTCATTGCCCAGCTTTGGAAGGCCCTAGATCTAAATATATGGGAAGGTTTCTGTCTCATTTACAGAGGGTTTCAGAATCTGAAATGTTACGGACTCTTCTGATTCCAACTGACGCAGATCTTTCCAGGAAGGTGGCAGAATATGCGTGGTGGATTACATTGTTAAGGCAGAGGATATGGGGGAGGGAGGTAATGGGTTAGGGTATTCCCTTAGGGCCTGAGGGGAGGAAAGGATATTTGGTCTGATAACTATTAGCGGTATGGGGGTTACAAGTGTTTGAGGCTAGAAGAGGTATAGGAGGTACGGCTGAATGGGAACAGGCTGCTCTTAGCTTATTATTTGTGTTTATTATGTGTATATTGCTATTGTACAAGTTTTAGGTCAATTGAGGGGTAATAGTCAACCCTAGAGGTAGCTTGTATATAAGGTTGATTACAGGTTGCAAGTTAGGGCTGTACAGGGCCTTAAGTAGGGCTTCTGTGTATGGACCCTCCTAGGTCTTTATGCTTATATTCTTTGTATTATTGCATTGCGTGCACTTTGTACTGTTTTGTCCTATTTGTTGTTATAGTGTAATAGCTACGGCTACACAATAAAATTTTATTATATATATAAAAGAGGGTGGGGGAAGACCTTTCTAAATGTGTTTTTAAAGAAAGAGAGAGAAAACCAATATTGTAATTGGGTTTAACATTTAGCTCATTACAACCCAGGAGCCTCAAGAGAAAATTGTTGGCCTTTGACAAAATTTGAGATTTATCGTAATTTGATTGGGCCGATGAATTTTACAACAACATAGTCTGTGTCATTTAAGGAGGAAGAAATATACCCTACAAGAAACCTGTTTTGATTTGAGACACTTTTGGAGGGCTATTTTAATTTAATTAGTGAAAAATCATAGGTTAATTGCCTCCTGCTTTAATGTGAGGGTATTATGCATGCAGGCATATTTTATTTATATCTTGACTGTTTGATGTACACAATCAATTCAAAAAGGGATAATGAAGAAAGTGTTCTGCACTGTGTAGAATAGTAATTAGGGACTCTAGTGTGGCTTTAATTGTGCGGTTCTGTAAACATGTTTGACATACAGTAATGCTGAGAAAAGCATTTGTCAAATTTCTCCTTTTCTGGTTTTCCCCTCCCTTCCTTTGTTCCAAAACCATTGTAGGACATTAATCCTTTGTGTCGCAAAACCCACTCTGACTTTGTATAGTAGACGTACACCACTCAACAAGATATTTAGGGAAAGCTCCTTTTGAAAGGCCTTGATATCAGATGTCCGTATACCCAGAAGAATACAAATGATATGCTATTGGGGTGGCAGTGAAAATGTGGTGAGTTGTGGCCTCAGATCTCCAACAAGCTTAACTGTTAAACAGGGCTGAAACAAATATGCCATTTCATATTTTCAAAGATTAATTAGATATTCATTTAAACATAACAGCACAATAATGATTATTTATTCATTCATATTTATACCCCTCTTTCCCTGAGGGTAGCTTACAAAATAAGAACCGTATTTAAAAAAAACCCATAAAAATATATAAAAGTACCCTAAAAACTTCCCAATCAACTCCTATCTATTCCTGCCAAATGCTTGGCCATTAAGAAAGGTCTGGAAGATACTCTGGCTTGGGTTTAGATGAACCTCCAAGGGAAGGGAATTCCACAGCACCAGGGCAGCAACCAAACACTCCTCTGTGTGACTGTGTCATACAGACTTGGTGAAATGATGGAACTTGCAAGAGAGAGCTCATAATGGGAAAAGCAGTCAGTCAGATATTTGGTGCCCAGGCTGTTCTAGTGCAGTTGTACAGGATTGTGTGCAATAACACTTAATAGTGCCACCAAAGTGAACAAAGTACTGAAAGCAAAATGCCAAAGATACCAAAACAAAGTAAACCAACAGCTACCAAAATGAAATAGCCCGAATGAACGCTCATTTCCTTAAATGAATCTGGAAGCAAATAGTACTTTGGATGCATTTTGCTTCAATGGATACGGATAGACTACATTTGACATAGGTATTTTGCTTTGCTTCTACTATGGAACAAAGAGTTTGACGTGGAAGTGGTGGTAGAGGCCCTCTTATATGTAGGGCGAGGCCACATTCAACCTCAAAGACGGGAAACATCTTACTAATTAAGCCTTCTTTTTCTCATTTGCTTTCTATCATTAGTAAACTTAAAAGTGTGGTTGATACCAGTCCGAGTTTTCCAGCACTGTAAGCAATTCTCTTTCTAGTCAGCACGGCTCCCCATGTGTGTCTCACCACTCCCCAAGTTAAAGCCAAACAAGAGGCAAGGGACTCCAGGTTCCAGTTTCAGCTGCCCATTGCAGAGTGGCTTCCTGCCCACTTGCCAGCTTCTCCCACCTCTCCTTGATCCCTTTCAATGATGGCCTTATTTTGCTGATCACTCAAGAGTAGCATCACATTAATATTGAGGAGAATCACCCAGTCATTTTGCCCAATTAAGTCATTCTGAGGAACATCTCACCATAACAGCAGAGCACTATGAATCCAGTATTTTTTATATCTTTGCAACAGCAGCATGAGGCTGATCAATATTTTATTTATTTATTTATTTATTTAATTAAAAAAAACAAAAAACTACTATCACGCCCCCTCCTGCCAAGGCAGCTTGGGGCAGCATACAATATAAAAACACAAAATAAAATATACAACATAAAGACCTAAAAATTCAATAAAAACATTCATTTCCCCGAAACCCACCACCCCTCTTCCCCCTCTCCATCTCCCTCACTGAACACCTGGCGGAACAACCAGGTTTTACATTGATGTCCGAAGGAGGGAAGGTCCTGGGCCAAACGAGCCTCCGCCAGGAGAGAGTTCCACATCTGAAGCACGGTGACCGAGAACGCTCTCTCCAATGTGGCCCCCTGCCAAACACTGGGAACTTCCAAAAAGGTGCCCCTGGTTGAGTGCAGCGGTCATTCCAGAACCTGGGGAGTGAGGCAGTCCTGCAGGTAGGTGGGGGCCCAGACCGTGCAGGGCTTTATAGGTGGCACCAACATCTTGAATTGGACCCAGAAGGCAACAGGCAGCCAGTGCAGAGAATGGAGCACTGGACCAGTGTTATGTGCTCTTGGAGGCCCGTACCCATAAGGAGAAGGCCCGCCTCATTCTGCACCAGCTGCAGCCTACGGACCGTCACCTTGGGTAGCCCCATGTAGAGTGCGTAACAGTAATCAAGCCTCAAGGTGATGAAGGCATGGATGATGGTGGCAAGATCGCAGTCTGAGATATACTGCCACAACCGTCGTACCAGATGTAGTTTAGTAAATGCACTCCTCGCCACAGCTGCCACCTGGACATCCATGCAGAGCTGCGAATTGAGGAGTACCCCCAGATTGCGAATCTGAGGAACCAAGACAGGACATACTCCATCAATGATCCACTCCCTCAGTCCTCCCCACCAGCCTCACCTCCATCTTATCTAACTTCAACTTCAGGCGACTTGCCCTCATCCAGTCCCCCACAGCTGCCAGACATTGAGTAAGCAACAAAACTGTGGGACCTGAGTCGGCTGAAAACTAGAGGTAGAACTGATGGAAAACTAGAGGTAGAATATTGATGACCACACACTCCAAGTCCTCTCACAACCTCGCTCAAGGACTGCATATACACGTTGAACAGGAGAGGGGACAGAATGGAGCCCTGCAGAACCCCACACGTGAGATCCCGGGGCGATGATGTACAGTCACCCAAAACCACACGTTGAGTTCTTCTGGCCAGAAATGAGTGGAACCATTCAACAACAATCCCACCCACCCCAGCATGATTCCTCAGATTAGTCACCAATATCTCGTGGTCAACCGTGTCGAAAGCAGCTGATAAGTCTAACAGGACCAAAAGGGTTGACTGTCCCAGATCGAGAGCACGGTTCTAGATAGTTAAAATCTCCTATTATGTGTTATCTACTTTTGTAGCTTATCTGACCTCCCTTAGCATGTGCAGTCACAGATGGAGTTTTTAGGAGATTTAGGGAATTCTAGTGATTCTTTGGGGATTCTAGGGGATTTTATGTTTTTTTTTGTTTTTTTTTTTTAAAATCTGCTCTTACCCTGAGCTTTGGGGAAAGGAGATTATAAATCCAAATAAATAGTAAATAAAATAAATAATATTCCCTGTCACCATCATGGACAGGCCAACAGCTATACGTTTTCTGCTTAAACGTGGAATTTATATCTATAAAGATTCCAAAGAACAATTTGTTTCTTTTTTCATGAATAATTTCTTTCAGTAATTCACCTCTGGAATTTCATATGTTTGCCTGTCAGACTTGCATGGGGTTTTCAGGCTACAGAACCCACAAACATTTTGGACATGTGCTCCCAGAGATCAGAGCAAGAGATCTGCACATGCACCTGGACGTCCTACTGGCTCTGAGCCCCAACCTTGCCTCTAACAATGCCCTCCATGACTGTGAACTGAAATGGTGCTGACGTTTTGTAGTTGTGAATCAAATTTGAGTATTCATACCCTTTGAGAATGTCAGATTGTTTGATATTAACAATCATTTATATAGTGTTTTCAGTGCTTTACAGTCCTTCTCTAGTTCACTCTTTACAACAACCCTGTGAGGTAAGATGTTGTTACCATGCAACCTGAGACAGTGAGTTGCCCCAGGCCACCCAGTGAATTCATGGCTAAAATGAAGATTCGGGTTGAACACATGATCTATCTCTCAGGTTCAAGGCCAACACCTTATCCACAAGTCATTGACTTCAGCTTGAGTTCAGAGTTGCATTGCCTAGCTTTGGTTAGTTTGATTAACAGGCATCCAGCTGAAGTCTAATCTCTTCTTACACAAACATATGTTGCACATATGGAATAATGCATTAGTCAATCATGAATTTTCATGAAACTTTGCAAGTCCATTCAGAAACTTGAATTCATGCCTTTTGAATGTGAAATTTCTCAAGTATGAGTGAGTTCCAACATAAATATTCATGCCAGTTCTAATTTAGACCATGCTGCCTCCATTTTCCCCTCTGTAAAATGGGCACAATTAGCTATCCCACAGAGGCATAACGAAGATGAATCAGTAACACATGAAAGAATTCAATTGTTTTATCACTAAGTATTAAGTTGCCACCCCGAATTGCATGCACTGTGATGGGATATCTGCATGTGTTCTTTTTGCAAAGTGGGGATTGAAGGGAAGGAAAGAAAAAGATCAAGAGCAGTATGGGAGCAGCTTGCAATTTATGCACTAGGAGGAGCTATACTGGTTGCCTGTGATGAAAGCAGACAGAGGATATCTTTAGACATAACGTCAGTGGGTGTCTGAATGTGTGTTCTAACCTTGATATGAACACCGGTTTGACCCTGTGTTCACCATGTGGCACTGCTTAGACACACAGCCCATCTTGGGGCAAATAGGTGTTTGCTGCTGCCTCGTTCCCCATATTGTACCTGCTAATATGCCACGCTATATCATTAGACACAGCGTTGGCCACATATTCAGCCAAACCATGCAAATTGTCCTTGTGATGCAATGGTGTTCACATCACGCGTTCAACCGGTGACCAAATTGGTGTTGGGATTGTTATGGTGCTTACACACAACCACCAAACATGTGCTTAGGGGTTTTGACACTTTGTTATGTCTAATGACGCCCAGAGTCAAATATATGAAAGCTTTCCCATTAATGTTTGTTGCTGCTGAAGAGAAGAGGGGTGTCCAGAGGAAAACAGGAAAAGCTGCTTACTGGTTCACAGTCTTCCTAAGCGAGAGTAGCGGAAGGAGGAATGGAGGGGAGGGGGCACAGTGAGTTGTTTCTATTTAGAGGGGCGAGGGTGGAGGGAGAGAACTCATCTGGTAGGTACACAGTGCAAACTCTCCCAGCTCTAGTAATTAGATAGGTTCGGCAGCCTTTATGAGTGGCTTGCGTTTACTGATTAATGTTTCACTTGTGCACAGATGTGATTTAGCTTGCTGCTGAATAAACACAACATGGGGATGGAAAGGTGATAACTACCATGCTCAGCAAAAAGAGGGAACCTATAAATATGCCAGTGGGTCAATAGAAGTGATTTCATTCTTCCTTCACAGGACTGCTGATGAAGTCTGACAGAGCAGCTCTACTTCATTAATGCATCACAATGGTGAAGAAAGCATGAAGGGCAAAAAGAGCCGCCTGCAGCAGATTGGAGCCTGGGTTGCAGCTGTCAGAAAACAGCTAGGGAGAAATGAAAAGGGCTCCAACAATGGAATAAGGAAGATATCTCATAGTCTGATTTTCCTCCCCAACATGACTGATGAGCAGAGGGGCAAACTTTTGCTGCATCCTCCTCAGAGGGGAAAACTGAAGGGGATCTCAAATCTGAATTAGAAAAAAAAAATCATGGCAGGAAGACCTGAGAATACTTGGGGCCATTTAATTAAGACATAAATCCAAACAGCACTAATTCTGAGGATGGAAACTTCCAGGGGACACAAAGTTTAGAATATGTCTGTTCAAGGAAATTTACGCAGCAGCCTAGAGCACAGTAAAGAAGGGCTGATTCTGATCTCATTTACACTGTCGTCAGTGAACCAACAGTGTTTCATTGACCCAATTTGGATCAGGAATGTAATACTCATGTTACATTTCACCAAATAAGGCAGTGATTTTTTTTTTGCCATTAAAGCACACTAAGACCTTCCCCTTATTCCTGCTGCTGCTGCAATAAAGGTCATCTTGCCACCCCCTTTCCCTTTCATTTCTCATTGCCTTCTTTTATACTTCTGGACTCTCGCTTACTCATCTCTTATTCTCTGTTATAAGGCTATGTCTTTTTCACTGCCTCGCCAATCCTGAGTGATCCTCTTTGGGATGAAGGACTTATCTCAACAAAAGGCTTCTGCTTCAGGTCCTGTTAGTTCTCTTCTTAAATTAATTCCCTATTTTGCTGACATTGTCGTCTCACAATGTTGGAAGAGAGGGTACATTCAGGTCTCCTTTAATATCTCTGACTCTCTCTTTCATCCTTTTAATATAACGCTGATGTATCGCTTAGCATACAGTCCTTCAGGAGGGTAGGTTTTTGCACACCCTCAAAATTGCAGCTGTACGACCCCTGGTAAAAAAGCCATCTTTGGATGCTGACTCCCTGACCAGCTATTGCTCTGTCTCTAACGTTCCCTTTTTAGGGCAGGTTATTGAATGGGTGATTGCCCCAGCAGGGTCAGGCTCATCTCAGTTATCAGATTCCTGGACCCATTTCAGCCAGATTGTCATCTGGGGTATAGTACGGAGACTGCGTTTGTGGCCTTGGCTGATGATCTACACCTGAAGATCAGCAAGGGGCACTGTGCCCTGTTGATCTTGTTAGACCTCGCAGCAGCCTTTGATATGGTTGAATGTTGTTGACATGACTGCGGGACCTGACAGGGGTGCATGGGACTGTTTTTCAGTGGTTCTGTTCCTTCCTGTTGGGGTGGTTCCAGCAGGTGGTGATGAGAGATTGCTTATCATCCCCACCAGGACCTCTCCTGTGGTATCCCGCAGGATTCTGTCTTATCTCCCCGTTTGTTCAATATGTACCTGAGGCCATTTGGCAAGATCATTCGTAGGTTTGGGTGAAGTGCCATCAGTGCATGCTGATACCACCCAGCTCTACCTCTCTTTTTCATCTGACCCAGGTCCTGCAGTCTCAGGGTTTACCCAATGCCTGGCTGCTGTTGGGGACTGTATGAGGCTGAGTAATCCAGATAAGACTGAAGTGATGATGATTGACCAGTTTTGTGTCTTGCAGTGGATTAGGACCTCTGTTACTGAGGGTGTCTGGCCCCCTCTGGTTATCCAGGTTTGCAGCCTTGGCATGCTTCTGGATCCCCTGCTGTGCCTGGAGCATCAGGCTGCGGTGGTGGTATACAGTACCATAGTACCACAGTACTTGAGAGGAAATGAGCTGCTTTAAGTAAAAGTGAAGCTACAGATTGTTCCAGTGTTAGATGTGCATGGAATAAACTTTTGCATAAGCATAAACTCTTGGGGGTAGATCCATCTGCAAGATCCAGAAAGCTGAGTTAGGAAGATTAAATCAGAAGAGTCTTTTAACTGATAAGAGTTTATGGCTAGTAATGAGTTTACATTATTATTATTATTATTTTATTTTATTTTATTTTATTTTATTTTATTAATCTTAGTAGTAATGGTCCTCTCTGATCTCCTCTATTTTATACTAGGCAAATTAATAAAATTCAAAGTTGATGCTATATTTGGGAAGTTGCAAAAACCACTAGGGAAAAAACCAACAATATAAAGAAACTTGGACAGGTCAGAAACATGAGGCCAGATTGAACCTCTCTGATTTTCAGAAAAGCAATGATATAATTCTCAAAGTCTACATAAGTCTTTCTCACTCCTGTGTAGCAGCAGCTGCTGCAGCAGCAGTAGTCTTTCCCTCACATTCTCTGGAAACCACTCCCTGTGGCAAAGGGAGAGGGACAGGATTGTCAGTTGTGGAGTAGGGGCAGCTTTGTGTTAGGTTGACTAGGAATAGAGAGGATATATATTGCTCCCTCGGAGCAAGCTGAAAGAAATTCTGCAGGAAAGTTATAGGTGGGATTAACTTTTCATGGAGACCTTCTTATTCCATGTAAGGGAAGTCCCTGCACAGCTCTAATTAGAATTTGTATTGATACAAAAGACTTACCTAGATAAGGACAGACTGAAAGCTGAGTAAGAGCTTCATTGTCTGGGCTAAGTACTATGCCCAATATCAGGCATGAGAACAAGCTTTTTTTCTTTTTGTTTTCATAGACGTATAGATCCATATCACAGAATTCTAGAATTGGAAGGTATCTCAAGAGTCATCTAGTCCTTATCCCCAAACAACTAGTTGTTTTGTAACCAGTAGTTGAATAATATGCCCAATGGGTAAGTAATGCTAGAAGCATAACATTTGATTTAAATAAATTTAAGAGATTAGGCTAAAAATCTGGCTTGATACTTTGCTCTTTATGCAGCAATGTACGTACTTTCCGGTCTTTGTCCTGGGTAAGAGACCAAAGGCCATCAGCCAAAACACCTAGATACTGTTGCCCCATGGAGCCAGGAATCCTATCCCTCCATCCCCATTCCAGGTCAAAGCAAACAATAATGCTGCCGTTACCGTGGGTGTTACCAGACGGTACAGTTTTGGTCACTAGTCTGTAGCTTATGTCTCTCTGCATGTGCTATGTATCTGCCATGGCCTTTCCATGGATGTTCTGCCCACAAATCACGTGAATTTAATTTTAAAAACTGAAGAGCAGGCAGTTCCACATAGCCATTGGATAAATGGTTTCACCACTGATTGAGGTCTCGCTGTCTGCCTGGGAAGAGCTGATGTGGGGAAGATGATTTTACTTGATATGCTATGCAAAAAGGAAAGAAGAAGTTGATGTCTAACGGGAGCATAAAAGTGTGAGTGGCTTGGATGCATGGAGGTAGCGCTAGTGGGAGTAAACTTGCGTTAAAATTTGTGAGGGTTGCTGAATATACAAGTTCCTCCTACATATCTCTAGAATTGCAGGGGGAGGAAAGTTGCAGGGGATGTCTCCCCACTATAATTGCTTCCGTAGAAGCACTCTCTTCTACAGAGCAGCAGTTGCTCTGGTGGCAGCAAGGCTCAGGACTGACTTCAGGATCACCTTGTTTATGTCTTCTGTGGGAGGCTGCAGCAGAGAAGACCCAGGGGATGTGGGCTTTTCAGGATCGGGGCTCAGAGTAGTATGGGCCCCGTACCAATGCCAAACATCTAGGCTGCAGTGGGAGGGACTAATGCGAGAAAACTATCAAGTAGCCACTCAAGCATACAGCAGAACATGGAAACAGGAATGTCTGTTTATCCTGCTATAAACAGAACCTGGGGCAGAATTGCAAGTCTCTACTGTAACACCTGATAACACTCTGAGATTCTAATTCCCCTGTATGTACACTCTTCAGAATGGCTGTGTACAGCAAGAACCTGTAGCGTGGCAAGGCAATGGATCCATTAACTCCACCTGGTCCCTCTTAAGGGATTCCTCATACAGCTTATTTTTTTGAGTGCTGGGTATGTACGCTCCATGGTGTATTTATTGGCTCCACAAATGTGCCACAAGTCATTGTGGAATCTCAGCTGTGTGACTTCTCTGGCCTGAAGCTACTGTCAGTAGATCTGCTATGCTCTCCTGTCAGTCTGAGAAATCTTATTCGTTAGACCACTGGCAATGCAGGAATTGGGTGTTACATCCCAGAGACCAATCTCTTTAGACCACTGAAGTAATTTTAATTGACTTTAAGTAGGTGCAAGATTGGGCCACTGGTAATGAGAGAAACTGCAAGGAATATTTCAAAAAGCTAAGTCCAGTGTATCTGCATTAGCTGGGACCTCAGCCCATGGCTCCTAAGAAAAGAAGGTCAATACAGTAAAGTAGATGCATTAGAGCTAAGTGCCAGGCTGGCTGCTGTCACAGAGACTTATATAAATATTACACCTTGCTCTATAAGCCACTCAATATTTGGTTTCTGAACCTATTAATATATAATGAGGATATGGTGTAATTAATATAGTTTGTTTTGATTTTCCTATAAATCCACTTTAGAAATAAGAATGCAAAGTAATTATTTCAAAAAGCCTTTTTGACAAATGGCAGTTTTCACTAATTAAAAACCAAGTCAATGTTTTATTTAAATTATATTTACCAGTTTGATATAAGCTGAAATGAATAATTGCAATGCCACCTCATTATAACAAGCATTGATATAGTGCAGATTTGGTTGTAACACAGTGTGAGGCCTGGCTCCTAATGTGTTACATCAGAAATAGACTGACAGGAACAAAGCACCCTCGTTGTAATGTGGCTTTGGCTATCATGCAGATTTGGTTGTAACTAGAGCTGAAATAGGGTACCTGGAAAAATGGGCACCCTGTCGAATAAGGAGCTACCCCACACTGCCTGGGCTGACTCGTGCACTGATCCCACTGCCCCTCCTGGTCTGCTGCTCAGCTGGGCCGAGCGGCGCACCACAGTTCCCATAGTGGAGGTGCGTGTGGGGCCAGAGGAGCAACGGGAGCAGTGGCACAGCCAGGTGGGTGTCACCCTGGGGAGTGCCCCAGAAAGCTTCTTCCCCTGCACACTCCCCAGGCTGATTCACCTGCCCAGCTGCACTGTTTCTCCTGTTGCTCCTCTGCACCCCCTCCCTTACGTCCCCTGTGGGGACTGTGGTGCGCCACCTGGCTCTCGCTGGGAGTTATGGTGGATCATAAACTGAATATGAGTGATGTGACTCTGTTGCCAAAAAGGCCAATGCCAGTATGGACTGCATTAACAGAAGCATTGCATCTGAGATGCATGGGGGAGGGAAGGGTGCCACTTCATTTGGCTCTGGTGAGACCTCACCTAGAGTATTGTGTTCTATTTTGGGCACCACATTTAAAGAAGGATGTAGACAAACTGGAAAACATTCAACGGAGAGCAAAAAAGATGATAAGGCTAGAGGACGAAGCCATGTTAAAATACAGTATTGCATGGATTGTGGGGTAGACATTTTTTACCCCAGTCCTTTGGTACTTAAATTGCTTGAATGTGTAAACTAACATGAAATGTGCTGGGGTAGATTTCTACCCCAGACCGGGGTATAAATCTATCCCATGGCAAAATGAATTTTGGTACGTTTCTACCCCAGGGGCTTTTTTGGTCACATATAAAAAATGGTTAATGATAATTAACTTTCCGTAGAGGATATTGTTTACCTATGTTCAGGTGACAATGTCCTAAAAGGGCAAAGCTGGAAAGCCACTACCTTGTGAGTTATTGCAAGAGATGTGCACCCGGACTATGAACATACCCCAAACGCTAAAAAGCTGAAAGAACTGGGTATATTTAGCCTTGACAAAAGAAGAGTAAGTGGGGACATGACAGCAGCTTTCAGATATCTTAAAGGATGCTACAAAAGATGGTGATTTGTTCACCACTATCACAGAAGGCAGAACAAGAGGGAATGGGCTTAAATTGCAGCAATGCCACTTTAAGTTAAATATTTGGAAAAACTTTCAAACTGAGAAATGTTGGGCAATAGAATTAGCTGCCCAGGGAATCACCTTCCTTGGAGGTTTTCAAAACCCCGCCTGCCAAATGCTTTGCCAAAAAGGGAGATGTTACACCGCCTCCGCAATATGCTCAGAGCATAGATGTCCCTTTCAACCCTAAAATTCTGTGATTCTATGTTCCTGCTGTTCGTATGAAAGGAAAGGTGGAAGAAACACTGTAACATGTAACTGTTCTTTTTGTATGAGGTGTCAGTTCTGGATCAAGCGAAAAGGAGGATCAGGAATAAGAAGGAACCCCATCCTGCCCATATTCTCCGAGGAGTTTCTCAAAACAAAGCTTCTTGCAGCAACATCTGCCCAGAATTGTGGCTAATAAAAAAGAAAAGAAAAGAAAAGCGGGGTATGGTGGGCTATTTTATTGCTTATTTATGGTGTTACGGGGGGGCATGAAATGAAGTACATCTCCAAGTACATGTGTCTGGATGCCAATACATGAATGGAGCAGCAAAATGTCTGTTATATATTGCTTAGAAAATTGCATCATTTGGTTCATTGCCTTTTTATTTTCAGTTTGGAGAAGTCTAATAATGTTGCACAAAGTAGTGAGTTTGCGTGTGTAAGTTTGAGTGTCCAGGATGTTTTAGAGGAAAGACTTTATTGCTTTCCAGAGAAATTTTGAAGTGAAGTAAAGGCTATGAATGCCAAACTCAAATGTAATAATTTCTCAGTGTGTATTTGTGTTGGGGAAAGAGAGAGAGAGATCCTCCTTTCAAGTAGAAATGGAGAGTTGTGTTTCTGGTAATGAACTCCAAAGTTCAGTTTCCTCTAAAGACCACTCTGTCTACATACTCATGACCACAGCCAGGGCCCGGCCCCAAGGTTTGTGAGGCCATGTGCGAAGTCTTGGTGTGGGTCTAATTTGCATAATTAGGCCTCACTGAATTATGCAAATGTGTAAATTTACATAGAATTTACATACAATTTTACTCCCTCTGAACAGGAAGGATTCCCATTCTCCACCCCTCCGAGCAGCTATGCAGAAGCATGGCCTCCGCATGCTTCTCTCCCCCCTCCCCTGGTTTGGCACCCCTTGATTGCCTTACCTGGCACTCAGTCAAGCGGCCATAGACAAGCATGGCCTCCCAATCCTCCCCCCCACCTCCCCAGCCCAGTGTCTTCAGGGGCAGCCGGTTGGGCAGTGAGGCGGGCACAGAGAGACTGACGACATCCACTGCCTTACTGAGGGAGGGAGGGGGTTGAGCTTAGCCAGCCTGGCCACCAAGGCTTGTTGCTTCTTACTACCGGTGCTGCCTTGTGCACGCATGCGGTGTGACCAGTCGAGAGGCACTGCTATCAAACACACAAGACACCCAAAATCCAGCCAGCCTACTAAGCGCATGAAGTTCCAGATCCTAGTACGATGCTGTCAGTTATAAACAATATATAGGAATTATAAAGCGAAAATGATTGTAAACAGAGATTTATTGATTAGCTGAATGTTTCGGCTTCCGCCCTCATCAGCAGCTCAGTTGATTTTTGAAATAAAGTGTATTGTGAGCACAGCTGACAGTTCTTAGAGCTCTGAGGGTGGAAAGAGTTCTAAGGTGAGCCAAGGAATGCAGTAGCACATATAAGAAAAGATTAGGGGTTCACGTGTTATCTTCTAATTCTATCTATCTATCTATCTATCTATCTATCTATCTATCTATCTATCTATCTATCTATCTATCAAACCAGTTCAGTTGTGCCCCCATAATCAATTCACGCTGCCCCCACGCCATAACCAGTTCATCAGGCTGCCCGAGAAGCTGGCCTGGAGGCTGCAGCTGGTGCAGAATGCCACGGCCTATCTCCTTACGGGGGCGGGCCGCAGGGAGCACATGACACCTGTGCTCCGGGCTCTGCACTGGCTGCCTATAAAGCACCGGGCCAGGTTCAAGGTGCTGGTTTTAACCTTTAAAGCCCTTCACGGCCTGGGCCCTGCCTATCTCCGGGACTGCCTCACTCCCCATGTGCCCGTGCGACCCTTGAGATCATCTGTGGGAGCCTGTTTGGAGGTTCCCCGGGCGAGGTGGGTGGCCACCAATGCTAGATCTTTTTCGGTGGTCACCCCTGTGCTGTGGAATTCGCTCCCAGAGGAGGCTCGGTTGTCCCCCACTCTCCTGTTATTTTGGCATTTATGTAAGACCTGGCTGTTCCGCCAGGCCTATGGCGAGGGGGAGTGGGGTGGAGGGGAAGGTTTCTTTTCTTTTCTGTAAAATAAATAAAATAAAAAATTTGCACCCCACCCCCATATAAACCATTCACATGGCCCCACCCCATAATCAGTTCACTTGCACCCCCACCCCCCATATAATCAATTCACGCTGTCCCCACCCATAACCATTTCATTTGCGCTCCTGGGGCAGCGTGAATTGATTATATGGGGGGCGCAAATGAACTGGTTATGGAGTGGGGGTTTAAAGACAGTATTCCTGTTAGCAATAAATTCATTAAGAAGAGTTAGTGAAATAGCAGCCATAATAATCTCAGAACTATAATTGCAGATTTTCCAGGATAGAATAGATATTACTTTACATCCTAAATTCCTACCTAAGATAGTATAAGTAAGACAGTTGTGAATGTGACCCTTTTTACATCGGCCTCTTCCAGCCATGAACATGCAGATTTCTGTGTGTTTATGGGTGGGGAAGCCCTGTGTGAACGATGCGGTGCACGCACCCATGGTGAGTGGGGGTGCATGAGTGCGCACGCCCACCTAACACACATCCCCACTCACCCCCCACTCGTCCCCATGCATGGAGCCACCGGGGAAAATGGCGGTTACTCCATGGGTGTGGATGAGTAGGGGGTGAGTGGGGATGCATGTGTGGCTGTGTGCATGCCCCACTCATGCACCGGTGTGCCCATGGACCCCCTCCACTCGGTGGAGCCATGTAAAAACAGCCTGTGAGGAGCCACTAGAAGAAGAACAGAAGGTTGCTGCCTTGTAAACAAGGTTCTTCGAGATAGCTTCAAACATTCTCACAACACCCACCCTTCCAGCCGCACATGGAAGTTTTTCCTTATATTCCTAGAAAGGGTTGGAAGGAACTGTCATTCTGAGAGGGAGAGTGCTTTTTATACTAGAGGAGCTCAAGACCATCACATGTTCTATTATTCGAATAGGGTGAGCATGCTGTGAGAATGTTGGGAGCCATCTCAAAGAACGTTCTTTACAAGGGAACAACCTTCTGATCACTCACATGGGGAGGAGTTGTTTGTAAACAAACAGCTTTATCTCCCAGTCTGATCGGTGTCCTGGTGTCCTGCTGCTGCTGCTGCTGCTGCAGCACTACTAACAGGCAGAGGCAGGTGAGGGGTGGGGACTAGAGCCAGGGGAGGGGGGAAGCAGAATAACTTATTGGGGGAGAAGTTGGCTGTTACCTGCTGCCCAGCCAGGCAAGTGTGGGACCCCAGATGGCCGTGGGGCCATGTGCAGCTGCACATGTGACACATGCCCAGCCCTGACCACAGCCTATCATATAAGTCTTTCATATTCCTTGTCTCTGGTGAAATGAAGCTGTTATCTCTTTGTAGACTTGAGAATTGTATTAAAAGAAAGTTTCAAAGGGTTGAGGCAGAATTGTTCTTTATCTTTTATCTCAGTACTTGATTATACATGATCGTTGCTTTGCTTAAGGAGTGGTCAGACTTAAAATAGGTCAGACTTGTATTAAATCTCTGTCCAGCCAGTATCGTATACTGAAGGATCTAAAAGTTTACAATTAGGTAGAATGGAGATCCTGGGAATATGAAGACCCCCAATAATTCCATGGCATCTGAAAATTAAATTTTTGCAATAACGAATTATGATATAATGAGGTCACATTAGAAGAATAAGAGACCCAGATGCCTCAATGATTTAATCTGTCTCTTTCTGTGGGCCTGCACGTAATTTTAATGAGTATTTTGATAGATAACATATTTAGTTCAAAATAGGTCTTTCAAGAGTTGTGAGAGTATTACATTTTAAAGATGCTGTGATAGAAATTCATTTCATTAACTAGCTGATAAGAAAAAATGACTCTACAAACGCACTGGTATCAGACATACTATTATGACCCATCTGCTCTTATTGAGTAAAGTGACAGTAATATATCTTTATTGGTCTGTTCCTTGACTTCTGTAGAGGCTCATTTTCCTTTCCTAATGAAAAGCCAAGTGATGCTAATGAAACAGGTACAGTGTATGCCCTAACTTCATAAAAGAGACAGAATAGCAAGCACAAATGTTCCTAATAACAAACAATGTAAAGGGTGAGGGGGACAGGTTCATGCATACAAAAGAAAATTGAAATAGTTCTATAGTTATTTGTTAAACAATCTCTCTGTGAAATGCTGGTACCATGAAAAAGCCTAAAATAGGTAAAAAGCCAACTATCCATGCATGGTTATGCTTATTGCTGAGATGCTTCTTCCCACTTAGAAGTTAGGACAAAGTTTGCTAAAAGCTTTTCACTATTTCCCTTCTTAACACCTTTTCCTACCGAGACAAAGCCACATAAAACTAGAGATACTGATAAAGTTCAGGGTTCTTGATGGAAATTTTGTTTTCTGTACTGATTGATATTAGGCTGTCTAATTCTGTTGTATTTAAACTGTGTCCATCAGTGTGATACCTGAAGACATACAGGCATGAGACTTGCACTAATTCAGCTTTCCATTTAATTTAACACAATGGGTGATTTCAGACGTGATGGGGCAGCTTTGACCCCGTCACGAAATCACCTTTTGATTCCCCACCAGAATCGAACTGTCACGGCCAGCAGACGTGCCGGCCAATCCTGACAGGGAATCTGGGTGGGGGGCGAGGCTGTGTGGCGCAACGTGTGGCCGCACAGTCCCACCCCCATGCTCCCGAGGCTGCCCACCCTCCAGGAGATGGGCGGGCGCAGCGGCCAATGAGGCCCTGGTGCCTGCCTGCCCCCCCGGGGTATTGACCACAGCCCAGGATTGATGGCGAGCATGGCCGCCGATTCCGGGCCGTGGTCAGAGGCCAGACAAGATGTTACCACGCTCAACCACGGTGAATCCCGCTGTGGTTGAGCATGGTAATGTTACATCTGTTAGGGGCAAAAAGTGATTCCTGCTGGGTGTTCACCCCTGGCGGGAATCACTTTGACCACACTTTCAGAGATGGTCCCTGGACCATCCTCAAAAGCATGGTTATTTTGATTCCTGCCAGAGGTTCACTGTGGTGAACCTCTGGCAGGCATCAAACAAATGTTACGGGCCATTGCCCACCACAGGGGATTGTCTGTGGTTGAGCGTGATGTCGTAACGTCTGAAAATACCCAATGTGTTGCATTGTGAAGAATAAGTTATAGACCATAAGAATTTTTCTTTATGCAACTATAATTGCTTGTGGGAGAACAAGATCTGAACAAATTTCATGACAGGGTTTAAAAGTTGTGAGGTTTGTTGACATTCTTCATTCCTTTGTTGCTGCATCCTGAAAGGTAGGGGTGTGCATTCCATTTTTGTTATTATAATAACAAAAATGAAAGAGTGCTTTTTAATTTTCCTTATTGACTAAGAAAAATGAAAGAACATAATTAATAATGAAAGAACAAAAGAATTTCATTTCATTATTATGAGTTAATAGGAAAAAACTGAAAAACACATTTTTGGCTGTTCCTTTTTTGTTTTTTATCTGATTTGGATGACACATGGCAGTATTGTACCCCTATGGGAGAGCATTATGTGTGACAAACTTTGGAAGGATTGGATAAAAGAATATGACTTTATAAGCAGTTGAACTCTGTTATTTTACAAAAATCTGCATACACATTCCTGGAGATAATGTCTTTGTGTCCCATCCAATTTGGATGAAACTTTGCATAGTTATACCCCTTCCCAAGGTTACTATCTCTAACAAATTTCAGAAGGATTGGATAAAGCAGTTATGTTGATTGCTGATGTTATAAACAATTTACTTGTAAATGTATGTCTGACTGTAACTTTTTTTGTGTCAATCCATTATACATGTACTTTGGCAGGATTATATCTCAGACCACCAGGATCATCTCTGCCAAATTGTAGAAAGATTTTATGGAAGGGTCCAAATTTTACAAGCAATTGAGGTTTCCCTCTGGAAGACTTTTGTTCTTCAGGTAAATAGCACATGCAGTGCCATTTAGAAACAGTCATGGCAGTGGGGAGGGGGCTGTAGAAGGGAGAGGGAAGCATCCCAAAAGACTGACAGACACATTCACTGGCCAATTACTGTATGCTTCCACCTTTACAGAACCAATCAGTGGTGCCTTCAAGGCTGGGCATAGAAGGTAGATATAAGCTGCTGTTCTTTGGGCCTGCTCTTTGTCTGTGGTTAGTTTGTTCTGGCTGTGGTTAGTGTTTTCTCAGACTTTGCAGGCAGGCTTTTTGTGTGTTCATCTAGCTACATAAATTCAGTCCCCATGCACCTGGAATGCATCATTCGCCTCCTCCTGGGGCATCTTCTGCAAGTTGACGGACACCCCCACGCACCTGGGGTGCATGCCCAGACTTAAGCCTGTGCCAAGCAGAAGAGATGAGAGAGATATCCTCTGGCCAATTGGCTTGATATTTCAACGACCCCTGACTGGGACAGAGATGTGACTGGTCTTTCTTACTGCACGCTTCCAGCTTTCCAGGACCAATCCTGTGAGACTCTGAGGCAGGCATAGAAGGGACATAACTGGAACTTCAGCCATCTAGACTGGCCAATTGTCATCACAATCGCATCCTGCAGCACTGTGACAAAGGGCATAAGAGAGTCTCTTATTGGCTCTTTCCTAAACAGATGCTTCCAACTTCCCAGTAACAAGTGAGGGAGAGGGGTGGGGGTGGTCACAGCACATAATAATATATGGGTGACATTTCTGCTGGCCAATTGGCATCACAAACACATCTTGTACCTCAGGGACAAATGTAATTGAATCCCTGGCACAGGGTCAATATCTGCAGATACTGTGAAGACTGATAACATTGGGACCGTATATAAAATATTTCTGATATTTGGCAGAGATGATTCCGAAGGTCTGAGATACAATCCTACCAAATTTCATGTAAACTAGCTAGAATACAAAGATGTTTCAGTTGGAAATACATTTACAAGTAAATTGCATATAACATCAGGACCTTTTATCTAATCCTTCTGACATTTGGCAGCAATAGTACCGTTGGGGAGGGGGTATAATTTTATCAAGTTTCATCCAAATCAGATGGGAGACAAAGACGTTACAGCCAGGAATGTGTATGCAGAATTTAGTAAAACAACAAATTTCAACTGCTTATAAAGTCATATCCCTTTATCCAATCTTTCTAAAATTTGGCACACATAATACCCTCCATTGGGGGCAGAATCATGCTAAGGTTAATCAAACTGGTTGAAAAATAAAAAAAAGGTCCAGCTACAAATATGTTTTCCATTGAAACCAATGGAAATAAAAAACTAAAGTAAAATAAAAAACAAAACAAAAACTAACAAAATATAACAAATATGAGTGACATTTTAATAATGAAAACAAAAGAGAGTTACTGTACACAGCCCTAAAGGAGATAGTGGGCATTTTTAGACACACGTTAAAGTTCTGGATTTTTCAATCTTCTGTGTTCACAAGTTCACAAGTAAGTTCCAGATTCATTTTTCACACACACACTGCCCTGAGGTAGTTCCTAAATGTATTTTTCACACAAACACTGCCCTGAGGCAGCCTAAAATAGCCTCAGCTGTAGACATGACAGGCTGCCATGGAAACCAGGTGATCACAGCTGCCTGGAGTAAAGCAGTTTTCCAGGAGAACTTTTTACGCACAAAAGTTCTGGGAGAAGTTCTACTCAGAAATTCAAAGAACCGGATGTTTAAGATCCGAGCGAGTGATTTAGACACACAGAAAGTTCAGGATGTAACAGCAAACATCCAGGAGAAATGTGTGTGTAAAAACACCCAGTGATGGGTTTAAATAGCTGCACGCTCTGTTGCTATAACTGTTACAAACTGCAAGGGGGGAGGAGCCCTACTGACCCGATGAATGGGGGCCAAATTCTCTACCTTAATGTAAATACACAAACCGGAAAAGAGATTCCCAAGATGGGTTTGGGTAACTGCCTCCTGCTAGTTAATGTTCTAAAAAAACATACCCCCTGTTCCCAGGGTTCACTGTGTTCAGGGCACTCATGCCTAGACCTCACTTTGCAGAGGGACTGAAACAAGGGGGAGATTCACCTTCAACCCTCTGAGACCGTTCTTGTCCTCAGTTTCCTTGGCTGCTCGCCTCAGCACCCCACTCCCCTGGATGGTGGAGACACTGGGCTGGCCTGTGCCCATGTGTTCCTCTGAGTTCCCATCTCTTAAGGAGATGTTTCTGCCTAAACTCTATCCTCACCCAACATCAAACCTAGAGATGTAAAATTTCCGGAAATTTTGAAGCCATGGGGAAAAAACAGGTTTTTTCCGGGTTGTTTTTTTTGAATAAAATGGAAATTTTGGGAAAAATTGAAATATATGCAAAACTTATTTTCTTAGCACCCTTTACAGATCTAAATTCACTTTGCTACTTTAAGAACATAAAATGTATTGTGTATAACTTTGTTTGCTCATGAAATTATCATGTTTGGTATATTTATTAAATTTAAAAGTATAGTTTATTCAGTGACAATGACAAATGACAAATTTACTAATTTTTACTTTAAAATGTTTTTAATTTTTGTTACAAATGGAGCTACAAGCTGCTGAACTCTAGCATCTCTTAGGTTTTGCCAGTATATGAGAAGCAGGCAAAAATTAAAGTTGAAAATAGAAGGAACCATCAACATTATAGTAAAACAAAATTATTCTGGAATCTGGAAATTCTTTTTATTCATCATTCAAAAAACATATTTCATGAGGTTTTTTTATTTTTTCCAAATATTTTCAATTTTTCCAATTTTTCAGAAAAAAACAAAAAAAGGCCTTGAAAACAAACAAATGGGGAAAACGTTTTTTTACAGAATTTTTCCAGTTTCTTTCCGGGCCTTCACATCTCTAATCAAACCTCAAACGTACCTTGGACCCTGCCTAGAGTGCCACAATAGTAATGCCAATTATCCAATATCCACCAAGCCAAACACTTCACCTCAATAGCCAATCAGAGCAAGCGCTGTGGGGAAGCCGAAAACCCAATCGCTTAGGTCCAATCAGAGCTTATGGGGAAATTTCCTTCCTGACCCCAATTGGTAACCACTTTACACTCACAGTACTACATGTGGTTGGGCTTGTGTGTCCTGCCAGCTCCCCTCCCTTCCCCTCCACTCTATAAAATGCCAAGGGGAGCTGGAATGCAAAATGGCACCACCAAACCCCATCTTGTGAGCATGCTAAGTTGGCATGTTAAGCTGCAGTTTCTGGGGCAACTTCTGCTGGATTGGTATGAATACAGTCTCCTCCACAGCCCCGTTACATCCCTTGCTCCTTCCTTCCAATGGAGGGGGAGCAGTGCCAAATAACCTCCTCCCTGATTAGAGGAGTAGGATGAGTGACAGAGAGGTCAGAGTCTTGAGCTGGATGCACACAAATTCATCCTGAGCTACCACAGACAGTTCCATTGTTTGGTGACCCTATAAAATCTAATTCCACTGAAGGCTTTGAAAAGAATTCCTGATAGCTGAAAGTACACCTGATGGTCAATATGGAATCAATGATTTCTATACAGAAATGGTTTCCACCTCACCCCAAAATAGGTAGCCCACCCCAGCAACACATCCTGCTGAGAAGGTGAGATGAATTATTGCAGCTTTTGATTCCTGTAAGGAGGCAGGGCCCCGCGGGCCACAGCATCCAGCCCCCGACACCCCCCGTCGCAGGCCCCGGCACCGCAGCCCTGATCCCCCCCAGGAAACCTCCGCAAGACACGCCCCTGCCAAACCAATGCAGCGGCGAACCGCCAAGACAGCGCACTGCCGCTCCAGGGGGAGGAGCTAAGACGCAGACCACGTCGTCGCTGGCCACGCCCCCTCCGTTGCTCCGCTCTGCGCGGCTCCAGCAACGCCCTGGGGGATGGGGATAAAAGGCGGCTGCTGGAACTAACTCATTGCTGGTGATCGGAGCCTGGTGTGCCCGTGAGACTGGCCCCCTATTGTGCCTGGTGCTAGGAACCTTGGAAACTATTGACTAACCATGCGTGATTGAAGAGAATGAGAGCAGCGTGCGTGCGTGTGTGAGTGTGTGAGTGCAGTACAAGGATTATTGAGGTGAGTGCGTTATCCATCCGCGTTGGGGGGAGCACGGGTGCCTGGGTGTGTTCCCCGAGTAAGAGACCTATCCCCCCGCCTTCCCCCCCTGGGCCCTCTGCACTTCCCCCTCCTCAGGCCTCTCACCTTCCCAACCCCTACCCTTCGCCTCGTGTGACTGGGAGCAGTGTGCAGCAACCAAGGCCTGTGATTGCCCCCGTGCCCGATGATGATACAGGCTGGGGACTCACCATCCTGGTAGCCCTATTCCAACCTGAGGGCTTGTTTTCCAACCAAAGCCTTGCTGCCTTCTGCTGCCTGAGCGAGTGGGTGCGTGTG
>QEPC01014651.1:3427468-3450482 GCA_003113815.1 Sphenodon punctatus
GGCTCCAGCAACGCCCTGGGGGACTGGGATAAAAGGCGGCTGCTGGAACTAACTCATTGCTGGTGATCGGAGCCTGGTGTGCCCGTGAGACTGGCCCCCTATTGTGCCTGGTGCTAGGAACCTTGGAAACTATTGACTAACCGTGTGTGATTGAAGAGCGTGAGAGCAGCGTGCGTGCGTGTGTGAGTGTGTGAGTGCAGTACAAGGATTATTGAGGTGAGTGCGTTATCCATCCGCGTTGGGGGGAGCACGGGTGCCTGGGTGTGTTCCCCGAGTAAGAGACCTATCCCCCCGCCTTCCCCCCCTGGGCCCTCTGCACTTCCCCCTCCTCAGGCCTCTCACCTTCCCAACCCCTACCCTTCGCCTCGTGTGACTGGGAGCAGTGTGCAGCAACCAAGGCCTGTGATTGCCCCCGTGCCCGATGATGATACAGGCTGGGAACTCACCATCCTGGTAGCCCTATTCCAACCTGAGGGCTTGTTTTCCAACCAAAGCCTTGCTGCCTTCTGCGGCCTGAGCGAGTGGGCGTGTGTGTCTCTGCTGGGCCCCCAGCGAAGGCCCCCGACTGGCCTACTCCTTCCCACCTTCTCCCCACAGAATCACCAGCATACAAACCTCCCCCCCCGTGCAAAGCAGCTTCAGAGAACCCTGCAGGCCATGGAGCAGCTTTCTGCAGAAGTGCAGGAACTTACGCGGATTGTCAAATCCTTAGCAATGGAGGTAAAAGACCTCAAGGACCAACAGGCCGGAGGGGGAGCGGCTGGGCCACCCCCACCCCCTCAGGCGGAGGCAGTGGCTCTGGGGGAACATGCTGGCCACTTGCCTCGTGAACCCAAGAGGCTCAAGATAGCCAAATATACAGGCGATAGAAGGCAATTTAGGGGGTTCCTGGCCCTATGTGAGCTGGCCTTTACCATGCAGCCACAGACATATAACACCGATGCACGTAAGGTGGCCTTCATCATCAACCTATTGGAGGGTCATGCCTTGGCCTGGGCCACCCCCTTGCTTACTAGCAAAAGTGCACTGTTGCAGGATTACCCTCGCTTCGTGCAAGAGTTTACCTTTTTATTTGATTATCCGCATAGGGTAAAAGATGCCGAGACTGCCATTATGGGACTCAAACAGGGCAAGGGCCCCTTACTTGATTACGTTACCAAGTTCCAACAGCTGGCGGTAGATCTCAATTGGCCAGACCACGTTCTCTGGGTGATGTATCGGTGCGGGCTTAGCGAGGAGCTCAAGGACCAGCTCGCGATTACCCCCCTACCTGAAACCTGGGGGGCCTTGGTCACCCTCTCCGTCTGTCACTGGCACTAGGTGAACTAAGGGTAAGGTCGAGGGGCCGAGCCTCAGGGCAGGGAACACTACCACTTTCACACAAGGGGTAATAGGGCGGCTTGCTCTTACGAATGTAGCACCCTCCGGTAATAATATCCCTCAGGTTGTAGGGTGGGCTTTCCCTCGTTAATGGAAGGCAACCCTTTTCATCATAGGGACTCTCTGAGCAAGCCAATTGCCCCAAGGGTAGGGAAAAGGGTACACACTGGAATCTATCACTCGGGGAACTGCTCGGGTCCAGGATAGTGCCCACATGTGTAGGGAAGGAGAGGGGCCAAGGGAAGGGGTGCAGGATCCAGGGACCGGGGATACTCAGGGAGAAGGGAGAAAGGACTTGCACTCCACTGGGTAAGGGGCAAGGAGCGAGGGATATCCTAAGGGGCACACTACCCGTGTGGAAGATGTCACCAAGGATTGCACCACAGACCACTCTGCACTCAGGGAAAAACAGGATAACCCACACACTCACCTCACTCACCACACTCACCTAGGTTCAGGTTTAGGGCTCACTCTCTCACTCGCTGCCACTCTCTCATTCTCAAAAGCTCTCAGAAAGGTTCAGGGGAAAACCAGGGGCCAGCCTCTCGAAACTCGATTACCGGCGGGGATGCCAAGCCCCGCCGGCACTATTTATGCCTCCCCACCCTTCCGGGATCAATGTGAGGCTTTTTAGCCATGCCCCTCTGCAGGGTGTGCCGGGCGTGCTTGACGGCATGCGGAAGGGGGCGGGGCCCCACCAACGTCGCAAGCCGCGCTTTACTCCACTCCCTACAGCCCTCCGAGCGGCCCCAAGCCGACGCCGCAGCGATACCGCCGGGCCGCTTCCTTACACCGTCCAGATACATGAACGCCTAGGGGAAAGGCGGAGAGAAAGGCGTCAAGAACCATATCGAGCTCTTGGACCCCGGGCTATGCCCTCCCCCCCGGTCCGGGGGGAGGGAACTCGCGAAACTGAGGGGGAGCCCATGCAAATTGGGGCATCCCGGGGACTCTTGACCACCGCCCAACGAGAGCACCGATGAACCTCCCGGCTTTGCTTCTATTGTGGTGAGTCCTTGCACTTCGCACGGGAATGCCCAGCCTTGCCCCCTGTACGACGGGAGATGGGAAAAGCTCAGCCCCGGGAACTATAGGGGGGTCCCCGGAGGCGGAGCTACGTACCCCCTGCATGGCCCCTCGCTTGCTGGGCACAAGCTGGGGGGGAGGACAACATTTGAAGATCCCCGTTACTCTCCAGGGGGATACCCCTCGGGGTATCGTGACTTGGGCCCTCATTGACTCCGGGGCGTCGGGGAACTTTATGGACCAAGGATTCTTGCGCCGTCATGGCATCCCTCACACTCCCTGAGCAATTGCAGAGCAGGTGCACACCATTGATGGGTCCCCCCTTAGTTCCAGACCCCTGGTATTGCAAACCATTCCCCTTCAGGTCGCCATAAGGGCCCATGTTGAGTGTATGCGCTTTGATTTGGTGGCCTCCCCGATGTTCGAGGTCGTGCTGGGGATGCCATGGCTCTGAAGATACGACCCCGAAATTCACTGGATGCAGGGGACCTTGACTTTCTGGACAGAATATTGCTCTGCCTCTTGCATAGTAGCTCCGCCGAGACAAACCCTGTTGGGTACCGACAGCGAGGAAACCCTCCCAAAGTTACCCGCACCATACACCCACTTTCGAGATGTGTTCAGCAAGCAGGAGGCCGAAACCTTGCCACCCCACCGGGCCTATGATTGCCCGATCGAGCTGGTTCCAGGGACAGAACCCCCGTATGGCCAGATATATGCCTTGTCTGCTCCGGAGCTGGAAACGTTGAAGGATTACGTGGAGGATAATTTGCGACACGGCTTCATCCGACACTCCACATCCCTGGCTGGGGCGCCATTGTTTTTTGTCCCCAAGAAAGATGGGGGGCTACGCCCCTGCATCGATTATCGGGGGCTCAATGCAATCACCATAAAAAATCGCTACCCCTCCCATTGATTCCCGAGCTTTTGGATCGACTGCATGGAGCTAAAATCTTTACAAAATTAGACCTCCGGGGAGCGTCTAACCTCTTGCGCATCCGCCCGGGGGACGAATAGAAAACAGCCTTCCGCACCCGCTATGGGCACTTCGAGTATCTTGTAATGCCGTTTGGCCTGGCCAATGCTCCGGCCACCTTCCAACACCTAATAAACGATGTACTGCGCGATATGTTGGACACCTGCGTAGTAGCCTACCTGGACGACATCGTTATCTTCTCACACACCCTAGCAGAACATGTCCCCCAGGTACAGCAAGTGCTGCAGCGTCTGAGGCAAAACCACTTGTTTTGTAAATATGAGAAGTGTGCCTTTCACGTCACCACCATAGACTTCCTTGGCTTTATTGTCTCCCCCCAAGGGATTAGGATGGACCCTGGTAAGGTAAGCGCTATCAGACAGTGGATTCCGCCGCCCTCGGTTAAGGCCCTGCAACGGTTCCTCGGAACCGCGAACTACTATCATCAATATATTGCTAACTATGCCAAATTAACCGCCCCGCTAACAGCCTTGTTACGAAAAGGGGTACCTTACGTATGGGACCATACCCATCAACACGCCTTTGAAACCTTGAAAAAGACCTTCACCCAAGCACCCATTCTGCAGCACCCCCGCTTTGAACAGCCTTTTACGGTAGAGACGGACGCCTCGAGTGTTGCCATTGGAGCCTTGCTGTTGCAACAAGAAGCGGGAGGAGAATGTCTACTTCCATGTGCATACTACTCTCGGCAGCTTTCGAGTGCCGAAAAGAACTACACGGTACTAGACCGTGAGTTGTTGGCCATCAAGGCAGCCTTTGAAGCATGGAGACAGTACCTCGAAGGGGCCAAATACCCCGTCACCGTAGTTACGGATCACTGTAATCTTACTTATCTGCAGACTACCTGAATTACGAACGCTCGTCATGGGCGCTGGGCACTTTTCTTTACACGTTTTCAGTTTCAGATCCAGTATTGTCCCGGCGCCCAGAACATTGTAGCCAATGCACCGTCTCAATGCACGGAGCCAGGGGACCCCCAGGACCACCGAGGAGAAACCATCCTGAAGGTCGGGACGGTAGGAATCCACCTCCTTACTTCAGCCCAATTTCGCAACTATCCCAGCCCGCTCAGGACCAGCCTAGACCCGAAGTTACAGCGGGGATGGGATGGACTCCTGTATTATCAACGACGCCTTGTGGTTCCCCCCAAGGCTCGTAAGCCCTTGCTGTGGGGCCATCATGACGCCCCACTGGCCGGGCATCCTGGGATCCGACGAACCCTGGCCCTCCTCCAGAGACACTTTTGGTGGCCGACGCTCCAACAGGATGTTACACGATACGTCAAGCAATGCACCACCTGCGCCCGCACGAAGGTGCCATGACACCGACCACAGGGCCTGTTGCAGTTGGCCCCCATACCCCAGGGGCCCTGGCAGCGCATTGGCGTAGACTTTGTTGTCGACTTACCCCCTTCTTCTATGTATACCACCATCCTAGTAGTTGTGGATCATTTCACAAAACTAGGGCACTTCGTGGCCACAGCTGGCCTTCCTACCACCAGCAGCACAGCACAACTACTCCTCCACCATATCATCAAACTACATGGGTTACCTCTGGAAATAGTGTCAGACAGAGGATCACAATTTACCTCTCGGTTGTGGAAGGACTTGTTACAGAGCCTGCACATAAAGCGTAGTTTAACTTCAGGATACCACCCCCAGACCAATGGGCAGGTGGAAAGAGTAAATCAGATGCTTGAGAAATACCTACGTTGTTACGCAGGATACCACCAGGACGACTGGTACAAACTCCTGCCCATAGCGGAGTTTACCTATAACGACACCCTCAATGCATTGCTGGGGAACTCGCCCTTTTACATCACCTATGGGTATCACCCTCCCCTGTGTCTCCCCGAGTTGACAGCATGCACCGTTCAGGCTGCAGGAGTTCTTGTCTCTCGCATCCGTCAGGCCCAAACCCTCGCTCGCAGGACCCTCCAACATGCTCGGCAGCAATATAAACTATATGCGGACCGTCATCGGTGTGCCGCTCCTCAATATGATCGCGGCGATTGGGTTTGGGTTGACCGTCGAAAATACCCCTCCACACGACCATCTGCCAAATTGGATGACTGTTACATTGGACCATTTCCTATAGAGCGAAAAATCAATGACGTAGCCTACCGGGTCAAGCTACCTGAACGATACCACATACACCCTACGTTCCATGTTTCCCAGTTGAAAGACGCCCAAACTCCACGACAGCCCGCGAACAGACACGTAGGACCCCTGCCTGTGAACCACGAATACAAAGTCCAACAAATTCTTGATGCCCGCCAACAGCATGGTCGATTGTGGTACCTAATTGATTGGAAAGGATACGGACCAGCGGAACGATCCTGGGAACGAGCAACCAATGTCCATGCCCCACGCTTGGCCTGGCTGTTCCACATTCGATACCCCCTCAAACCCCATCCCATGCTATGTCATCGCCCTTGGAGGGGGGGTGCTGTAAGGAGGCAGGGCCCTGCGGGCCACAGCATCCAGCCCCCGACACCCCCTGTCGCAGGCCCCAGCACCGCAGCCCTGATCCCCCCCAGGAAACCTCCGCAAGACACGCCCCTGCCAAACCAATGCAGCGGCGAACCGCCAAGACAGCGCACCGCCGCTCCAGGGGGAGGAGCTAAGACGCAGACCACGTCGCCGCTGGCCACGCCCCCTCTGTTGCGCCGCTCTGCGCGGCTCCAGCAACGCCCTGGGGGACTGGGATAAAAGGCTGCTGCTGGAACTAACTCATTGCTGGTGATCGGAGCCTGGTGTGCCCGTGAGACTGGCCCCCTATTGTGCCTGGTGCTAGGAACCTTGGAAACTATTGACTAACCATGTGTGATTGAAGAGCATGAGAGCAGCGTGCGTGCGTGTGTGAGTGTGTGAGTGCAGTACAAGGATTATTGAGGTGAGTGCGTTATCCATCCGCGTTGGGGGGAGCACGGGTGCCTGGGTGTGTTCCCCGAGTAAGAGACCTATCCCCCCGCCTTCCCCCCCTGGGCCCTCTGCACTTCCCCCTCCTCAGGCCTCTCACCTTCCCAACCCCTACCCTTCGCCTCGTGTGACTGGGAGCAGTGTGCAGCAACCAAGGCCTGTGATTGCCCCCGTGCCCGATGATGATACAGGCTGGGGACTCACCATCCTGGTAGCCCTATTCCAACCTGAGGGCTTGTTTTCCAACCAAAGCCTTGCTGCCTTCTGCTGCCTGAGCGAGTGGGCGCGTGTGCTGGGCCCCCGGCGAAGGCCCCCGACTGGCCTACTCCTTCCCCCCTTCTCCCCACAATTCCTAAGGCTGATATTTTCCAGTTGAGGTAAAATGCATTGCAGAATTCCAGTCTGGAGGCAGGAAAAATCATACATGACTGAGGTCAGGTCATCTTCAGAAATGTGGAACATGGTCTCCTAAATAGCTGTTGAAGGAATAGAGTTTATGCAACTGTCGTTTTCCGAAGATGCATTGTCAAAATAGAATCTAGATTGATTCCAATAGTAAGATACTACCTTGTTCCTTAGGGGATGGGCACTGTCTGGGACAGATATAACTGTCAAAGAAAACCTCTGTTTTGCTTCTTATATCTATCCCCTAGGCGTATTCCTGATGGAGTTGTTGCTCTTTCCTTCAGGAAAACCGAGGATATGGTTAACAATGGAGGCTGCATGGTTTTAGATGCACCTTGTGCTCATTTACCTGGCTTTGTGAAGATTTATTTTCCAAGGAGAGAAAAAATATGATTCGACACACAAAAGCAGTGTTAAAGGTCAGAAAACAACATCCTATGTTAAAGCCATAAAATCAAGAAAGAGAGAACAGAGAGAGGGGCTGAATTCTCTCCTTGTAATTGGTTCTTGTTTAGAAGAGACTCTAATCTGCTCTGGAATGGAGATAGTTGAAGTTTACATGACCAAAGTTAGCTTCTCCAGCTTGTGGGTATAGCTCACTAGTAGCAGAAATGTAGGTTAACTACGAATGAAATGAGAAGGGTGTGGTAGAGAATGGTAAAAGGAACTTGCTGCAAGAGCTGATTTTTAGCAGACTTTTTGAAATATAAAGCTACACTCCCTTTGCTCATGATGGCATTTTGAAAGCTTACATGACTAGGGCTGGGAAGAAACTTGTTAATGCCCTCTCACTTGTGAGTGAATACTGTCACGTTTGTTGGATGGCTGAATCTGAGAAATAAGTAGGGGCTAGGCTATGCCATTGCTACACATCGCCCACTTAACACTCTGGGGCCTGCTATGAGTTATGGGGACTTGCACTTAGTTGTAAGATCTGTTAAGGGCATTTGAAACCATTATTTCCAAGGAGAGTGAGGGGTTGGAAGTTGTAGCAGAGAGATGACTGTGTCCCCTCACTGCTTTATCTTCTGATGCTGCCCTTGGACTTGTAGTGCTGGCAAACTGACTGTCCAGAGTTTTCTCCCAATCTCAGGAGAAGGCCCCAGGTCCTTTCCCCTGTGCAATTACTCCAGTAGAAACATCAGAAGCCACCTCTACTCTGGTCTCTGGGGTATCAGCAGAGGAGAAGGGACTCCTCCTAAGCTTGGGAGAACGATCTAGGGGTGAAAACAGACATTTATATTTTATTTATTTATTTAAAAAATTAATATCCCACCCCCTCCTGCCAAGGCAGCTCGAGGTGGCGTACAATACAAAAACAACAATATAAAATATATAATATAAACACATACAATTCAATTAAAACAGCAATTCTTCCCTTTCAGTTGTCATATCCCCCCAACCCAACACCAATCCGTCCCTTACCCATCTCCCTCACCAAACGCCTTGTGGAACAACCAGGTTTTACATTGATGCCTGAAGGAGAGAAGGTTCCAGGCCAAATGAAGCTCTTCTGGGAGGGAGTTCCATATCTGAGGCGTGGTGACCAAGAATGCCCTCTCCAATGTGTCCCCCCGCTGAACACGGGCAACCTCCAAAAGGGCACCCCCCCGCCAACTGTAGCGGCCATTCCAGGGTTAGGGTGGGGGTGGGTGGGTATGTTTTTATATTGTGTTTTAATCGTGTTTAAAATTATTGCTGCTTTGAATTGTTTTAGTATGTTGTTAGCTGCCCCGAGACACTTTTAGCAGGAGGGGGCGGCATATACATTTTATTATAAATAAAAATAAATAAAACCCAGGGAGTGAGGCGGTCCCACAGGTAGGTGGGGCCCAGACGACATAGGGCCTTATAGGTAAGCACCAACCCCTTGAATTGGGCCCGGAAGGCTATAGGCAGCCAGTGCCGAGAACGGAGCACCGGTGTTATGTGCTCTTGGTGGCCCATCCCTGTAAGGAGACGCTAACTCCACGTAAACACTACTTTAACATTTCTAATGCATGTTGCAGGGCTGTACTGGTGCCCTGTAAAATGCATAAGAAATGTTAAAGGGGTGTTAAAGTGGAGTTAGAGGATGAAAACAGACATGAAATTGTCAGTTACTGCCCCTACCCTGGTGACAACAACAGCTGCTGCTGCTTCCAGCATGGTCATTGTAGCAGGGAATGGACTCAGAGAAATGATTAATCATAGAATTCGAAGGGATCTTGAGGGGCCATCTAGCCTAATCCCCCACTCCGAGGCAGGCTATCCTATGCCCACAGCAGTATGGAGACAAATATTTGTCCAGCTGGTTTTTGAGTGGATTTAAGGACCGCACAGGTTTGGCAACATCTAATTTACCTTTCTGTATCCTCAGCGTTGCACCTGAGTTGAAAACATAAATACTTGAACATGGACCAACACTAAAACTAGTTCATTGGGGTCTTTTTAATGGCAGTTCTCACATAATGCAATCATTAATCAAGTCTGTGGGGGTCAACGCACAGTAAGAGTAGGTATGCTGAAAGCCCAAGGGAAATGCTGCAAATCACATGACCTTTCTCAACATTGCATTGAGCCCACTAGGGCCAGCTTCCTCTAACACTGTATTTGTTAACTTTCTCTTGTCTGTTGTCATTTCCAACGTGTGCATATGCGATAGACCAAACGCCACGCTACTACACATCATTACTGATAGCAATCCTTCCTTCATGTTCCATTGTGCTCCATATTATAAACCTAATTTACTTTGAGCGTATCTGCAGTAATGCTTCTGAGACTTGTCATTCATATGTTAATGCTGTAAGATCAAGTTGACAGAAGAATTATGCACGTGCTTGAGTATTTGCATCTGAGCGATGTTTGTTTGCTCAAATGGCATGTGCTTGTTTAGTCAGAGAGTTTGCCTTATCTTGCTAGCTGTCTGGTGTAGTTATCTGGTCCTAGCTCCTTGCTCTTAGCATGCCATAAAGAGAATATGTTTATCAGCCAGCATTACGTTTGTTGATATGCAGATCATGCTACACACTCTTAGTCTTTTTGTCAGCTCCCCTACATTTTGGAGGCCCCAGCACTGTTAACAGATAGGCTTCAGGGCCTCTATTTAAAGTTTGGCCATGGCCTGTGTGTGTGTAATCTCACTCCCGCTGATTCACATAAGCATAGCCAATACACCACTTTTTGTTCCTGGGGTGTCTGTCCTTTAAAATAAATAGTGACTCCAAACCTTTTCTCCTTGATCTGGAAGAGCCATTCTGTCATCTGACCTCTAAGCATTAGCCTGCTTGATGCATTGTTCAAATGAGTCTTCAAAATAGAAAAAGGCAGGTAGGGTTACAAATAGTCAATATATTGTAGTGGCAGCATCATCCAATAACGTCCCATGTACAATTATAACATTATAACAGTAGAGACTTACGTTTATTGTAGGTATTCCAGAGCATCTAAATTGCACAGATACATTTTGTGTGGAAACAGCATTCCCAGTGCACGTATTTGCAACTCATTATATCTAGGAATGAAGCCACATGCCCCAATAAAGCCGCAACTGGTACAAAGTACAACAGCTTGCCTGCTTAGCAACACCATTTGCTATGTGCACATCTTTCCGGTACTCTGCTCTCTGCACTTGTTCCCCACTGAATACAGCATATAAGCCAAAATCTCTGCTCTGATACTCAACAACTTTGATGGGACTGGCCTTAGTTAACTGCCACTGTGACAGCTCTATTTCCCCCAAAGTGACTTGTAAGTAAAAAAGGATATTCATGAGTATGGGAGTTGCAACCTTTAGTCCATTGTTTTCAGAACCTAATTTAAAAATCAAACGTCCCCTCCAACATACCTTCCCTCAAAAATCTAGCCTGGTAGAGGGAAAGAAAAGCAAGAATGCTGCTCTTGTTTGTCTTTTTAGATACTTGAAGGCACTCAGTAATAGCAAGATGGATAGATTTATGCTTCTTCACCTTTGTGTATTACTTTTGCCTTAATTCCCTTTTAGCAGTGATGTTTATAGGCTTAGTTGTGCTTTTCTGGTAAATTCATGTGTGAGCACTTTATTAGACTGTTTAAATGCAAGGCTATTTTGATGGACCTACTTTAGCAAGAGTGCAATATTCAAAATATTTGCTTTTCTAGTAATGCTATATAAAAACAGGCAGACATAAGTTAGCATTCCCCCCGCCCCCCCAGCAATTGTTAATAATTTTTCTGGGTTCAGAACTTTAAAAACTGTTGCTGAAGAGATTAAAGCAGAGAAAGCTCAAGGATTGAATTTCATTCTCCTTTACAAATCTCCCTCCAGATTTTTCAGTCTTACACAAAGCAGATGTCATTTTGAAAATGCAGAATTGCAAAACACTAAAAATCAGCATTCTTCCAGTATTCTGCTGGTCTTTAGTCCTATTTGCTAGTAGAAAACGTGTGCCTTGAATATCAATTCTTCTTCTAATATGATATTTTGTTTTAAGAACCCAAAAGAATGTTATGGTACAGTTGCAGAGCAGAACCAAAATGGCATCATAGAACAGTCTGCTACCTTGAAGCCAGGTGTGGATGCTGTTTAGTTATTCAAGAATACTATTGTTTTTGCTGTTTAACTTTCAGGAGCTTGTGTAAACAAATAATATTCCCTTTTGTTGGACAATAGAGCTTGCACTTGGGCCTATAGTTATGTTAAAGGCCTGGTAAGCGTAGCTGCATTAGCTTTTTAAAATAATAAAAAGTAGCTTGCTTTGAAAAGACAGCAATGAGTTTACACGGGATGAGAACAAAGCACCCTAGACACCTACCCCACTACAGAGACAAGGGGCAGGATATTTAAAATCTATTTTAATGAGCTGTGGCCCACAAAAAACACTTTGCATCAGCAAAGACCTTTAAAAAAGGCATCTGTGATGAGACATAGAAACACCATATGTTCTAAAAAAAACCCACAAGAACATGTTCCATGTGTTCAGGATCATGTATGTCAGAATCAGGACAAGTCACAACATTAAGACATGGACAGTACACCTGCTTATTTTGTTTTTTATCTAATAATAAATTATATATGGTATTTTATATATGGTAAAATTTGGTATATGGTATCATTTAGTGATGTCCATTTCCTCGGAGGAAACTGAGTTTTAATCTATTATTAGAGTCTCTAAGAAACCTAGCCCAGATTTGGTTGGTTACGCATCTCGCCCATCTCCATCGGAACACCACTGCAGCTGGACTTGGTAAAAATCCTGATTTCCTTCCTCTCTTGTACCTGGTTAGGTCTGTTCATGACATCTCTTTCTCTGATCTCTCTCTCAAAATTCTCTTTCTCTCTCACTCTGAAAACTATATTCTGCCTCCTATTCTGATACCTCCGTTGGGAGTTTTGACTCGACTGTTACTCGTACAGTGTAATTTGAACTTTTGATTTTTATTGCAAGCTGTGTAGAACAGCCATTTGTTTATTTGCCTGACCAATTTTTTTTTTTGCATTATGGTTTATCTGGTCGTATATACTCAGTAAAGCATTTTAAATTAGAAATCTGAGTGTCTCTGGATTTTTTGGAAAAACATGGTACTGGAGTTAACTTGAACCAAAGTCCTTCTGGACAATTCATGTCAGGCTACATGTTAGGATTAATGTTCAGCATGGTAAATGGAGCTATGTTGCAATTCTTAACAGAAATTCCAGTATATGCAGTCAGGCTGCTGAGGGTGATTTCAGACGTTACGCCGTCCTGATTCGTCCCAGTGAATCTCTGGAAGGGGTGAATGAAATAACCACCCCCCATGGTCAAAAAATGGTCCGAATAAACGTGTCGGCTGATCCCGGCAGGGAATCGGGGAGGGGGCGGGGCCGCGCGGCGCAATGTGCGACCGCACAGCCCCAACCCTCCACGCTCCCCCACCACCCGCCCTCTGGGGAGACAGGAGGGTGCCGCGGCCAATGCATTGTCCAGCGGGGAGCCCCGGAAGCATGGTTGAAATTGACCCCATGTGGGAATCGGCCATGGTGAACATCTGGCGACTGCCAAACAGACGTTCAGGGTGCTTTGGCCCTGCAGTAAAATTGATCGTGGTTCACTGTGGTTGACTGTGATCTCATAACATCTGAAAATACCCTGAGAGTCCTGAATTTGAACATGGCCAAAACAGGTATATCCAATACACCCAACAAGCTATTTAATAAAGATCCCAATCAAAGATTGAGGGGAGAGATATATAGCTAGTATATAGCTATATAAGATTTTCCCATGGTACTCCTTCTTAAAAAGTAGAAAGATTATTGGTATTATGAACCATATCTTACAGCACACGCAGCCTTATGGTTTCAGATTTTTGCTTTATGGTTTTAGAAGGTAGATTTTAAAAATGGGAGGTACGAGACATTTTGTCTGTGTGGGGTTAGGGCTATTGAAAACCTGCCTCTTCAATACTGGGTATTTTCAGACGTTACGAGATCACAGTGAGCCCCCGTCAATACCCACATGGGGTCAAAGCGCCCTGAACGTCTGTTAGGCGGCCGCCAGATGTTTGCCATGGTCAAGTCCCACATGGCGTCAATTTCAACCACGCTTCCGGGGCTCCCCGCCGGACAATCCCCGAAAGCATGATCAAAGAGTTCCCCGGCGGGAACCAACAAAAAGTCATGTCTGGCTGGTGACCACGGCCTGGAATCCCCGGTAGGATTCTGAGCCATGGTCAAATCGGGCGGGTGCCGCCGCCGCATTTGCCATGGCGCCTGCCCATCTCCCAGAGGGTAGGCGGCGGGGGAACATGGGTGGTGGGGCCGTGCGGCCACACATTGAACCACGTGGCCCTGCCCCCTCCCTGATTCCCCACCGGGATCAGCCAGCATGTCTGTTGGCCGTGCTGGAGTGATCCCGGTGGGGAATCTCAGGGTTGTTTCCGTGACGGGGCGAAGCCACCCCGTCACGTCTGAAAACACCCACTGACTACTGGGTGCCAAGACACAAATGGATTTTTCCTTTGCTTTACCAGAATTTTTATCAATCTATGACCCATTTACTTGAGTCCCTGCTTATAGTGGTAATAAGGGAGGAGTTAGAGGGGTAGCAGCTTTTGCTAAGCAGATCCTTTTAGGATGACTTGGTTTTTCTTTTATAACAAATTTACTTGATCCCAGATTTTATAGTTCTTAAGACTGATAGGAATAAACATATAGGAATATTCAATTCATTGTAATCTGTGTTTTAACAAAACTAACATTGTCAAGTTTTTGTGTGTGTTTTACTTTTATGATATGACTGATTATTTGGTTAATGTTCCCAGTATGGTCAATGAACTATTATAATACACACTTGTGAGTTCTACCAAAGAGCTGGACTCTTCTTATATATATAAAAATAGTATTTTATATTGTGTTGATTGTTCAGATTTCATATGTTTAAAAGAAAACTTCTTAATATTATCTCAAGATTTTGAAATGTTTATATAATGTTTTTTCTTGTTGTAACTTTACACTGTTTTTGCATTGATCAATTTTATATTGTGAGGGTTAAAGAGCTAACACTAATAAACTTGTTTGTACTTGTTCAGAAGCGGTGTTTCACTTTTTTCTCTTTGCTGAGAAGCCAAAGTCTGTTCCCCTAAAACATGATAACTTTTTGCAAAGTTTTCTTCCCTTCTGAAGTGCTGCATTAAGGTGGATATAGAGCGAGAGCAGAGAGGAACAGGAAACGGTTGCTCCTTGGCATGCTCTAAGTTTTTCGCCAGCACCTCCGTGGTGCTGGCAGACCTATACATGCATGGACCTGCACTCAACCTAATTGATGGGATGCAAATACTTGGGAACACATTAGCCTGCGTCCACCTGCACGGCAGGCTCTGCAAACTCAGAGACCTTGCCGTGTGTGAGGGCTGCGTGTCCAGTGGGAGTGAACACTTAATAAACGAGCAGGTGGACACCCACTGATGTGGGCTATAGTGGGCTATCGTTTCGTTTTTTAACACCTAGAGAGTTTTCAGGTTTCCAAACACAGATCTCCTGTTGTCCTGAGGAATGGTCCCCAAGCTAGGATACAGGATGTTTGTGAGTCTTTTTTGCACTTCTCCTGACTCTGCTTACCATACATTTCATCCTTTGCCTTTCCACCAGCCCTTCAACCTGTTCTTAAAGCTAAGGAACTAGAAGCTCCAGATTTTGTAGCATTAAAGATGCAAATGGCCATGACAACATAAGGTAAATGGAAATTTATTTATTTATTTATTTACCTAGATTTCTTGGCCACCCCTCTTGCCAAGGCAGCTTGGGGTAGCTTACAACACAATAAAAGTGCACATAATAAAAAATACAATATAAAAATTATAATTTAAAACCACAGAAAATAGACAGAGCCACAGACCCCCCCTCCCCCAACCCCCACCCCTCACCCATCCCTCTCACCAAACACCTGGCAGAACAGCCAGGTCTTACACTGTCTTCAGAAAGAGGGGAGGTCGGGAGCCAGATGGACCTCCGTTGGGAGGGAGTTCTACAGCTGTGGTGCAGCCACCGAGAGTACCCCCCTCATAGTCGCTACCTGGGATATACGGGGGACTTTGAGGGAGGCATTCCAACTGCCGATCCAGGACCCAGGGAGTGAGGCAGTCTCACAGGTACGCAGGGCCCAGGCCATTTAGGGCTTTATAAGTCAAAACCATTACTTTGAATCGAGCCCGGTACACTATAGGCAGCCAGTTCAGGGAACGAAGCACTGGTGTATTGTGCTCCTGATGACCCGTTTCTGTCAGGAGATGGGCCGCCATATTCTGTACCAGCTTCAGTCTCCGGACCATCACCAAAGGTAGCCCTATGTAGAGCATGCTGCAATAGTCCAGTCTTGAGGTGATGATGGTGGCTAGGTCAGCATCAGAGACATACGGCTGAAGTCATTGCACTAGATGTATCTGGTGAAATGCTCCTCTTGCCACGGCCTCCACCTGGACATCCAGGCGGAGCTGTGACTCAAGGAGCACCCCCAGACTATGGACCTGAGGAGTCAATGGAGGGTAGACCCCATCAATGATGGGTGCCACCACTTCTTCCGCCCTACCCACTAACATCACCTCCATCTTGTCAGGATACAGCTTCAGATGATTCGCACTCATCCAGTCCCCCACAGTTGCCGGACACCGGGTAAGCACTGAGACTGCCGGGTCTGGATCAGTTGAAAAAGACAGGTAAAGTTGGGTGTCATCAGCATACTGATGGCACCGCACATCAAACCCTCGAATGACCTCACCCAGTGGCTGCATATACACGTTGAACAGGAGAGGAGAAAAAATACAGTCGTGTAGAACTCCACATGTGAGGTCTGGGGGAGAAGATGAACAACCCCCCAGCACCACACGCTGAGTTCTCCCGGCCAGGCAAAAGTGGAACCATTCAAGAACAGTCCCACCCACCCCGGCTCGGTCCCGCAAGCGAGTCACCAACACCTCATGATCAACGATATCAAACACAGTAGAAATATCTAACAGGATCAACAGGGTCAAACAACCCTGGTCCAACTCATGGTGAAGGTCATCGACCAAGGCCAAAAGCATAGTCTCAGTGTCAAAGCCTGGACGAAAGTCGGATTGCGAGGGATCCAGAAAACTGACACAATCCAGATGCCCCTCAAGCTGCCGAGTCACAACCTGTTCCACAATCTTCCCTAAAAAGGGAAGATTAGAGACAGGCTGATAGCTGGCCAGGAAGTCAATGTCCAATGATGGTTTTTTAAGCAGAGGCTGTACCACTGCCTCCATGAGGCAGTTCGGCACCCTGCACTCCCTAAGAGAAGGGTTGACCAGCCCAGCCACCAATGCCCCCAATGTCTCTCAGCTGGCCTTAACCAGTCATGATGGACATGGATCTAATTTATTATTTATTTTTATTTATTTCGTTAAATTTATTGGCTGCCCCCTCATGCCTATGACATCTCAGGGTGGCTTACAATATCATAAAAACACAATAATAATAAAATCAACAACAATAAAAACATCAACCCCACAATAGCTTATAAAACATCACTAAAACCCACTAAGACCCCTACCCCACCCCCCTACCCCACCCTACCACCCTCCCCTCCGAAGGCCTGGGTGAACAGCCAAGTCTTACAAACACGTCGGAAAGCCAAGAGGGCTGGGGCCAGGTGAGCCTACATGGGGGACCTCCAGAAAGGCGCCCCCGCTGGACCGCAGGGATTGCCCTGAGGCGCGGAGGACGAGGCAGTCCCCGAGATATTTATTTATTCATTTATTTATCCAAAACTTATATCCTGCCCCTCCTGCTGAAAGGCAGCTCGGGGTGGTGAACAACATGCACATTTTTTTTTTTTTTAAAAATCAACAATAAAATATTTAAAAATAAATCTACACATTTAAAAGCAAGTCATAAAAACACACCCTCCCTCCAAAACCACACCTATCCCCCCCCACCTCCCCTCGCCAAAGGCCTGGCGGAACAGCCAGGTCTTATACAAACGTCAAAACGACAGGAGGGTGGGGGCCAACCAAGCCTCCTCTGGGAGTGAATCCCACAGCACAGGGGCAGCCACCGAAAAAGATCTCACATCAGTGGCCACCCATCTCACCCGGGTAACCTCCAAAAAGGCCCCCACAGACAATCTCAGGGGTTGCACGGGCACATGGGGAGTGAGGCGATCCCGCAGATAGGCAGGGCCCAGGCCGTGAAAGGCTTTAAAGGTCAAAACCAGCACCTTGAACCTAGCCCGGTGCTTTATTGGCAGCCAGTGCAGAGCCTGGAGCACAGGTGGCATGTGCTCCCTGCGGCCAGCCCCAGTAAGGAGACAGGCCACAGCATTCTGCACCAGCTGCAGTCTCCATACCAGCTTCTCAGGCAGCCCCACATAGAGCGCATTGCAGTAATCCAGACTCGAGGTGATGAAGGCCTGGATGACAGTGGTGAGGTCAGAGTCTGAGAGATACAGCCAAAGCTGCCGGACAAGATGTAACTGCCGAAATGTGCTCCCTGCCACGGCCACAACCTGAGATTCCAGGCTGAGCCGTGAATCGAGGAGCACACCCAGACTCTGTAGCTGTGGGACCATGGGAGGGTGAACCCCCCCCCAAGAGGAAATTCAACCAATCCCAGGCCCCCCAGGCCCTCACCCACCAACATCACCTCCGTCTTGTCAGGATTCAGTTGCAGATGAGTCAACCTCATCCAAGCTCCCACAGCCGACAGGAAGCCCAGACCGTGCAGGGCTTTATAGATCAATACTAACACCTTGAATCTGACTCGGTACGCTATAGGCAGCAAGTGCAGAGTGCGGAACACTGGTGTTATGTGTTCACGCCATCCTGTCCCTGTAAGGAGATGAGCCGCCGCATTCTGCACTAGCTGCAGCCTCTGAACCAGAAACAAGGGAAGCCCCACGTAGAGCACGTTGCAGTTGTCTAGCCTCGAGGTGATGAAGGCATGGATGAGAGTGGCCAGGTCGGACCCGGAGATGTATGGCTAAAGCCTCTGTACCAGATACAGCTGGAGAAAGGCGGCTTTAGCCACCACCTCCACCTCCTGATCCATATGGAGGCCTGAATCCAAAACCACACCCAGACTCCGAACCTGGAGAGCAACAGGTGGGCGAACCCCCCCATCAGAGGGGCCAGCACCTCCCTTGCCCTTCCCACCACCATCACCTCCGTCTTATCGGGATTGAGCTTCAGTCTGCTCTGCTGCATCCAATCCACCACAGCCTCCAAACATTGGGAAAGTAACGAGACAGCAGGACCTGGGTCAGTTGAAAATGAGAGGTACAGCTGAGTATCATCAGCATATTGGTGACATCGCACCCCGAACCCTCTCATGATCTCCCCCACGGGCTGCATATACACATTAAATAATAGTGGAGACAGAATAGAACCCTGTGGAATGCTGCAGGTCAAGGCCCAGGGGCTAGATGTTTCAGCCCCCAGCACCACCCGCTGGCTTCTACCCGAGAGGAATGAGGGGAACCATCCAAGGACCAACCCACCCAGACCCCCAGGTCTTGCAGCCGTCTCAACAGCAACCCATGGTCCATGTTATCAAAAGCGGTCCAGAGATCTAGCAGGATCAAAAAGGTCAAACATCCTGTATCCATCTCCCGGCGGAGATCATCCACCAAGGCCACCAACGCCATCTCAGCACCATAGCCGGGGTGGAACCCAGAACGAAAAGGGTCAAGGAAACTGATACTGTCCAGATGCACCTGGAGCTGCCGAACCACTGCCTGTTCAATAATCTTCCCTAAAAAAGGAAGATTAGAGACAGGGCGGTAACTGATGAGTGCGTCCACATTCAATGATGGCTTCTTCAGTAGGGGGCACACCACAGCCTCCTTGAGGCTGGATGATAACCTCCCCTGCCGAAGGGACGCATTAACCACCCTCGCCAGCACCGTCCCCAATATCACCCTGGAGGCTTTCACCAACCAGGACGGGCACAGAACTAATTCACAACTAGTGGCCCTAACAGACCCCAGGACATTCACCACGTTGGCCAGCATCACTTCTTGAAACCTAATTCACAAAAGGTGGCCCTGACCACCCCCAAGACATCCACCACATAAGCAGGCAATATCCACTGGAACTAATTCCACAAAATAGGACAAGATGGGGCCTCCATTACCTCTGGCTCTCCCAGTGCCACAAATGCGGTATCAGTCATGCTGAATTTAGGCAATTTTATCCACAAAAAAGTCAACAAAAGTGTCACAGTGAGCACTGGAAAATTCCAGTTCCAGGCAGAGGGAGGCTGGACTGACCAGCCCCCTCGCTATCCAGAAAAGCTCAGCTGGACGTGACTTTGCAGACGCTTTGAGTGCAGCAAAGAACCTCTTCTTTGCTGCCTGCACAGCCATGGCTTAGGTACGTAAACTGACTCTATGTCGCAATCTATCGGCTTCAGCACGAGAACAATGCCACCATTGCTCTAACCACTGACCTTCTCGTTTCATCCACTGAAGATCCTCCGTAAACCAGGGAGTCCTGCTGTGTCGGTGATCAGGGAGCGGACACCTAGGAGCCGTTTGGTCAATGGCCTCAGTTAGCAAGATGTTCCAAAAAGCCACGAAGTCATTGAGCGAATGGTCATTGACATCAGAGGGTAACTCCCTACAGCATTCTGGAACCCTGCAGGTTCCATAAGTCTCCGGGGACGAACCAACTGAACTGTTCCTGCACCTTTCTGGGGGCAGACATGGCCAGGAGACAGGCCTGAAGGAGGTAATGACAAGGGCACAGCTGATGTCTCCCCATGAACGGATACCCTGCCTCAAGTCCAGTGCAAAATATCAGGTCTAGGGTATGACCTGTATCATGAGTCGGGCCAACAACCAGCTGAGACAGTTCCATGGTTGCCATGGCGGCCATGAACTCACACTCTGCTCCCCAAGACTGGCATTGGCATGAATATTGAAGTTCCCAAGAACAATTCCTCTTGGGGACTGCAAGACCACCTCCAATACCAGCTCTGCTACAGCGTGCAGGGATGCTGCTGTACTGGTAGGTGCATGGTATACAAGCAGCAGCTATAATCTGTCTCCAACCAAATCAACCACTAGATGGAGACCCTCAATACCCAGAATAGATTTCACAGGATACCTCCTCATAGACTATGTGTCCTTAAAAATGATGGCTACACCGCCCCTCTGGTCACCCCTCTGGCTGAGACTCATGCTGCAAGGAGTACCCGAATAGAACAAGGTCAGCCAAGATAGGCCCTGACTCAGTGTCCAGCCAGGTCTCCGTAATGCACATGAGGTCAGTTGCCTGGCCCAGGATTAATTCCTGGACCGTTGTTGACTTATTTGCAACTGACCTTGCATTAAACAGCATCAAACCAGGGTCAGGGTCCCTCCGACCAACAAGCACCTCACTACCTGCCTGGGGGCTAGTGAGAGGGACAGACACCAAACATCTGTCCCTTCTCACAGCTTTAACCAGCCTTCCAGATGGACCATAATTCCCCCAGCCCAAAACGACCCCAATGGCTGCGGGACCACACCCGGTCTGCCCTTCAGATCCACCCCCGGAGGCTGCTCTGGCCGGCAGGGGAGAGGGACCCCCACACCCCAAACCCCCTCTCTCACAGGGGGCAGTCACCACCCTCTGAAAACAAGTCAAACCTCCCTCCCTCAAAGACAAGGAGGAAAAGCCCCCACCCTCCCTAACCCAGTCCCTTCCATCCCCCCTCTCACTGGGGATGGAAAACATCCCTCAACCCTCAGAAACCACCTGTCCCCAAACCTATAACCACCTATAACCACCCCAATGAACAGCTCTCCCCTAACCCCCCCGCCACTGAATACCCCCCAACACCATACCTCCTCCGATCATCCCCCACCCATCCACCCGGTCTCCGCTGAAGGGTCCCGCCAAAGGGCCCTTTAGCAGTGGCCCTTTGGTGTGCAGCCTGTGGTGTGTGCCTGTGGTGCTGCTGAAAGGCACACCACCTTTAATTGTGTTCCCCCAGGCTGGAAGCGCAGGGAGGAATCCCTGGCCCCGCCCCAGAGGGAGAAAGCACTGTCAACTGGGCCCAGGAAAATCCCTTACAGTGGAACAGTCCTCGGTACAGCCTGGCCCAGTGTCTCAGAAATAATCAACTGCTTCTCCTATCCCAAAAAATAATGTGCCCAGATGTTCAGACTGCATTTCATACCAAGAAAATGGTCCATCACACATTTTACACCAGCCAGGCACCTTCTACCAAGAGATATCACCAGGGAACATCTGGTGGAAGGCAATTACTGTGTGGTAATGCAATTATGGAATTATGCAGCATCATATATGCTTATACAACTGGCTATGTGATTATGATGATGTCATTGATTTCAACAGGCAATGGGTTAGCGCATGTGTTTATTGTTACATCTGGTAATACCCATTCACACGTACATGCAAGTGTTCTTACAGGGCTGGGAGAAAACATCTGATTGAAAATCTCATGAATTTTTGTGTATGTATGAATGCATTATTCTGCATAATTTCTAGTGCAGTGGGGTTGTATTTTTACACAGATCAGGAAGATTGTTTGATATGGGTTTTATGTATTTTTATATTTTGATTTTTATATTTATATTTATGATATTTATGGTTGTTTGTTGTTTACAGAAATTGTTGTTAGCTGCCCCAAGTTGCCTTTGGTGAGACGGGCGGGGTAAAAATGTACAAAATAAATAAATATTTTGCAGATTACCAATGCCTCTGAGTAGTTTGCAGCTTTTACTATATTTATTTTCAGTGAAGTAGGAAAGTGCTATTATGCCAAAAAGACTTCTTGACAGTGAGATGATTTAGACTGGTGAGTAATGTCCCTAAGGAAACAGGGGTAACCATAATTTGAAGCCTTACTACTAGAATGGACAAAACACAAGTAAAAAAATGGCTTGAATAACCTAGTCTATTCCTGCTGTGAGTTATTGCTTCTAGTCAACTCCAAAACTAGGACATTTATTTCTATTTCTATTTCTAAAACTTATATGCTGCCCCCTCCTGCCTCAGGCATCTCGGGGCGGCTCACAACATTTTAAAACATATTAAAATACACAATAATCAATTTTAAAAATAAATTAAAACCCATCCCTTCCAACCCTAACCCAACCCACCCACCCACCCCACCTCCCTCGGGAAAGGCCTGGCGGAACAGTCAGGTCTTACAGTGTCTGCGGAAAGAGGATAGGTCAGTAATTAAGCGGACCTCCAACGGGAGGGAGTTCCGCAGCCGCAGTGCAGCCAGAGAGAACTGTGTTGGAGTTAAAGGATCTGATGTAAGTACGAAACTGTTAGCTGAAGAGATGACACTTAGCTAGTACAGTGGAATCCACTTAAGTAAAATTTGCATAACTTGAATTTCTGGACAAGTCCAATTAATTTGTTTTTTCAAGCTCCTGGCCTATGTGAATGTACTGCTTCTTGATCTGGATAAGTAGAATTCTGGATCCCAATAACTCAAATTCTTAAGGTGTATAGAGTATACCCACCCATATAACAAAATCAGGACCTTGGAGTGTATTAATGATTTCTTGGCAGCATCTGGTTAAAATATTGTAGCACATACCCTATAAGGGCAAGTCTTCATGTCAGGCAGGATGAAGATGAATGTTGGAGAACCTCAGTTCTCTCTAGCTCTTCAGTTGTACAGACTCACACTGATATCTGGGCAGACACGTGTGTGTGTCAGTTGAGTTCTGGGAGTCTCAAACAGGCTGTAAGGGAAGCGAACACCAGGTTTGCCTTCTCCAGCCCACCCAAGGCTCCCAGAGTCTGAAATGAGAGGATGATATATGCACGTGCACACACACACACACACACACACACACACACACACACA
>QEPC01014651.1:3451067-3466122 GCA_003113815.1 Sphenodon punctatus
CCCCCCCCGCCACTGAATACCCCCCAACACCATACCTCCTCCGATCATCCCCCACCCATCCACCCGGTCTCCGCTGAAGGGTCCCGCCAAAGGGCCCTTTAGCAGTGGCCCTTTGGTGTGCAGCCTGTGGTGTGTGCCTGTGGTGCTGCTGAAAGGCACACCACCTTTAATTGTGTTCCCCCAGGCTGGAAGCGCAGGGAGGAATCCCTGGCCCCGCCCCAGAGGGAGAAAGCACTGTCAACTGGGCCCAGGAAAATCCCTTACAGTGGAACAGTCCTCGGTACAGCCTGGCCCAGTGTCTCAGAAATAATCAACTGCTTCTCCTATCCCAAAAAATAATGTGCCCAGATGTTCAGACTGCATTTCATACCAAGAAAATGGTCCATCACACATTTTACACCAGCCAGGCACCTTCTACCAAGAGATATCACCAGGGAACATCTGGTGGAAGGCAATTACTGTGTGGCAATGCAATTATGGAATTATGCAGCATCATATATGCTTATACAACTGGCTATGTGATTATGATGATGTCATTGATTTCAACAGGCAATGGGTTAGCGCATGTGTTTATTGTTACATCTGGTAATACCCATTCACACGTACATGCAAGTGTTCTTACAGGGCTGGGAGAAAACATCTGATTGAAAATCTCATGAATTTTTGTGTATGTATGAATGCATTATTCTGCATAATTTCTAGTGCAGTGGGGTTGTATTTTTACACAGATCAGGAAGATTGTTTGATATGGGTTTTATGTATTTTTATATTTTGATTTTTATATTTATATTTATGATATTTATTGTTGTTTGTTGTTTACAGAAATTGTTGTTAGCTGCCCCAAGTTGCCTTTGGTGAGACGGGCGGGGTAAAAATGTACAAAATAAATAAATATTTTGCAGATTACCAATGCCTCTGAGTAGTTTGCAGCTTTTACTATATTTATTTTCAGTGAAGTAGGAAAGTGCTATTATGCCAAAAAGACTTCTTGACAGTGAGATGATTTAGACTGGTGAGTAATGTCCCTAAGGAAACAGGGGTAACCATAATTTGAAGCCTTACTACTAGAATGGACAAAACACAAGTAAAAAAATGGCTTGAATAACCTAGTCTATTCCTGCTGTGAGTTATTGCTTCTAGTCAACTCCAAAACTAGGACATTTATTTCTATTTCTATTTCTAAAACTTATATGCTGCCCCCTCCTGCCTCAGGCATCTCGGGGCGGCTCACAACATTTTAAAACATATTAAAATACACAATAATCAATTTTAAAAATAAATTAAAACCCATCCCTTCCAACCCTAACCCAACCCACCCACCCACCCCACCTCCCTCGGGAAAGGCCTGGCGGAACAGTCAGGTCTTACAGTGTCTGCGGAAAGAGGATAGGTCAGTAATTAAGCGGACCTCCAACGGGAGGGAGTTCCGCAGCCGCAGTGCAGCCAGAGAGAACTGTGTTGGAGTTAAAGGATCTGATGTAAGTACGAAACTGTTAGCTGAAGAGATGACACTTAGCTAGTACAGTGGAATCCACTTAAGTAAAATTTGCATAACTTGAATTTCTGGACAAGTCCAATTAATTTGTTTTTTCAAGCTCCTGGCCTATGTGAATGTACTGCTTCTTGATCTGGATAAGTAGAATTCTGGATCCCAATAACTCAAATTCTTAAGGTGTATAGAGTATACCCACCCATATAACAAAATCAGGACCTTGGAGTGTATTAATGATTTCTTGGCAGCATCTGGTTAAAATATTGTAGCACATACCCTATAAGGGCAAGTCTTCATGTCAGGCAGGATGAAGATGAATGTTGGAGAACCTCAGTTCTCTCTAGCTCTTCAGTTGTACAGACTCAAACTGATATCTGGGCAGACACGTGTGTGTGTCAGTTGAGTTCTGGGAGTCTCAAACAGGCTGTAAGGGAAGCGAACACCAGGTTTGCCTTCTCCAGCCCACCCAAGGCTCCCAGAGTCTGAAATGAGAGGATGATATATGCACGTGCACACACACACACACACACACACACACACACACACACCTGTCTCTTATACACATCTAGATGTGTATAAGAGACAACCACAGAGCCTTTTGCATGAAGCTTTTTCTATTAACCTTGATGGCCCCTGGGAGAAATGTATCTCGCAGTTAATAGCCCATTTAGGTTTTTCAAAGGAATACTTTTTATCTCTGATGCATTCTAAGGCTCTTAGGTTGGTGAGAATTCGTATTTGGAACCAAGAGAAACAGGCCCTTTCTGAAGCTGTAGCTTCTCAGAAAATAATGCAGGGTTATAAATTTCTCACTCCATCTTGTGGAGAAGTCTCATATTTAAATACAATCTCTAACTGGTCCCATAGGGTANCTCCATCTCCAGGTCCATTTTCTTAGGGTCTGCTTAAGTAAATTTTTTTGATAAGTTGAGCTTTTTTACATGGCTGGAGAAATTTGATTTAAGCAGACTCCACTGTATACAGAGAATCTTGAGTCTACATCTAGTTTTAGGGGAGTACAGAACAGTTGTGGTTTGTAAAGCAATTCCTCCAGTCACCAAACTCACTTGTAGAAATAATGAATGGAGATAGGTGGATTTCCTGTACACGTGTAGTCATTCAACCATTTTGGTTAAATATCGGGGAAAACCTCCTAACAGTAATTTGCCTGGGGAGGTTAGAGTCTATCCTTTGGTACATTGGGAAGGAGCGGGAACGTACTGAAGTTGTTTTCTAGCACAGCTCCAGTGCAATATGTTAGTAAAACATATTTATAAGTAAGATTTTTAAGGACACTATCACAGTTTACCTTACTTAAAACTACCCCCTTTGGTTTTATAAATCGTCAATATCACTTTCCAACACATTTAATTATAGGTGACAGAGGAAAGCTGTCAAATACAGCTCAAATACTCTTCTATTTGATCCATCATAGATTCCTGCTAAAAATGTATAAGCCTTGGAGCCTATTCCCAAAAGGGCCCCTCAAGCATTTCCTGGATAATAATGATGCAATAGTTTCCTATCCTATTAATGGTTGTCGTCTGTCCCAGAGCACCTCTGAACAAACGCTCCCATTCCCTGAAAGCTACTCAAGTACCAGGATGCTGCTATAAATGGCTGAAATGTGATGCAGTTTCCCCTTCAACTTCCTCCAGCTCAGCCTAATGGAGATTAAGAGCCATTAAGGGCTCTTTGCTCCATGTGCAGTTGCTATTGATCAGACTTACTCAGTTGTTTTAGCCAATGATCTGATTACAAGTGTCGTCTCAACCCAGAGTTTTACTGGCAAGGCAAACCTACAAATGTACTGTGTGTGGAGTGGATCTTACGTGCATTCCAGTTTTGCTTAACAAGACAACTAGAAAAAAGGACTTGAGCTCTGAGTTTTTTTCTGCCCAGCAATGCAGGGCTGCATCCATTGTTTTTCATTTGAAACTTGCAACCACAGCTTTTATATAACAACTCCATTATTTTTATTTAAAAATGATGTCACTCTAAACAAAGAATCTAGAGGCTGCTGTTTTCTGCAGCCCACTCACTTCCCGCAGGGATGGTTCCCTCCTTTAAATTGGGAGGTGATCATTCTGACCCCAGCAGCCATGGGTATAAATTGGAGGAGGCTGGAGGTGGGTACAGGTATAAATTGATGAAGGGGGACACAAGGATCCTAAGGGGGTCAAATTAAAGAAGAATTTTACTCCTGGGATAATCTGCACCCTGCCACCGTGAATTTTCCAATAGCTGGGGGAATGGTTTGATGGACCACTGTTGTTTCGGGGGTCAGTGGGTGGGACTCTAGAGGTTGAGGGGTCACTTTGGAGTCTGTTGTTACTTTACTGTCTGCAGCCACACTCTGCATCTTTACACAGTGGAAGGCTTTATGTGTAGTCTTCAAATATTTAATGGGGTGCCTCAAAGAAGATGGCAAGGAACTATTCTTATTTGCCGCAGAGGGTGGGACTAGAAGCAATGAGTTCACTGTACAGGAAAGTAGATTTTGGTTGAATATCAGGGAAAATCTCCTAGCAAATAAGATGCCTGGGGAGGTTAGAGTCTATCCTTAGAGGTTTTCAAGAAGAGTCTTGACAGCCATCTGTTGGGGATGCTGCAGCTGTAGCCTTCCTGCATCCAAGCAGGGGGTTATCTTATTTTTTATTTTTCTAATTTTTATGCCGGCCTTCCCACAAGGCTCAGGGAAGCTCACAATCCATAAAAGTTTAAAACAGTTAAAAGTCTCACAATAACCCCCCCCCCCCTATTAAAAAACCCAACCAACCCCATTTATCCCTGCCTGCCAAATGCTCTTTCAAATAAAAAAGTTTTGCACCGCCGCCTCCGGAAGAGGCCCAGGCTCAAACAAACCTCCCAGGGAAGGGAGTTCCATGAAATGGGGGCAGCAACTGAGAACGCCCTCCCACGCACCCCCGCCCCATGAACAGACGGGCACCCCTAGCCGACTGTCGGGGCTGTAAAGGGTTGAACTAGACAATCTTGGAGGTGCCTTCCAATTTGGATTCTATGTGGTCTATGTTGATGATTGTCAGCACAGACATGTCACAGTTCCCTTCTTGGGAGCTGGCAAAGGAAGAGCTAATTTTCTCTCTGGCTAGAGTGGAAGAATTTCTCAGTCATGTATTTACCATTCCCACCTCCACTAAGTAAGAATGTGTTCTCATAATCACCTTAGTTTTATTACAGGAAACGTGACCGGTTGGTCCAATAGTATCCCCATATTTTAATAGGTTTTCAATCTCGGCTACCCCCTCTGTATCCAAAGGAAGACCCAGCAGCTGTTTAGCTCTTTTGGTCTCTTTAACCTCTCATGCAATGGTTGTGGAACTACCGGTTTGTCATTCATTAATTGCAGCTTGGCTTGTTAAGTTACCCAAAAACCCAGGGTTGATCATCATCAATTTACATTCCCCCTGATGCCTCACCTTATTACAAACCTTCCTTATGGGTGGATCTGGAAAATTTAGTTCTCTCCTTAATGGAAAAATATCCAACTGTTGGTATTATTCTAGCGGGCAATTTTAATGCCTGCATGGGAGAGAAATTGTATCAAGATTCCCCAGATATTGATGAAAGTCTGGAAGACCCGTTGCTCACTTTCAGAACATCTAAGGATAAAACATCTAATAACTCTGGGACAAAACTGAGCTTTTTGATTGAGGCTACAGGTTTGATCGTGCTCAATGATTCTACTCCGGGAGATCTATTGAGCGAATTAACTTATATAGCTAGTAATGGGAGGAGCACTATTGATTATGTTTTAATATCTGTTTTAGTCCTCCCCCTAGTCTATGAGTTTTCTGTAGGTACCTCAATAAGTTCTGACCATCAGTCCTTAGAATTTTCCCTCCAGTCTAATATTACTTTTAATTATGAGAAGGATGACCTCCAGAAGGATTTAGACGCTCCAGATATTTTTTGTGAAAGGAGGATCAAATGGTCATCTTCCCTCAATATGTATATATTGTCCCTGTTGGAGTCTGACCCAATTCAGAATTTAAAACTGCAAATCTTATCTAGAGAAGGTCCTGTCTTAGACAACTTTCAAGCAATTATTGACCTTTCGTAACCCCTTTTAGTCATCTCATCACCTAGAGTGTCCAAGGAGAGAAATTGTTATCCCGGCTGGTTTGATAGGCCTGAGATGCAATAGTAATATTATTATGAACCTATACTCAACTAATTTCCCTTACTTATGCTCCTTACTACTGTCTACAATTGGGAGGTTTTGTGAATTTATTGTATAATATCTTAGGTTAGATATGGTAATCAACTAATTAAGGAATTGGATATATATAGAATTTGGAACATGCCCCAGGATTGGTTGTCTTGTGTAGGTTAGAACTTTATGTTATGTTTATGTTTGTGTTTGTGTGTATGTTGTGCTCAGTACCACTATGCTTATGTCCATACTCCCTTTGGAATCTGGATTTTGATGTTGCATTAGGGTGGAATGGTACAAGAGGTCACTGGCTAATTTATAATTTATGCATTTTATATTCTTAGGTTTGATGTATTTCGTTGATTTGTTGTATGCGGAAATTTAGTTGTTTTTATTGATATGTTGTTATGGCCAGATGGCTTCAACAATAAAGCTGAATTGATTGATAGGTAATGTAAAAGGGCCAAACGTGATTTGAAGAGAAAGGCTCACTGACTCAGGGGTCAAAACCAAAGGGTGGCCTTGCAGGTATACCTTCAAGCTAAAAGGGAATATAAAGTACTGATTAAAATGAAGAAACAAGCCTATATAGAGGAATCCTGAGGTGAACTGCTTAGGGCAGCCCTGGAGAATAATTCCTATTATTTTTGGGAAATCATTAAACGATCATGGTCACTGGTGTCTCCTTTAAAATATACTTGTATTTCTGCTGACAAATGGGAAGCTCATTTTGCCTCCTTTTTTTTTTTAACTTCCTGCAAACTTGGATCTAAATTTGGCCTCTATAGATTGATTGCCGAGTTGGCAACCTGTGGTAGCCGAGGAGACAGAGCCATTAATTTTACAACCAAGATCAAATAAAGCACCCAGCCCGGACTTTGTTCCAGCCGAATTGCTGAAAGCTAACGTCCCATGGTGCGCCCCAGTCTCGGCAACTTTATTCACAACACTTAATAATATCGGTGCTTTTCCCATTGAGTGGTCCAAGAGTATAGTCGTTCCTATTTTTTAAAAAGGGAATCAAAATGACTCATACAATTATAGACTAATTAGTTTATTATTTATAATTGGGAAACTCTGTGCCAAGTACCTTTTACTGAAGTTGGTGGAATGGGTAGAGCAAGAAGGAATCCTTACTCAGGAACAAGCTGGTGTCTGTAAGGGGCGTTCCACACTGGACCATATTTATGGTCTTGACCAGTTAATAACTAAATATGTCCCTCTTAATTCTAATTCTAGTTCTGGTTATATTTTTGTTTCATATATTTGAAAGCCACCTTTGACACAAATAATAGAGAGTGACTTTGGCTCAAACTGCGGCAAACTTCCATTAACCTCAGATTACTTTTTTTGATAGTGTCCATCCACCAAAACAGTTCCTTACGGATCCATGTAAATCAGTCAGGATCCCTCTCGACCCTGGTATGTACAACAAACCTGGCACTGCATCTTTTTAATATCTACATACACGGGGTTACAGAGATTTTGAAAAATCCTGTTTTCCATCTGCCAGTATTGGGATCTGTATCTCTCCAAATTCTTCTATACGCGGATGACAGAGGGTGAAAACAGACATGACACTAACTACCCTTTAACCACCCTTGGTGGTTATTTAGGCATGTTGCAGGGCTGCATAGGGCACAAATACAGCCCTGCAACATGCATAAATAACCACCAAGAATGGTTAAAGGGTGGTTAGCGTCATGTCTGTTTTCACCCACAGTTTTAATATCATGCTCCCAAGTGGGGCTGATATGACTTATGTCACACTTTGACAAATTCTGTGTGGAAGAGTGTTTAACCATTAATTATATGAAAACTAAAGTAATGGTAATGGACAACCAGTGTTCTCAGCATAGATGATTCATTAAGGGCAGGCAGATTGAGCAAGTTTCCTCATATAACCTTGGTATTTATTTAGCGCAAACAACAGCTTGGTGGGTACACTTAAAAGCTATTAAAACTCAAGTATTAAGTACCTCTAAAGGCATATTGTGCTTTTATTTTTCTAAAAGAGGAAGATTGGTAACCTGGCCCCAGTGGTAAAAGTTGTTAGGGTGAAAACTATCACAACTTCTCTGTTGGATCCCTATTTGGGACCCGTCCCTGTTAGGAGAAATCGAAAGACTGCAAAATGGATACCTGCGTTCTATTTTGCCTGTAGCCCAAAACATGCCAGCTGTGCTACTTAGAGCAGAACTAGGGCTACCATCAGTTACTTCTATAGCCAAACAAGCAGTTTTAAAATATTGGATCCACTTGCTGTTCTCACCACCACAGAGCCTTTTGCATGAAGCTTTTTCTATTAACCTTGATGGCCCCTGGGAGAAATGTGTCTCCCAGTTAATAGCCCATTTAGATTTTTCAAAGGAATACTTTTTATCTTTGATGCATTCTCAGGCTCTTAGGTTGGTGAGAATTCGTATTTGGGACCTCGAGAAACAGGCCCTTTCTGAAGCTGTAGCTTCTCAGAAAATAGCGCAGGCGTATACATTTCTCACTCCATCTTCTGGAGAAGCCTCTCATTTAAATACAATCTCTAACTGGTCCCATAGGGTAGTCTTGACCCTAGCTCAGTTCAACCTTATGCCCTCTGGATTAACTGAGGGCAGATTCACCAAGATTCCTCTTGACCAAAGAATATGGCCCTTTTTACACGGACACCACTGTGGACCCAGTGGGTGGAGGTGGGTGGGTGAGCACACCCACCACACACCTACTGGCGCTCAGCAGAGAGGCGTTCACATGGACACTGCCACAGGGGGTTGTGGGAAGTCTGGGGAGGGCCTGCCACCCACCCATTGAGCACCCACCCAGGGCCACACCGAGCATGCACCCATATTATTCATACAGACAGTCCGTACACCTAGGAGAGGGAAAACCACACCCAGCTGACTGACATTACAACATGGCTGAGCGAGGGCAAATGAAGTCGCAGCACATGGCACCATCCCTACACTGCCAGACTCAGAGCGAGCGGGGGAGGAGGGAGCTGAAATGTCAAGAGATACAAAGAAGCAGTCAAGTCCCAAGACACCAACCAGACAGTCGGGCTCCACAGACCCCTAAAACCCCAGACCCCACCCACAGACCACAATCCACACAGGCACCGGACATCGTCAGAGCTGGGAGATTCCCCCCAATCATGAACGGATGGCTAATACAGCAAGACACCTAGAATGCTGATGGAATGGTGCTCCTAGTAGAGCAACCATCCTACTCTACCACCGCTTAGAGCCCCCCGAGCCCCACAAACCCCTCCCAGACTACCAGCACCACAAGCAGCCGGTGCAAAGGCTGCCTGGCCTGGGCTCTCCTTCTTCCACCAGTCTCTCCACTGCTGGGTCTGGTGATAGCTCCTGTGGATGACACATGTAGCATTAGCTATCCATTCCCTGTACCCCAGTTTGGGTGCTCCAGTATGGCCCCTCCCTGTGTCAGTCACCTCTTCCCGTGCTACCATACTGCCCTTTCTTGTGTCTGTGGGGTTTCCTTAACCAGTGCTCCCCCCTCCTGCCTTGGTTGCTGCCTTCCACCTCTTACCTTGTGCTTACCTGAGCATGTGGGGTGGCCCACCTAGGTGATAGGGTTGCTGGGGGTGCTGGGATGTGCTGTGGTGGCTGGGGACCTGGGAGGGGGGATCTTGGAGGGTGTTGTAGGGGAACCAGGAGTGGCGTGGGCTGCCCGGGGAGCCCCCCTTGGTGTTGCTGGGTGGTGGTGGTTATGGGAGGGAGGGGGCCCAGCTGGTCTCAGGTGGGGTAGGGTTACTGCTGGGGAAACCAGGGATGGCAGATGAGCTGGGGGGGCACAGGCACCTGTGGGAGGGTACCATGGTGTTGTGGTGCTGCCAGCCCTCCTACTGCGGCAGGGGAAGTCAGTCCAGACTCTGCTCTGTGTGAGCTTTCCCCACTCTGGCAGGAGATGAACTCTTAGAACTTTGCAAGAAAACCTCTTGTCCTGAGTGGCAGAAAACATGGGATCATCAAAGCTGGCAGAAAGTGATAAAGAAGGATTTCTCGCCACAAATAAAATTGTAGGCATGTGCCTACTACCCACACTAAATGAGTGCTGTGTGAAAGAACATTTAGGGAACTCTTTTTGTAATTGTATTTAATCCTTGATGGGGCCAGATGTTCTTTATATTTACTTTTGTTTCACAGCAATACATCACCAAAGGTTTCTGGTCTCTGTGTAACTTTCATCTGCTCTGAGAGGCTTGTTGCTGGGCACAGACAACTGTTTAAAAGCAGAGACACATGATCACAATTATGCTTGCTATAGATAGACACTCCAACGTTCATTAGCAGACGGGAGGCTTGCTGGAGTGCTCTGGTGTCTTCCAGGAAGGAGGAAAGCAATAAAGAAAAATACTAGCACATCACCCATTGGGGAGACCACAGCACTAAACTGAGATCTAGTTACTATTTCGGAGACCCTCTCCTTTCTCCATTGAAGGTACAACTTCACAGGAAATATTATCTGTCCCATATACATATGTAAGAGCATTTCCAGCCAAATTAATAGCCTGATGGATTTCTTTTCACGTGCCTTCTTGGTCTCCTGTGCCACCAGAGAGTATCTGCCAATATATGGTATCCAGCCAGATACTACCAATATCTGCATCCTGGCTGGATAGTGAATGGTTACGGTATTTAGTTAGCATTCAATTGTTTATACAGTTAACAGGATTACTGATTTATTGAGATACTGTGTGTTACTGTTTACTAAATTATCATTTACCACCACATATTTTTGTCTCTTGAGAGTAGTAATGCTAACGTTCAGTCTTGTGGTAATACGATAAATAGTAGTTCGGTAAATGGCAATGTGGCATTGGTGTGCACCAGGGACCCATTACTGAATTCATTATTTCATTATTATTTCACTGTTATTTTGTTTTTGAATTTGTAATTTCATAATATATAATTTTGTTTTTGTTATAGAACTTTGTCCCCCCCCCCGCCCCATTGATTTCTATGGGAAATTGATTTCCAGCTGTAACTTCTTCATTTATTATCCAATTTTCTTGAAATTTGGACTGATTGTACTCTTTGTCCAGAGGATAATTGCTGCAAAATTTCATAAAGATTGGATAAAGGGCTCAATTCTGAAATTGAGGTTTTGTAGTTTATGCACACATTTGCAGCTGTGATGTCTTTGCTTTCCATACAATTTGGGTGAAATTTGTACTCATTGTACCCATCCTGAAAGGGATCGTTTCTGGCAATGTTCAGAAAGACTGGATAAAGGGTCCTGATTTTATTAGCAATTTAATCATTTCACGTTTTTATTTATTTATTTATTTATTTATTTATTTAAAATTTATATCCCACCCCTCCTGCCCACAGGGCAGCCTGGAGCAGTGAACAACATTCAATACATTTTTTTTTAGAACAAGCAATTTAAAACAGTTTAAAATACAATACAATGTGGGGACACCCCCGCCCCCAGAACAGCCAGGTTTTACATACTTGCCGAAACAGCAGGAGAGTGGGAGCCAACCGAGTCTCCTCTGGGAGTGAATTCCATAGCACAGGGGCGGCCACTGAAAAAGATCTAACATCGGTGGCCACTCGTCTCACCTGGGGAACCTCCAAAAAGGCTCCCACGGATGATCTCAAGGGTCGCACAGGCACATAGGGAGTGAGGCGGTCCCGCAAATAAGTAGGGCCCAGGCCATGAAGGGCTTTAAAGGTTAAAACCAGCACCTTGAACCTGGCCCGGTGCTTTATAGGCAGCCAGTGCAGACCCCTGAGCACTTGTGTCATGTGCTCCCTGCGACCCGCCCCCATAAGGAGATGGGCCACGGCATTCTGCACCAGCTGCAGCCTCTGGACCAGCTTCTCAGGCAGCCCACATAGTGCATGTTGCAGTAATCCAACCTTGAGGTGATGAAGGCATGGATGACAGTGGCGAGGTCGGAGTCTGAGAGATATGGCCGAAGCCAACGGACAAGATGTAACTGCCGAAACACGCTCCCCACCATGGTCACAACCTGAGATTCCAGGATGATCCATGAATTGAGGAGCACACCCAGACTCCGCACTTGAGAGACCATGGGAGGGCGAACCCCCCACAAGAAGAGGAGATCCAACCACCCCCAGTTCCCCCAAGCCCTCGCCCACCAACATCACCTCCATATTGTCAGGATTCAATTGCAGATGGCTCGACCTCATCCAAGCCCCTACAGCTGACAGGCACTGGGAAAATAAGGAGACTGCATGGCCTGGGTCAATGGAAAATGAGAGGTAGAGCTGAGTGTCATCAGCATACTGATGACACTGCATGCCCTGAAACCCTCTCACGATCTCCCCATATGGCTGCATATAGATGTTAAACAAGAGGGGGGACAGAATGGCACCCTGCGGGACTCCACACATGAGGTCCCGGGGGGAAGATGTACACTCCTCCAAGACCACCCGGTGAGTTCTCCCGGTCAGGAACGAATGAAACTTGTCCAAGACCTTTCTGCCAGTTCTGGCATGGTCCTGCAGGTGAGTCACCAACACCTCATGATCGACTGTGTCAAACGCAGTTGAAAGTTCTAGCAGGACCAGTAAGGTCTGACGACCCTGGTCCAACGCCAGACGGAGATCGTCAACCAAGGCCGCCAAGGCCATCTCTGTACCATACCCAGGCTGAAACCCAGACTGGGAGGGATCAAGGAAACCGGTGCGGTCCAGATGTTCCTGGAGCTGCCGTGCCACAGCCCATTCAATAACCTTCCCGAAAAAGGGAAGGTTAGAGACTGGCCGATAACTGGCAGGAGAATCAGCATCAAGAGATGGTTTCTTGAGCAGGGGTCTAACCACAGCCTCTGCCAGGCAGTCAGGCACCCTGCCCTCCTGAAAGGAGGCACTAACCACCCCAGCCAGCAACGGCCGTAACGTCTTCTGGCTAGATTTCACCAGCCAGGATGGGCATGGATCTTGCTCACAAGTAGTGGCATGAACAGATCCCAACAAGGACTCCACATTGGCAGATGCCACCATATGAAACTGATCCCACAAAACAGGACAGGATGGGGCATCCTAGCCTCAACATGATACCCATTTTACACCCATTTCCAAATGTAGCATCTTTGTTTTCCATGCAATTTGGATGAACATTAGAAAGATTGTTTCCCTCACTCATGGGAGCATCCCTGAAAAATTTCATAAGGATTGGATAAAGGGTCCAAATTTTATAAGCAATATCAGTTTCATGATTTTAACAGAATTTGAAATTTCCTTAAATCCCTTGCAGATATTGGTTCTCTTTAAACAAAACATTATTTTTTTTTAGATGCAGACATCTGCTGTTTGGAGCATTTGTACAGAGAGTAACAAAGACAGGAGGAGGTGGGCAGAGCAGAGGAGGAGCAGGTGCCAGAGGTACTGGCACAGGCTTCAGTCATTGGCACCCCAAAATCTGTGCGGGCACATGTGGGGGAGAGTAGGTGCAGAGTTCTGCTTTTTTGAGCACTTGCAGTAAGGCTGAAAACTATAGCACAGTCTGTCACACACACGATTGGCCACTGTCAGAGACAGGATGTTGGTCTCGATGGATTATTGGCCTGCCCCAGTATGGTGCAACAAAGGGTGCCTTCTGTCGAGATGGAATGTGCAGCCTTTGGCTCCACGGGGAAGTCTGGGAGTCAAATGATGCGCAGCTTCTGTCTCATGGGAAGGGCAAAAGTACGGATCTTTGCTGGAAAAAATATGCATCTGGCAGAGTAGTGAGATCCTACTCTGTCAGACATGTATACTTGCCGGCAAAGATCCTCACTTCTGCCCTTCCCACGAGATGGAAGCTGCGCATCATTTACCTCTTGGAGCATTCTGCGGCACCGAAGACTACACATTCCTTTCCATCTCGTGAAAAAGCACCCAAAGAGCTCTTAGTTTGAAGAAAAAGGTATGGATGTGGGTGGCAGCAGGAAATGGAGAGAGACTGACCCACCCAGAACACCATGTGCTAGGAGGTTGGGTCTTTTTAAAAATTATTTTTATTTCTTTTTTGGTCTTGCCCAGCAGCTTCTTTATTGATTTCCCTTTGCCTGTTTGTGATTGTTTAGTTTGTTTGTTAATAAAAGTTTAGTTTTGTTGAATTGGTAGTTTGATTGACATACTCATCTAGAGCATACCTCCCAACAGTACCTGTTAGGAGGGATAGTCACTGTTTGGGTTCTGAATCCCACTGTTTTCTCTGCAGGGGATCAAAGTCCCTCTTTCAGGAAAAAGGACAAAAAGACCAGTATCTATCATATCCCTTCATAGGGAATTTTCTCAGACACTCTCTTTTCATAGGAAAAGCACTTGTTCGGACAATGGAGACATGATGAAATGACAAGAAACAAAGTGGAATAAACAGGACAGCTTCTGCCTCTTTTTATGCATCTGGAATATTGAGAGATGCATATGAGGGGGTAGAGTGTATACATCGAAGGGGTGGAGCTTGTCGGTTGAGGGCTCAGGTCTTGTCCCCCCTCTGACTGTTTGATAGGTTAGGAAGCATGCAAGGGGATGCTGCTTTGGAGCGCTGTCACACCGCCCTTACTGCTGGAGAGTAAGGGGAGGCAGAAGCAGGTCAGTCTGGTGGTCCTATAGAGTTCAGGGCACTCATCCAGCTGTTTTCAGAAGGGCTGAAGGTAGATGGCCCCTGAATTGTTGAGTAAAAATAAGAATGCAAGAGGGAGACTGAAATGGGGTGCAAGGAAATGTAGGAAATGTCTGACTGTGACAGAAGCTGCTTCTAGGAATGGACTGGGAATAATTGTCTTCTAGATTTGTAACTACTGAAATGAATTACCAATTAACTAATTAATTAGACTTCTGGTTGCTAAACAACTATTTATCCTGTCTTATCCCGGAACACTCTCCCCAAGCACATGTGCTCTGCTTCTCCCTTACTCCTGACAATCAAATCCCTCCAAAACCCCTACCTCTTCCATCAGTTTTTCCTAACTCCTCTTGTTTGTGCTTCTCCCTCCTGTACCTCCTTATCTTTCAGGATCCCCTCCTCCCCCTGTAACTAAGCTAAGCATGTCCATCTGCAACTTCTCATCTTAATAAATGGATCCCTCCGCTGTCTTTCCCTATCCCCAGGGGTGAATTGGCCATTGAACCCACCAGGAGGATTCCCGGTGGGCCAGGGTGGTTGGGAGGGCTGGTCCCGCAGTTTGTTTGTTTTTTTAAAAAATATTGGGGCTTGGGGGCCTGGGCTGGTCTGGGGGGACTTGTGGGGCCTGGGTCAGCCTGTGGGGGCTTGTGGGGCCTGGCTTGTGGGCCTTGGCTGGCCTGTGGGGCTGGCCTGGGGGCTTGTGGGGCCTGGCTTATGGGGCCTGGGATGGCCTGGGGCAGCCTGGGGGGGGGCTTGTGGGCCTGGGCCCAGCCTGGGGGGGCTTG
>QEPC01014651.1:3466615-3477453 GCA_003113815.1 Sphenodon punctatus
GCATTCCTTCAAGGCTGTTCCTTAATTGTGTTCCAGTGCAGCATTACTACAGGTGCAAGGTATGATGCCTTAATATTCAATAATGTAGATATTGGAAGTCTGGTATCAATTCTCCCCTTAGTCTTCTCTTTGCTAAGCTAATCCTGAGTGGTAGGAATGTTGTGTGAGAAGGCAGCTGTGCATTAGCAAAAAGGGTGCATTCCTTCAAGGCTGTTCCTTAATTGTGTTCCAGTGCAGCATTACTACAAGTGCGAGGAATAACACCTTAATATACAATAATGTAGATATTGGAAGTCTGGTATCAATTCTCCCTTTCGTCTTCCCTTTGCTAAGCTAAACCCAGGGCCTGTGGAATACTAGTGCAGCAGGTGTAGGAATGAAGAAGCCTTACTGTAGGATGCGTAGTAAGGGACAGAGTGATTTTTGGTTAGGGGCCACTGAGCACTGAAACGGAGTGATTTGGGGAGCCAGAGCACTGAAATGAGGGCTAGTACCCCCACCACTGGCAGTCTCCCCCCTGCCAGCCCCCCATAACCTCCCACTCACCCGTGCCAGGCTGCTGAGGCTCTGAGTCTGGGGACTCAGCTCTGATAGGCCTGAAATCTGGTGCGCTCTGCCCGCCCCCAAGCCATGCCCCCTTGGCCTATTTCCGGTGCGACGGTGGCTTCGCCGCCGGCACAGGGCCACTAAGACTATATTTTTCTGGGCCACTTTGATTTCCCAATCCGCCCCTGCCTATCCCCCTCTTACTCTCCTTCCCCCCCTTGCCTCTCCTAGATTGTGAACTGTTTGGGGGTAGGGATTGGTCTCTAATTATGACTCTTCAGCACGAGCTGACACTGTATAAATAATAATTATAATATAAATATAAAAAAAATCACTTGCTGTACACAACTGGTGTTAATTTGTGTTGTTGCTAAAAGTACATATTTGTACTTTTAATTAATTTCATAGGCATTTAGTTTTCGTTAGCGGAGCAGCTAACAATATCATGCTAGGTAAGGACAAATGATTTTCAGAGACACAAATTTTAGCAGCTTGATTATTGGTGATTAACTGTTTAACTTAATGCAAAGGGTTTCTGCATCCTGAAATCTCTCCTACTTATAAAATATTAAACTGAGGTTGTTAATTCTTTTAACTTTTTAAAAAGTTGGCGGATGCTACAAGCACCCTAGTTTGCCCTAGGTGAAGCATCTGGGGCAGTTATGTCTCATCTAACAGTTAATGGCCCAGCAGCTTGGTAGACCCATTCATAATTCATCAGACATCTGATTAAATATAGTTTAATCTGACTCATGTGATAGTGTTTGAGGCTAAATTAAAGGCAGTACGTTTTACTTATCCAACTTGCCAAGATATGCTAAGCACACAAAGTGAACCCACTCCTTTTGATCAAAATGTATGAAATTCCATTCCTTTTTAGTATATCACTGTCTGTCTGACATTTCTATTTGCATTGACAAATTGTTTCCTATGTTTTGTTTCTCTCTTTCTCAGACAGGCTTCTACTGTAATGTATCCAGTGCACATGTACTAATCACTCTAAAACGTCAGTAATTTCAAAACAGGTGTTAACAGTTTCCTTTGAGCATCTGGTTTTACAAAAAAACTCCAAACTAATATGATGTGCAAAATGGAATAAGACTAAATTTCATTAATATTTCTCTTTTGCTTTTTAAGCAGGAAGACTTGGATGCTATTTTTCTACTTTCATAGGATGTTGATAGTAATGTTTCAAAAATCACTAGCCAATTAAACACTACATAGCACTACCATTCAAATAGAATGGTGACATCATAGCATAGGTACATTATATTCAATATATTCTTTTTTTCAAAAAAGTTATTAAAACTTAGTTCCTGATGGGAGAGGAAATGTGACCTGCGCCTTCAAAAAAGAAGTGAAAAGTGATTCTTGGCAATTACAATCAGGTAAATTTAATATATAACCATAATAAAATATGCAGAAAAAAATGTAATGATAAACTATACATTTCCAAAGTGCCTGTGTGCTCCAAATCCCCCCTCCACGTTAACCGCGGTGGGGGTTTGGTGCCGCCCCCCCTCTTCCCCGGAGTGGGGAAAGACGGGGACACGGGCAGTGTTTTTCGGCTGCTAGGCCGCCGGGGAGGGGAGGGGCCCCTCGTTGCCGAGCAACAGGGGCAAAACAAGAATGCCCGGGACTCTCACGAGACCCGCAAGATCCCGGGCGCCATTTTAGATCCCCGCTCTGGTGCAGCATTCAGTGCGGCCAGAGCGGGGGGAATGGATGTGCACCAACCCACCCTCCCTCTTTTTAAGGCACCACTCCGAGCTTACGGCTGGTTGTGAATTAGAACCGGAAAGGAATTTTCCCTGAGCCCAAATTGGCTAGAAAGGGCGAAGGGGTTTTTCGCCTTTCCCGGAGTGAACTGCTGATTTGGCCAGAGATGAGAGGAAGCATTTGAGGGTGGTAGGTTCTAAATGTCGCACTAAACTGCTGTTTGAGGAAATACCCCACCTTTCACATACAAAATGAAGAGGCTGAATTGTGTATGTAAATGCAAAACTTGGTTGAATTTAAAATGTGGAGTCACAGTAGACATTTTAAATGCAACCAAGTTTTGCATTTACATACACAATTCAGTCTCTTCATTTTGTATGTGAAAGATGGGGTATTTCCTCAAACAGCAGTTCCTTTTTGACTACAGAAAGAACTTACAAACATACCTGTTATTTAGTTGGTGTAAAAATTATTTACATGTGTTCAAAAAAGCCTTTCCACAGAGTTAAAACTTGCTGAAATCTCAGACATATACTTCTGATTCTACCCCTCTCCACCCCAGGTTAATGGTCACATTTTTACTGTTTGTTTTTTTTGTCAAAACTACAAGGTTTTCTGTTAGAGGCAAATTCTTCATCCTGAAGGAAACTGTACAATCAGTTAATGGTTGCCAGTCATTTCCTCCTCTTCTCAGTGGAGTTGGCTATACCTCTGGTGAGGGATAGTGTGTGATTATTACTGTACAACCCATTGGTAAGCTACGCCTTACTAAGGTAATGTGTGAACGCTAGTAAGAGGGAACAGTTCTAAAGATAGAGGGGTGTGGTAGTTTCACACATCCCAAACAGACACACATTTCAGAGGTACCACAGGGTAGATACAGGATCAGTGCAAGGTTTTTTGCTGTCCTAGGCAAAGGAAATGTTGTACCCTCCCTGGCCAGATGCTGAGCGTAGGCCATGTGCAATGTGCACACATGTGAGTTTAGGTTGGACCCACTGCCCACTTCCTGGGGCACCGATGGGCTGGTGACCCCAGCTCTTCCACCTCCTAGCCCCGGATCCAGTCACCGTGCTCGCCAAATCACTCAGGGTGGCTGGGAATGAGAGGTTTGCCACTCTATGCAGTCACCTGTGCTGCCTGTATGGTTATGCCAGCCCTAGACATTGATACCCAAGGTTTCTTTACCACAGGATATGATACCCCTCACTGTAATGAGAACCAAATCATAAGTCATCTTTGGGTAGATATGGAACAGTGGAAGTAGTTTATAAAGATTAGATCATTTAACGGGGGGAAGGGGGCACAGCCAGCCAGTCAAAAAGCTTAAAAAACAAGTACTCCAAGGGAATAACCACAGATTTGTTTCTTGTATCCAGTCCCCTCCCTCACCCTCCTCCCAAAAGTTTCACATGGTCACTGCTGGGAGAGACAAGGGGAATCTGAAAACTTTTCAGTCACTGTACCACTGGATTAGTTCTGTTACAAGAACTCTGTGGAAACTCTCTTATGGGGTGCTTTTCTTAGTCTTTTTTGGATGTCTGATAGTACCCTGAGTGAGCAATATACAAACCTTCCATAGACTTGTGACTATTCATATATTGTTTGTCCATAAATTAATATTCATCCATTTGTAATAGTGTTGAAGTCTGTGAAAATGAGTGTTTACTGGGATTTCACAATCAGTATTAGGAAATTAAGACAATCTTTCTTTGACACACTCTTGCTCTTTCCTGTAATTTAATTTTATATCTTCTGTTCCAATTATTTTAAAATGCATCTTTCATTCAGCTTGGCTTTCCCTTTCACCCAACCAACCAGTGCTTCTTCTTTTTTTTTAGGGCAATGTTGCTCCACCCCACTCAGTTCTTTGTGCAGAAAGAAATTGCTTAGCTTCTTATAAGCTATTTATACTCAGAGATCCCAACCCCCTCCCTCAATGGCTCTAAGCATTCTCATACTGTGGCTGAGCACCATCTGATGTCCTATTTTTTGATTGGTTCTTGCTGTTGCTGAACCTTGTGACTTTTGTGAGCTCACACCCAGATGCACTCTATATGAGTTTCCTGCAGTGAGACACAATCTTCATTTTCACTTGTGTCATGTGTCCTGAATGCGCTGAAACAGCGACGCAAGTTCTTGCTTTAACTTCCTCAGTCCTCTCCCGCAAGTTCAGCCTGGAGGTTACTGGGGGAGCATTTTGCTTTTGTTTACACATTTAGAAGCAGCTTTGGACCAAAAGCAATTTTACTCTCCAATAAAACTGAAGCTCACTGTGATTAAACAGAGAGATGGGAATTCTATATGCAAGTGATCCTTTTCCTGAAATTGCACACGTTGTCTCACTCAGCATCTATTGCTTAACACAGGCAACCAGTTAACTTTGTCAGTAGGAGTTAGAATGCCAGGTAAATACAATAAGGTCACTAGCAAAACCAGGCTTGTGACTTTAAGCCCAGTGGGGATCTGGTAGGAAATGCAGATAAGAGAAATATCACAGTTAGGCAATGATAACCTTAAATATCAGAGACCCTAGTTCAGATATGTTCAGACCATCAAAGGGGTTCATGAAATAAGTCTGTTTGTTCATTCCTCCAGGAGACCCTTTCTGTCCTTACATCTCAGTGTGTAATGATAAATAATGCATTGCCTTTCCAATAGCCTTGGTAAAGCTACTTCCTTAACGCTATGAGGGATCCATTTCAAAAAGGGAGCAAGTGGAGCACAGAAATGGAAATTAACCCCACAGCCGCCAGCCTCCATTAGCCATAATGGTGTCTGACAATTCCAGGGTTAAATGAGAAGTAGGTGCCTTTTTACTGAGTTCTGCTCTTTGTTCTTGCTTTAGTGTGTGCCATTGTAGCAACTGTCATGTAAGGTTAATGACAGCCTCTCATTACCCTTGTCAAATATGTAATAATGTGGCCCAACAACAGGGCTGAATGGCTCCTGCTTGTCAGACCCCTATGTTTTGCGTAGCAGATGGTCACTGTGTTTGGAGAGGCCCTCTGATCCATCAGTGCTATCTGGAACATGTGTGTGAGGGAAACGTTTCCCCCTGATGGGACAGCTCATGGATGGAATACTAATTGGCCCCAGCAAGGCAACCCAGGTTTTTTTTATTTGTTTGTTTGTGTTATGCTCCAGGGGAGATGATAGATAAGTGAGTGCCTTTTCTTTAACTGGCAAAATATCTTCATGCTGCCCTCCCACTCTCCCGGCATTGTAAAAAAATCAAAAAATCACGTAACAATGGAGTCTGAAATTCATGTTGATTCAGTATTTGTAAAATCTGGCCTCTGTAGTGCCCTAATAAGGGAAATACGGATATTGATGACCATCATATAAGCTTTAGAACAACTGTGCGGCATTTCCCTCCCACAGATCACTTTGGAAATTAATAAACGCTCGGTGGGCTGCATAGATGAGGTGCTCAGGATAAGGGGAGGAAGGAGGAGGCTCCAGATCATAGACCTATGTCACAAACAGCCCCCCTCTCCAAGGGCATGCTCCCTTCTGCATCTCAGCTCTCTTCCCCTTGAGACCATAGGCCAGATTTAGGAATTGGAAAAGTGGCTCAATGAAATGCAGCTGCAGATTTGGCCATGGGCCAAGGGTTTCCCACCTCTGCTTTAGAAGTGAATAAGTACTACTGAACTTTTATTGTATAGCATTTCAATTTCAGTGACACACGCCTGAGAAGTTAGCCAGGCGACTGCCTCATGGTGGTAGGTGCTCTACAAACATGTCCCAAGGAGCTTCGTGTTCTTTTGATACCAGGTGGTGGTTCAAGTACAGTGGTTATGAGCCCCTGTCAGAGTTCAAGTTTTCTGTCAAGTCACAATAGCATTTTGAAAATTAAGTTGTACAAAAAGGTTGTGTTCTAAGGCTGTAAGTTAGCAAAAATAAAGTAGAAACTATTTTATTGTTTTTCAGTTCTGCTTTTTAATGCATCTGTCTCTTTAAGAAACCCTAGCCCCGGTAGTTAAAAACACCACGTTTTGTCTGCATTAGCTCAGAGTTTCTCTCAGCCCTCTTCTGTCAGAGACTTTTAACCTTTTCCTTGCTGGCTCCAAGCACATGCTCTTCCTCTTCCTCCTCCATCTCAATATTTGTATTGGTTTACTGGGCTGTCACAAGGGTGTCGCCCGCCATGGGTTGGAGACCAGTGTTCTAGTTGGTTGTGTGGAGTATTGTCAGAGCATGAAACATGCCTTCATGACCTCCTCTACTGGCTGATAGGAACTGGATGGCTGATCATTCATCAAACCTAGAATTGAAGCGAGTACCCAACTGATATCAGGTGAAATTGCAGTACCCGAAATGATTAGGTAACATCAGATGCTAATCAGTACTAGATTAGTGCCCTCCCCAGGCTGCCTTTTTTTTTTTTTTTCCAAAATACCATTTCTGTTACTCAATTTCTAGTTTTCTGTTACCAATTTTTCATTTCTGCCATGTACCAAGTTAGGAAAAGGGTCAGGGGGTCAGGAACATTAAAAAAAACACACACAAAAAGGGAAATGGTAAGTTGAAATGGGTCAGTAAAAGGTAAAATTGGCAACTCGGTAATAGTAATACTGGGTATATCAGGTGCTCAGTTTAGTCACTGGGTACTGATTGGACACCCAACACACAAGCTATCCAGAATTTCAGGTACTAGCTACCCGGTGTAATCCGCTCTAATCAGCTTCTGGGAGAACACATTCCTGTTTCTCAACAGTGGCCTCCTTTTGGAGTTGAAACTGCTACTGTATGATATTCAGACCGGATCCACGGTAACTGCTGGAATCCAGAAAGTCCTGTATACAGAACAGTATCTGCTTAGGGTTGTTCAGTAGATTATCTGGTTAACCCGATTACTGATTTACTGTGATTCCACATATGACCATTTACCTCACGTTACCGTTTGTCCATAATTCTTTTCCTATTGACTTCCTCACTCCGGACCTGGTTTCAGCGTAGTAAAGGTAGTATTCAGCTATGTGTTAATGCAGTAATACAGTAATGTGGCGAACAGTAATGCGGTAAAATGGTTAACTTTCTCAGTATTATCCAGTAATTAGTTTTGGTGATTAACCTTCGTGGTAACCAGTTAGTTACCAAATAACCACCAAACTAGCTAGAAATACCAGATATTATTTGTGGATCATTTTTTCCCCTCCACCTCAGCTCTAACTCCTTTGACAAGAGTCTTGTGGATAGCAAAGTCATGGGTTCGGACCCACTGTCTGGGTTGTAGGTGGACTCAAGTGCAGGACTGTGAATTGCAGCAGGATCAAATCAGGAGCAGGGTTTGGGTGAGGGTCAGACAGTCTCAGGGCATTCAAATCAGATGTAGGGCCAGATGGGGACAGGAAGAGGAAGCGATATTCCACCCAGCTTTCAAAAACCAGGAAGTTGAAGATGGCTGGAGTGTGTGTGTAGCTTATCCAGCACTGAGGGGAGGTTTACAAGGCAGAACTCAAGCTAGGGCTGACGTGGTGCTGTGGATCAGTGCCCTGTAACATCAGTGGTCCCAGTTCAAGGTCCCAAATCTTTACATCACCCCCTCCCAAAGAGCAATCTCTGGCATCACCACAGCCTTAACAGGGTTCCATACTTGGGGAGTAAGGGTGGGGGTAGGTAAACAGACAGGCCGTTTTGACAACCCACGTCCATCAAGCCAATGAATGTTTGGCAAATTGCCTAGAAAAGTTGAGGAATTTCCTTTGTTACATGCTTTTAAGAAGAGGCTAGATACATATATGTTAGGAATAGTTTATCAGCTATTAGCCAGACAGGATCAGGGAACATGATGGGAGCTGTGGGAAAACAACAGGAAATGGATCCCCCATTGTGACCTGTTGGGTGCTTCTCCCAAGCCACCGTGATTGCCCACTGTCGGAGACAGGATGCTGGGCTAGATGGACCATTGGTCTGACCCAGTATGGCACTTCTTATGTTTTTAAGCATAATAAACCTTTCCTCAATGCAGGGGACTGGACTAGATGGCTCCTGAGGTACCTTGTAGCCATATGATTATATGATTCTCACTTTACTCTGGATGTAAACATATAGCTTAGAACAAACAAACAATACACATGGGCCACAATACACCATGGCCACGATCCACAAACTGTTTACTCTGGAGAACTACTCTGGAGTAAGTGGTTTCTGGATCACAGCCATGGTGTGTACTGACATAAAACTGAGCTAAGCTGCACCAATTCCAGCCACTCTTTGTAGTAAAGAAACCCATCAACACTAGGTATTGTGTGGTGAAACTAATGGATATAGATTGTAAGCTCTCGGGCAGGGATCGTGTCTACCTTGTTTTTTTGTAAAGCACCAGGTACATCGCTGGCACTATAATAATAATAATAATAATAATAATAAATAATAATTAATAATGTAAATTTTCTGTGTCTGTATACAAAAATACTATGAAAAATCATGCACAAAGTCATTAGCTGCCACGTTCATTTCAATTGGTGGTAACTGAAACTGGTTTAAAACATCACTGCTGATTATTATAGGGGAAATATGTGACAGACACACTTATCCAGTTCTAAGCACCCTTTTATAGCTGTAGAAGAGTTTAATATTGAAATAAATAACATAGGTTACCATACTACTTGAGTTATTCATTTTCAGATTACATTGATTCAAAGCCTTAGTTTTTCATTTTTGTTGAGCAGCATACCTGTAGCCAGACTTTGACAGAATAGGTTGAGGGCAAAAAGTCCTGAGGAGAGGGAGCAAGTATTACATCTGTATTGCATACAGATGGTCAATAAAGCTACTTTTGACGGTTATATGCTAAAGCCTATGCTGTCAAGTTTAGGTCCAGCCTTGTCATGTCTGTAGATTCCATGTGTCAAACTCCTTTGTTTTAGAAACTTCTAAATTAATGCTTAGCAGAGGTTAGGGGAAATGGCAAGCCTCCCTGTACCTTCCTGTTTCTCCACCAGGGTATGGGTCTAGCTGCCACCTTGCTCTAAACTGCCACTCCGCATGGTGTGGTATCCAGTGATCCTATTGCAGAATTTAGATTCAGGTTAGTAAGTTTATGACAGATGGGCCTTTCTTTTGACACATTAAGGTGCAGCAATGGTGGACACCGGAGCTTTGTCAACATGAGATGTTTAATCTACCTTCCCTTTTATCTGACCTACTTTTCACCTTGCATGATGGGCACATATCCCAGGATGAAATTCACCAAAATGTATCCTGGCATATTGTAGCTCTTGACTTTTAATCCTATTCTTACTGCTAGTATTTTCAAGTCTTTTCTACTCACCTATTTTTATATAGGGCATCATGGGAGAAACCCACTTGACCACTGCAACACAAACTGTGAATACTCCCATGTTGCTGGTATAGATGTACTGGGAATCCCTTTGCCAGGAAGATAGCGAGGAAACGTTCAGTGGGAGCTGGTTGTTGGTCTTTCGTTTGGTGCCATAAAGGTTGTTTTATTTAATGCGATAAATGACAAGAGAGTATCTGGTCCTTCCCACTCTCTTAGGCTGAGGATCTGGCCAATGAGCATGATTGATCCAAGTTGAGATGTAGGCCCAGTATAACCAGCAATATCTTCAGAAGTTCTGGATGTTCTAGACCAGCTTTCTGCATGAGTGTGCATAGCTGACATCTAGCTGCACCCCCATAGTTATACCTGTGCCTCTCACTATGGAGAAATATGTGACCATGACCATCTGGCATCTTGCTGATCCACCTGATACAGGTTGACTGATAATCAGGTTGAAGTTGTCTGATCTACAGTTTGGTCAGTGGCAGCTCCCCCTGCAGAGAGTTTGGGGTAGTGCCCCCCAAAGCACTGCGGGGGCCACCGGCGCTGAAACGTTGTTTTTTTTTTTTTAAAAAACGGCCGCTTATGACAGCTACAGCAGCCTCTGAGCTGCTGCAGAGGCTGCTGTAGCTGTCACTGTGTTCTTCTCCCTTTGCGGACCCACCCACTCCGCTGGGACTGGGTCCCCAAAGGGACAAAAAGGCTCAGCTGCTTAGCCGCCCAAAGCGTTTTCCTATGGAAAACGCGATTTGGGCAGCTGAACACCTCCATCCACAGCACGCATGGGACGTGCTGTGGAGGGAGGGGCAAAGCCTTTCCATTGCGCTCAATGGGCACAATGGAAGATCTCATCAGGGCGGTCGCGCTGACAACTCTGGCGAGATAGCTTGAGCCGGGGGACTGAGGCATGCGTGCTTCCTCCCTGCCTCAGTCCCTCGAGAGTCTCAGTCTGTGCCAGTTCCCACTGCCGCTCCCGCTGCCATTGCCGCTCGCCGCTCAGAGCGGGGGGGGGGAGCGGTAATGGAAGCAGCAGCGGCAGCGGGAACTGGACTGTTTTTTAAAAAAATTGCCCGCGCGTCCTGGCTCCACGCACGGGGACACGTGGGCAATTAAAGAAAAAAATGAAATTCCTCCCCTGCCTACACCTAGCCTGGGAGGACCGCCGAAGGAGGAGAAAGAAGGAGCAGTCAGACAGACTCAGCAGGTAAGACTGACTGATCCCTCCCTCCCCCACCCTGTACCCAACCTCCACCCCACTCCACCCTCCGGCATCCTCCCC
>QEPC01014651.1:3505068-3553804 GCA_003113815.1 Sphenodon punctatus
CCTGAGACTTCGCATCCGCCTGAATGTTTGTTTGTCTTCTCCCATGTCTCTCCCGCTGTCCCCTCTCCTTGTCTCCCCCTCCTTGTCTTTTAGATTGTAAGCCACAGGTAGGGACCGCAGCTGATTATATGTTCTGTACAGCGCCAGGTTGTTACTGGCGCTTTATAAATGTTTAATAATAATAATAATAATAATTTACATGCTGCTCTTTCCACAGAGGCTCAGGCAGAGGTGGTTCCTTATAATGGGTGGAGGGGCTTATCCCCCCCCCCCAGCTCTGCCCCTGGTTCTCCCTGTTCTCATTTTGGCCTCCGCACTGCTGCTGAGATGACTGCATTCAAATCTAGACCTTGTTCATGCTCAGAGGCTCAGGCTGATGCCCTGAGCCTGACCTTGCAGCATGGCCATGCTTTTGCTCTCTGTGCATGCGCAGAAATAAAAAACATGGCCGTGCTGTGAGGTCAGACTCAGGGCATCAGCCTGAGCTTCTGTGCATGCATCTGAAGTAGTCGCACAAAGCCTGGCCTCCCTCGGTGCAGAGAGAGCATGAGCAGGATGCCATCCCCCTAAAGTATAGTTCTCTCTGAAATTTTAAGGGCAGGGCCAGGGAGGAGGGGCATGTGTGCCTAGGATGAGTTCCAGAGTGGAACTCAGCCAAAAAATATGCATTTTGGATGGTAACCAATGTCGCCCCCTGGCTGCGCTGCCACTGGCCCTCAGTGTAGTGGGGAGGGGGGGAGAAGGAGCTGAGTGGGAGGGACTGGGAATGGGCAGAGAGAGAACCCAGAGTACTGACTCACTTCCCACGCTGTGGGAGGTGAAGTTGGCAGGGTTGGGGCAGCCGGCAGGCAGAGAAACTGACACTCAGAGGAGCCCAGGGAGGCTTGCATGTGCCACTGAGTCTTGTCTTGTCTGTGGATGTGGACTGAGACTCTGTGGCATTTTGGACTTTTTGCAAGGAGTGATCAGGAGTCAGGACTGAGTTGCGCTTCAAAACCTGGTAAGATTTGAAAACTGTAAAATTTTATAATTCTTTTGTCCCCAAATAGTCCCTGTCTGGTTGCATCGCTGTTGCATTTAGTATGTAACATGTTTTGGGGCTGGGAGGTTAGTGGAACGCCATGCTAGGGATATGTGAACGTAGCTTGGGCGTTCGGAGTTCAGACTGAACTCGGTCCGTTCAGACGACCGAACCAAATGACCGAACCAAACTTGAACCGACCGAACTGAACTCGATCCGAACTAGGAAACGACCAAACATTTTGGTATCGTTCAAATGAGTTTGGATGAGTTTGGGCAGGAAAAACGTGACTGGGGGTTGGGAGGTGGGCAGCTGAGGAGCAGACTTCTTGGCACCAGGGGTGGAGAGGCTTGGACTAGCAGCCAGCCAGCCCAATCACCATCCCTTTTTCCCTCAGACCACTGGCTTCGCAGTCTGTGATTGGACATGGGGCTAGGTGCAAAGAGCCAATGGGGCTTGTGGTAAGGCAGGCACAACAAGTAACAAAAGTCATTGCCCTCCCCCTTCCAACTCCTTTTGAGCTAGTCACTGATCCTGTCAGCAGGCATTTTCAGAGGTCTCCGTCTCCCAGCAGTTTGTGTTCCTATTCCTAATCCATTGCCATCCTCCAACTATTTCACCCATTCCCATACATTTACCTCCCTAGTTTCATTTATTTAGATGAGATTAGATAGATTTAGGTGTCATTTTAATTTTTTTACCCCTCCCTGTGTTCTCTCTCCCTACCCTCCATTGAATCCTCCCTTCCTCCCACTATATATCCCATCCCTGATTCCCTTCCCCTGTTTTTGGATTTATTTAGAGTAGGATTAGATTGATTTAGGTTTCATTTCAGTTTTGTACCCCTCCCTCTGTTGTTTGTTGTGAGCTGTCTGTGTCCCCTCACCATCCCTGTGTAGATAGATAGATGATGCAGGAGTTAGCTTAATTATAGAGATAGTGTGTAGTAGTTATTCAGTTTTATAGTGTGTTTGTAGGACTAGCTCTTTGTAGATATAATATTCCATTTAGTTCCATAGATTTTAGAATAGTAGTTAATAGCAGTTAGAGTTAGTGAAGTAGTAGATATATATAATAATCAAATTTTGAATAAATAAATAAAATTTAAAATATTCCTCTGCATTTTTTGAGTGGGAGAAATGGAGAAGGGAAACAGGAGAGACTGGTCTGCTGCCCGTAAGGCAGGCATTGGGGCATGTGGCAGAGGTGGTAGGGGCCGTGCCAGCAGGCAGCAGCCAGAGCCCATCATCACGCCCCAAACTCCAAAGGCCTGATTTTGGGCGACAGGCTTCCAAGGCTCCCAGCAGTGGCACTAGCCAGGGGGTGGTTCAGCGGCACCTCCTGCCAACATCCTCCACTGCCACGCAGGGCACTGGAAGGCCTGCAGTCCATGAGACTGCGGCTGCAGGTGCTTCAGGGGCAGGGTCTGAAGTTCACCATGGGCCACCATCATCCCCCATTATTGAGGCGATCCCCAGCAGTTCAGGGCTGGTGGATCCCACCCTGGCTGCTAGAGGCAGGGCCCAATCCCCGGGCAATGGCAGCAGGGAGAGGAGGAGGAGGAGCAGCAGCAGCAGCAGCAGCAGCAGCAGCAGCAACCTTAGCACAACTGCCATGGCAAGGCACCTCAAGGGATGTCACAGTGCTGTGCTTCTAGGCAGGCAGGCAGGGGCAGTGGACGCCAGTGGGTTCCCGACTGCAGCGGCCAGTCGTCCGCCTCCATCAGCGGGCAAGCGTCCTGCTTCAACAGCTGCATTTTTGTGGGCCTGGCAATTTCCGCCCTAAATGCCCTTGGCTCGTGGGTCTCCTCGCGTGGGACTGGAGATTCCTCAGCAGAGCTGGAGGGGGAAGGGCTGTGGTGGCGGTGCTTCTGCTGTGCCTTCCCCCCTTGCTTCGGGCGATATTCCTCCATGGTGTTCCCCGACCGAGACACGTCCCACCGTGTGGACGTTCTCGACATGGGCTATCAGTCCCGATGTGGTCCCCTGTGACCCCCTTTTTATCTTTTGTCACAAATCTAAAGAACATAAAAAGATAGGAACATAAAAAGTGCCGTACTGTGTCAAGCCCTGCCTGCATTCTGTCTCCACAAGTGGGTGGCTGGCCAATCTCTCTCTGTCTGCGGGGGACTTCCTAACAGGTCATAGGGCAATACATTCCCTATTGTTCCAGCCCCTGTGCCTTACCTTGCAAATCCGCCTTTCACGGTATGGAAATAATTCCATACCGCGGACCTCGTCGGCTGGGTGGTTTGATCCAGCGACGTCCCCTTTGATGGGTTTTTTTTGGCACCCTCTCTGAAACAGGAGCACATAAACACCTACACAATATCATGCATTCATGGTGATGCCGCTAGTCCTTCCCAGACCAATACCCATTCTCCCACACCAAGTGGATTATTATTATTATTATTATTATTATAAACATTTATATAGTGGATGGTGCTGCAGTGCTGCCTACTCACCTTTCCCTTTCTCCCATGTACACCACCACCACCTGTGATGCTGTAGTGTCTGCAAGTTGAGACTCTGGCTGCTGCTGCTGATGAAAGACCCCTCCCCCCTCTCGGGCAGACCCAGAAATAAGACACGTGCAAATCCTGCCCTTCTTGGGGGTGCCAGTGTTGGCAAGCTGAGACCCTGGCTGCCACATGTCTGAGTGGGTGCTGCGGCTCATGCCTGACTGCTGGAAGAGCCCCCCTACCTCTCTCTCTCTCTCTCTGGCAGACCCAGAAATAAGACACGTGCAAATCCTGCCCATCTGCTGCCACCCGCTGATGCCCACTATTCGTGCCTAACTGCCCACTACCCACCCATCCACACACCAGTGAGCTCTCTCTAAAGGGCTCTCTCTAAAGGGTAGTATTCTTCTTGTCCTCAAAGTTATATGGAACAGTAAACAAAAATAAATGTTACAAACCTGGCAGCAGTGGCACCTCCTCTGCCCTCTTCCTCTTCTGGCGAGGAGCTGACCTCCACCACCTCACCAGATAGTCCAGGCTTGTCCAGGGCCTCCACTTCTTCCTCCTCCACCTTGACCTTCCTGACCTTCATTTTTCTTTTCCCACCTTCCATCTTCCACAACCAAACCACACACACACACACACACACATACAGCCACAACACACATAAACTCACAACCAATTTTTCACACTTGATACAAGCCAGACAGACACCGCACATGAGAACACAACACACATGATCGAAATACCGTTTCCAGTTTTTGATCTCGTGAGATCATGAGACCAAACAATATCGATAATGATAACGAAAATAAAATCTTTGGTATCGGTATCGATAACTATAATGAAAATGACATTGTCTTTATAACTTGTCTTATATCCCTAGAGAGGAGCTCATCATGACAGGCATACCATGGTGATGGGCACGGCAGTTGGTTGGGCAAGAGCAGCAGGTTGCTACCTCGTAATAAAAGGTTCTTCGCGCTGGCTCTCATCATTCTCACCATTTCACCCTGCGTTCCATCCCCGCATGGACTTGTCTTATATCTCTAGAAAGGGTGGGGTGAAACTGTCACTCTGAAAGGGAGAGTACTTATTAGCCTAGAGAGGAACTCAAGGCCAATAACGATAACAATAAAAGGACACATTTTGACAACGACAACAATAAAGAAAACGAAAAATGACATGGGGCTCTGGTGCACATCTCTAGGTCCTCTGGCTAGATGATCTCGGCCTGCCTATCTGACTGGCTCTCTCTCTCTCATGCGCTGCACAGTCTTAGCCAGCCTATCTGAGTGCCCTGCCAAGGTCCCAGCCTGCCTTCCCTACTGCCTCTCATGCCACACTGCCTGTCTGCCCACCCTGTGGGCAAAGCTCAAACCCTGCCTCAGTCTGCCTTGCCATACTCATGCCACGCTGCCTCTCTGCCCACCCTGTGGGCAAAGCTGAAGCCCTGTCCCGGCCTGCCTGCCTCTCATGCTAAGGTGCCTGTCTTCCTGCCCTGGCAACCCTGGATCATGTGCCCCACAGGCCTGGTAATCCAGCTGCTGCTGTCTGCTGGTCCATGGGTGCTCTGCTCTGGCCAATCCAAATGTGCCCATGCAATTCTGCTGCTGCTGTCTGCTGCTGTATGGGAGCTCTTCCCTGGCAAATCCTACCATCCTGGCTCCACGGGTGCTGTGCACAGGCAAATCCTGCTGCTGCTGTCTCTGCTGTGCCACGGGTTCTGTGCCTGGTCAATCCAATGTCTGCTGCTGCTGCCAATGCCTCCCCTGCTGTCTGTGCCATGGGTTCTGTGCCCTGGCAATCCAATGTCTGCTACTGGGTGTCCACGTGATTCACCACCAGGCAAGGCTTTACCAATTGGCAGTAGAGCTTCTTTAGTTCTGTTGAATAAGAGCCAAGCCTGCAATGCCCAGGTAACCCGGGGTGCCAAGCGTCAAGTCTTCCTGGTCGCTGCTGCTGCTGCTGGGTCTCTGATGACCTGCAATGATGCCACGGGCACCCCCAGGGGCCAAGCACCGAGCCTGCCTGCCCGGGCAACCTGGGGTGCCAAGCCTTCTAGGTTTCTACTGCTGCTGCTGCTGCTGGGTCTCTGGTGGCCTGCCATGCTGCCACGGGGACCTCTGGGGTTTCCTGGAGCACCCCAAGCCTCACGGCAGGTCCGAACTCCACCGAACATTTGGCGGGACTGAACTCCGCCGAACCAAACGACTGAACCCGAACTCAGTTTTCGGATTGAACGACCGAACCCAAACTCAGTTTCGAACCGAATGACCAAACGGGCGAACATATGAACCCCGTTCTGTTCGCACAATCCTACTCCATGCTGCAGCTTTGTGGTGTGCTGAGGACATATTGTTGGCTTAAGATGGTTTACTTTGCTTGCTCTGTGTTTGCATGTGCACACTGCTGGTTCCCTCTCCTCCTCTCCCAAGCCCCAACCCAAGCATGTGCAAAGGCAGTGGCCATTTTGTGGGGCCCCTCACTGGCCATGTTTCTTCTCCTTTGTCTTGATTAAAATGGTCCCTTTTTGCTGTTTTTCACCTAAACTGTCTGCTTTCTTTTCCTTTTTTGGGTGGGTGGACCTTGGGGTTTTCGATGGAAGGGTTTCTAATCTTTGCTGGAAAGTCCCCTGCATTGTAAAATGACATGTCCCCTCTGCAGTTTGGCTTTTCTCTGCAAGAAGGTCACTTCTTTATGTGAGCAATATGCCAAATTATTCTCTATGACTGAATAAAAAAGTGATGGCTCTGGTGCTAGATCTTTGGAAAGGATATTGGAAGAACATGAGTTCACAGCTGTTTTCAGTAAAGAAATAATATCTAGACATCAGAGAGTCAACCAAACAGAAGTAAAGTCCTAAATTATTGTTTCACAAAGAAAACCTACATATGCAGGAAACGGAACCTTCAACTTACCACAAGGTCCAGATTTGAACCCTTGACTGGTGCTCAATTCCACCACTTCCAACTGTAGGAAGAAGGGCTTCCTGTGGTGTTTAATTCAGTCACTAGGAGAAAGAATCTGCTTAGTGCCCAACAAGCTACCTAGAGTCACTAGCAGTGTTGCTAGATAGCTAAAAGCTTTGTTGTTGTCCCAGTGGTTATAGGCTCTAATCTGCAGCACTATGCAGGTGGCAGTCTGGGCAGTGCAGGTTTGATGGGTCCACCTGTTTTCTCAAGTACCCGTTTCAGCTCTACCTATGATAATCAAGGCATCCTCGACGAAGTATTGACAAATGCAAGTCAAACTTGCTTTAAGATGGCCAAATTCACTAACCATTGATGATAATTATATAGATGGGATCAGCTCATAATAGCAGAGCAAAGGAAAATATTATGAAACACACATTAAAAGAAAATAAAGTTTGAGGCAAGATCAGCTTTATGTATCTCCTATTAGTAAAAAAAGACTTCACTTTCTGCTACTTGGCAGAGATTCCACTTATGACACATTGATGTCCTGGCTAAAGAGTAAGTAGTTGAATGTGATCTAACATACACTGAATGGGGGACACCATTAACTAGTTATGTTCATTATAGTACCCGTGAGAGCTAAATCATGAACTCACTAAAACAGGTGTATCCCTCAAACACATGGTCTGTCTGTGAAAGGTTGGGTATCCTGGGTTACTCTAAACGGTAACCAAATGTGTAGTCCATGCTGCCTCAGCCTGTAAAAGCCTGTTAATGTGCAAAGCCCTCCACCCCCAAGTACTGCCATTTGCACTGCCCAGCCTCACAACCTGGCTGCCTAGCCTCACAACCCCATTGTTGCTACCATCAGGTTTCAGAGCACCACCTCTTGGGCCTCACAGTGTCCCCCACACCAAGGTATGCAGGGAGGAAGGGAAGTAGGTACCAACTTTTGTACCTAGTGGTACCTTACCCACATAGTTGGATGGATACCTGCAGGTACAAAATCAAATACCTGTTTTAGCTGTAGTATGTACAGACTCTTTTGATGATAGAACAATGGGAGTGGCAAGGGTGTGACCCATTCCATCCAGCAGAGAGCAGTGGCACATTTGCATATCAGGCAATCATTGTAACCAAGCGTACTGCACTTTGCTGGCTCCTTTTATGTTAGCTGGCAGGGGATGCATTTACCATTGACAAGATTCATTTCTTCTGAAATGCTTGGACAGCATAATTCTGTGTATCCCTGTCCCTTGCCAACAGAGCTGGCAGGGAGAGTGGAGTGCAGATGGAATGATATAATCTACCTGTGTCATATCTGCAGACCTATAGTGACTTGTTCCTTGGGGCTTGGTGGTGAGTTTTCCAGGCTATGAGTTGTGATTTGAAGTGTACTGGCCTCTTGTTTGTTTGTTTGTTTTGTTATCAGTAATAGATGATTCAGCATAAAAACTGAGCTGGGTGAAGGTCAGAGTTTGTCCATCATTTCATAAGTTCAAGGGCAAGCAAACACTAAGCATGCATGTTTAAAGTGAGAATCATCAGTGTGTGACCTTAGCCAAACCCCAAATTAGTAAAATTAGTTTAAAAATCTCCTAAGAACCATTTTCTAAATTTTGGCATTTTGGTAGTGGCCCTATATAATGCCATTTAAAAGATATTTGTTTGTAACTCTTAAGCCTCTGGCCTTACTCCTGTTCTTGTTATGGCTTTAGTTTGAACCCAATTACCTGATTTACAAGATTTTGGAGTCACTCCTTTCTTTTTGGAGGGAGGTTATTGTTTGTGTAGGTGGATTTCCCTTTTGGGGACTGAAGCTGTCCTACCCAGAAATTAAATATTCTCTGCTTGCTGGCCCTCCTGATTCTCTTGTTTTCATCTTCTTGTGTATCTCCTATTCCTGTTCTATTTAATTGTTTTCCTGAGGTTTAGTGACCCTTCTACTCGTCTGAGGGAGAGATTTTATTGTTCCTGTAAGTGGAGGCCTCTTCAGTCCCATTCCCCACTCCTAGGCTGGCCATTTTCATAAGCCATACATTTTTACCTATAATAAAAAGCTTAATTTAAAAAGAGACTAAGGCTAACTAGATAGCCCCTAGTGGATAAGGTGCTGGACTTAGACCTGAGCAACTAGGGTTCAAATCTCATTTTAGCCATGAACTCACTGAGTATCCTGGGGCAAGTCACTGTCTCTTAGCCTCAGTTCCTTATCTGCAAAATGGGGAGAAGAATAATGACTTACCTCACAGGGTTGTTGTGAGGGTGAACTATGGGTAAAGCCAAATGAAACATTAGGTCATATTAGCCTGTGATGCAGCTGGCCATCTGCCCAGAAGCCGCCAGATTTGCATCCACTTCCATCTCAGGATGGGCACCTGGCTTAGGGTCTGAAACGAGAATAAATTTTATTCTCATGAAAATCTTGCGAGAATTGAGAATCAGGATTGAGATCTCAGACAGCTCAACCTGGATTCAGATTCTCATGAGATTTCTCGCTCGCTTCACCCCCACCCCGTGTGCCCAGGCTGGGAGAAATTTAAGAAGGGAGGCAGGAGGAAGCCACGCTGTTCCCTGCCCAGCTTTTCTTACTTTGTCAGGGTATGCAAGAGGACCATCTTCATCCCCCCAAACTTGGCTCAAGATGCATCCTGATTTTATTGTATGCAGATGACGCAGTTTTATTGTCCAGAACAAAGATAGGCCTTAGACGAAGTCTGGAAAGATTTAGCCTTTAGTGTAGACAGGAAATTCTGGAGGTGAACTATTCCAAAACCAAAGTTCTTTTCACTGGGAAGAGGTTGGGTAGTTGGCTTATGGATGGGGTTGTTTTAGAACAGGTAAATGTTTTTAAATACTTGCTTTTTTTATCTTGGCTGGGGGAAGTTGGCGTTACCATTTTATTTATGTCAAAGTGCAAGTTAATAAGACCATAGCCGCCCTAAAAGTGTTTATTATAAAAAGGGCAGACAGCAAGTTGCCCCTGTTTTGCATTTGTACTTATCTAAGGTCATTGGACAACTTTTGTATGCGGTGCCAATATGGGGGTTGGAGTTCCTAAATGAGCTAGATGTTCCTCAGAATAAGTTTTTAAGAGTAATTTTGGGGGTACCTTAAGGCACCCCAAGTACTCTCTTGCGAGCCGAAACTCTTGTTCCCTCAATAAAGGCACGAGCACTATTGCTTATAACTAATTTTGGGGCAAAAGAAGTTGTATATTCACAGGGTGCTTCACCCCTCAGGAAAATTCTACGTTCAGACCAATACTCTTGTAAGTGGAATGTAAAGATGGAGGAAGTGGTGCAGAAGCTTGGTTTTTCAAAGGAATTTCTAAGTAAATATGATAATACAACTGTAAAATGCCTAATAAAGAGGAGGGTCTTGGACCAGGAGCTTCAAGAGTCACTTGCTGAAATCCGAGAACAAAAAATTGCCCCGGAATATTATCTGCTGAGACCAAATAAACTGGAAGACTCGTATCTTTATTCTTGGGATAATGCGCAACTTAGGCGAGCTTTCACCCTTTTTAGATTCCAGCTTTTTCTATCAGCCATAATTGAGGGGAGATTTGCAGGTCTTGAAAGGACTTCTAGATTTTGCCAAATGTGTGCCCAAAATGAGATAGAAGACTTATACCATGTATTATTCTGCTGCCCTTTGTATAATGACTTACGTAGTAAATATCTACAGTTTTGTATATCAGCTGTTTTACACCTCCCTCGTGTAGTGGTGGTGCAAAAACAGTTTAATGCTATTGATTCAAAGACATCCAGAGTGGTCACATGTTTTTGTATGCATGCCATGTCTTTATGCTGTAAACAACTGGGTAATTGAAATACTTTTAAAGTTTTATGTCATGATTGTCTTAATATCTGAAATACTATTTATGTTGAATATCCCTATATGAATGGAGGATATTTTGGGCTTATGCAGTATGTTTAGCAATTTTGATCTAGGAGCCATCTACTCAAAGAGAGTTTAATAGTTTTACCATTATATTGTCCCATTTAAATTTGTACTGAATTTTTATTTGTATTGTTTTATTTTATTCTAATTTTTGTACTGAAGATATAAGTAACAGGAATTTTGAGTGCTTGGCTTTGACAATTTGTTTTATTCTTGTAATGTATTTTCGTAGATATAATGTATTGTAAAAACCTTTTGGTTACACAATAAAAGTTTATTATTATTATACTTTGTCAGGGGCTGGCAGGTGTCTCCATGGGGAAAGCTTTCCGATGGCAAATTTTCAGGAATGGGAGGGGGGAGAGAAGGAGGGAGGGGGCAGACTCAGCTGATACCTTGCATTCTATTGGCTAGCAGGAGTCATCAGTCAATAGGATGCTGAAAAGCTTACTGAGCCCGACTCTTGCCTTCAGCTCTCCCCCCTCCCATCTGGAAGTCCTCTCTAGATGGGAGGGGGAGAGCAGGATGGAGGGAGCAGATGCGGAGCATTCTATTGGTTAGCAGGAGTCTGAGCACCCAACAGAATGCAGGAAAGCTGTGTTCAGCTCGCTTCTTCCCTTCAGCTCCCCCTCCCATCTGCAAACACGGAGGAGTACTGTAATTGATTTGCACATGTTTACCCATGTGATTACCTTGTGTGGGAATGGAAACAGATAGGAGGGGGAAGCTGAAGGGAAGAGGTGGGCTTAGCACAGCTTTTCTGCATCCTATTGGGTGCTCAGACTCTTGCTAGCCAATAGAATGCTCATGATCTGCCCCCTCCATCCTGCTCTCCTTCCTCCCATCTGGAAAGGACTCCCAGATAGGAGGAGGGACAGCTGAAGGGAAGAGGTGGGCTCAGTATAGCTTTTCAGCATTCTATTGGCTGCTGACTCCTGCTAGCCAATAGAATGCTAAGTTATCAGCTGAGTCTGTTTCCTCCCTCCTGTTCTCCCCCTCCCATTCCTGAAAATTTGCCATTGGAAAGCTTCCCCCTTGACCCCCCCAAGACAGCTGCCATTCCCAGACAAAGTAAGAAAACTGAGCAGGGAACAGTGTGGCTTTCTCCTCACTCCCTCCTTCCCTCCCCCCATCAGCACTGAGTATTCTGTTTTTGGATATTCTTGCTTTTCTCGGTGATAATCCAGCTGATTCTCATCTCATTCTCATTTGCAAATATGAGAAGTGTGATTCTCATCAGAAACACAAGAACCAAGAATCGAGTTTCAGCCCTAGGTTCTGGCTGCTACATGATGTGTTGGTCAGAGAAAGTCGGTGATGCATCGCAGGCTACTGTTGCCTCACCTGGGCTTATGTGGGGCCATGGAGCTGCCTTCCAACTGGTCAGCCCTTGCAGCCCTGCCATGAGGCGAGGTCAGAAGATTGGGCCCAGAGGAGTGTGCTCACCCTGGCCACCAAACTGCTGATGGGGGGGGGGACTGGAGGAGCATGCTCAACTCTTTCCCCGATCAGTTCTTTTGCGGCTGGGGTGAGCACGCTCCTATGCCCCCCACAGGTGTTTGGAGGCTGGGGTGCCTCCCCAATCAGCTGTTTGGAGGCTGATTGGTGAGCATGGTCCTCCACTCCCTATTGGATTTTTCTTGACAGCTCCTTCTGGGGGCCCAATCCTACTGCATAGCAGGAGTCCGGGAGTCCTGCCCCGTGTGGACGGCTCTCGGCTGACCTGTGACGTGGAGAACCTTGTGGCAGCACCCCACCCTCCATAATTGCGTAAGGCCTTAACCTTAGCCTGGTGGGGAGTTTCTGTACTCACCTACTGTAGTCCCTGCAGTACTCATCAGGCAAAGTCCATCCTGACCACCCCAGACTCAGGTACCTTCACCTCTCCTCTTGTCCAGGAAGGCCTCAGGTTCCCTCTTAGGGTGAGCTCTTCTTGCTCAAGCCCGACTCAGGCCCCATTCCCAGGCAAGCCTCTGAATTTCCTCTGAAGCCATCAAACTGCTCCTTTCCAGCCCTGGTATGGGCGCCACTGAGGAACCTTTCTCCGATCCCTGCCCAACCTCCAGGTGCCATGGCAGTCACTTGGCCCTGCTGTTCCACGGTGGAGAAAGCCTTGCCGCTGCCAGCTCTCAGTCCCCAGGGCTTCTTGTCATCCTCTGAAACCTCGGTACACAGCCCATAGCCCGGGCCCTCAGGTGGGGCATTCATCCCTCTCACCTGGTCTGACTGCATTCTCTTAATGGCCAGTCCGCCTCAATTCTTAAAGGGCCAGGCAGCCTTCACTGCCTGCCTTGTTACACCCCCACCCTGATTTCCTGGGGGCTACTCATTTGGACTGCCCTCCCTGCCAGCCTAAAGAGTGGTGTCTGCGGTGGCTCGCCCTGGGGTTGGGCGGGAGATCTGGCTGGCCCTGTCTCATGTAACCTTACCCTATGTAAGGATTGTGAAGTGAAGCACTCTGAATACTGAATGTGCTATATACATGCTAATCATTACAAAATTAATGCTTTCAGCCCTCTGGAGAAAAGTTTGATCTTTACTTTGTTTTGTGGAAGATTTTGGTCAGTATTTTTATTAGTGTTTTTTTTTTTCCTTTTCCTTTTTTTCCTCTTCCAGGTGGAGCTGGATCATTTGAATGTAAAGCTTAATATAATACCATAGTAATCATACTGAATAATACTGCTGCTGGACTGAGTCAGAGTGTAATAATCACTCAGTACTGAGTGTTTGAATGCTTTAGGGCATTGGACTTTTCAGAGGTTAAAGCAGAAAATAAAGATGACATTGCTTTGTGATATATATCGATGCTGAGTATGTAATAACATCTCTGGCACTGGGGGCACTGCCGCTTTCTCTTCCAACCGCAGTTTGCTTTTAACCTTACTCAGTGAAGTTCTATTAAGTTGGCAGGTGAATTACTTCCTTCCCTTATTTCCTGCCACCTCATCTCCTCCATATAGAGTATTAACTAGAAAAAACACCTTTAAATAATGTTGCTTATGACGTAAGCCAATATAAGTATGAAGAGAAATTGGCTACCTCCATTTTATCTCACTTGGGTTGGCTCTAAAGTCAACTTTTTGCTGGGGTGACTGGAGACAAAAATCATTGAGTTGGAGACTAAAAATAAAGCATCACTAAAGCAGCTGATGCTCCTAGAAGTTCAAATTGTATCCACTTCCCCTTTCTGAGCAAGGGTCTGGGAAAAAAAAATGGTATGCAGTCAAGCACAAATGTGCACTGAATTTTTTTAAAAATGTGCATTGACCTTTATGGAATATGCACACTGTTCCAAGAACCTACTTGCCCACAGGCAGATATAAAATGCTTGAAGCCTGCTGGGAATTTAGCTGTGGCCTGATGCGTCTTCTCTCCTAGAAACAGTCATAGTTTTCAGTGCAAACTCAACAGAGAGAGCCTGTACTGTAGTGAAGACAAAGATAACAGACCCTCACTGACTGTTTGCATGCCTGAGGAAGGGGCCTTGTGTGGCTGAAAATCTTGCATACACACACCAACAGAAATCGGTCCAAATAAAGATATTAGCTGAACAACTATGTCTCCGTCTGTCCTTGGGGTCACTCCATGTTGCTGTGATTGTGATTGCATAGTTATCACAAAGTGTAAATGTAGTGGTGCTGGAGACTATTGAGACTGGCATTCTGTCGTTACACTGGATGGAGAGAATTTACGCAGCTTAACCCAGTTGCTCTGTTCAGTACTGTTTCAGTCATTTTTTTGGGGGGGGGGGCTACTATGGGGAGGGCATTCTTGGTGGCCGCTCCATGACTGTGGAATTCCCTCCTGGTGGAGGCCCGGGTGGCCTCGGTTCTGCCTTCATTTCAGTGAAAATGTAAGACCTGACTGTTCTACCAGGCCTTTGGTGAGGGGTGAGGGTGGGTTGTTTAGGGGATGGGGTGGGGTTATTGTTTATTTATGGGGGAGGGGATGCTCCTCTTTTTTATTTACTGTTTTCTCGTTTTTGTTGTCTGCAGGGCCCTATGTGAATTTTATATATGTTTTCATTCTTGTAAGCTCCCCTGGGCTGCCTCTGGTAGGAGAGGTGGGGTAATACGTTTGATAAATAAATAAATAAATTTTGGCAACTAGCGGTTGGAGTCACTGATGTTTTGACTTGCTGTTACTTTCCAATGCACACTGGCTGCTTACTGTGTGCTTATTTGTGAGTCTGGCAGCTCATTACCAGAAGAGAAAAAGAGGATGCTTAGAGTCTCCTTACTTGCCTTCCTGTTCTGGAAGAGGAGCTGCTACCAGTGGCTGCTCCTCGTCTCCACATAGATAGGGGAAAGTAGTAGCGTAACAGCATGACTAAACTACTACAGACACAGAAGTTACTATGGCAGAGGACAGGGTGTAGCAGAGACAGAGAAAGGAGAATCATCAACAGCTCCCCCCCGCACTGGCTCAGAGACAGATAGGGAGAGCATCACACTTGAGTGGGGTTGGGGAGCTGATGGCAGCATGCCCCCCCCAGCAGACGCTGGAGCACCGGGCTGCCTCCACTCTTGGACTTTGAAAGCACCTGAGTCCAGGATTGCCCTGCCTGTGTCTGGCTTCCCAGGAATCTGAGTGCCCAAGTGAGGAGGCAGCAGGGAGTCAGCTGTCGTCATTTCCCCAATGATAGCCACAGCAGAGGGAGGAAGGAGATTGAAAGAAGAGACCCTGCCCTGCCATAGTGCCATTTCCAGCTTAAGAAACCAGCCTGGCCACAGCACAGCAGCACCCTTGGGATGCAGATAGGGGTGTGTGAGTGCATGGGCAAGCTACCACAGATACAGAGCCACAGCCATGTCCTTTAGCCTTCTGAGTCCCAGCAGAGCCCCACTGCTTTGGCACTTGCCAATGCTTACTGCTGCCGCTGCTACTCCCAATCTTTCCCTTCCAGCCAGGAAGTTGTGGGGCAGGATGGATAGCATTAGGCAGGTTCCCTCCCCATCTACTCTGCCATTGGCTAGGGAGTGCTGTGTGTCAACACCCCAAGGCCACTTTCATTGGTTGGGGTCCTCCATAGGAGTCACTCTCTCCTTTCCCTCTCAGGCATGCAGGTGGCAATGCTGCTACTGATTGATTTAAAAATACAATAGCCAACTAAGGTTCTCTGAAGGCCATGCCCCTACTGTCACTATGGGAGATCCTCCCCTATGCCAGGCTGGTTCAATTTATTTTCCTCTCAAAGCAAGCAGGTCGTAGTACCAGACTGGTCTTGTTGGGCCAGGTTGAGTGTGATTACTTCCCCAAACCTTTGGGCTTATCCTGAGCCCTCAGCCAGGAAGACCCATGCAGAGGATGGGCCCACATTGGAGAGGGGTAAGAGAATTCTTTCACCTACCCTTCCAACATTGCCCTACCCCCTTTGGATCATTTTAATGTCACCCATTGGGGTGTGTGTGTATGTATGTGTGTGAGGTCAGAGTCATCTAGGAAGAGCCAGTGTGGTATAGTGCTTAAGAGCACAGTACTGGGACCAGGCAAAAGGGGGAGGCCCCTGGTTCAAGAATCACCTTAACCATCATTTCACTGGGTGACCTTGTGCCTGTCACAGATCTCTCGGCCTAACCTACCTCACAGGGTTGTGAGGACTACTAGTTGAGTTAATTAGTTTAACGTTAATGGTTAATTGTTAAAGTTAATTAGAAGTTGAAATATAAGCCACCATGAGCCTAATGGAAAAGGTAGGATAGAAACTGAAATATCTAGAATAGAGCTGGGATGAACTAACCCAGGTAAGAAAATAAAAAGCGCAACATAAGGGAGTGGCCAGGGTGACATGGGTTTGCGGTGCACACAGGACAATCTAGGGAGGCTGCATTGCATGCTGCCCCTGTCCTTAGGTGAATGAAAGAGATAATAGTGCTTGCTGCCTCATGGACATATTGGGATGATAGACTGAAGATTGTGAGATACCTAGGCAGTGCAGGAATGGGAAAGAGTGAGGCATATAAGTAACATAGATATTCAGATTTGTGCTATAATAAACACAGCTCACGTACATGTAATTCTTCTTATTGTATGAACGCTATTTTATTCGATGAATGTAATATGAATGCATGATGTTTCCTGGTAATGCTTGATATCAGGACCAAAATATGGAGATGGAGGACGTTTGAATGGTTATATTTTTGGGGTGGGGTGGGGTGGGGAGGCACTTTCTCCTCTCTGACTGAAGTTTTTACAGCTCAGCACATCAGAACAATTTTTTCCATGAGTATTTTAGTAATTATAAATTAATTTCAATACATGTCTGCACATGTCGCATTTAATGTTTGCCTTCCACAAACATTCCAGAGGATCTTTACTTATCTTATTCTTTGTAAAGCGCTGGGTACATCACTGACGCTGTATAAATGCTTATAATAATAATAATTAATAATACCTGGGAGGAATAATTGGGAAAGTGAATTTAATACTTGACTATGCACTGAACACAATTTTCAAATTGTAATAACTGAAATTGCTTTGTGCTAAATACCCTCAAAAGTGCCGTAAGATTTTGTAACTACTATGATAAAATATTGGCATTCAGACATCAGACATCCACATGAACAGCCAACATGAGTTGCTAATGTAAGAGGAAAAGCCACTAAAAGAAATTTGAGAAAAATTGTAGATTTTTTTTTTTCCATTTCACATTGCAGTCTCAGTCTTTCCCATCCGTTATAATTATATCTTTTCCAAACTGGTACTTTACCTCTAAATGCAATTTTGAGGTCCTATCTTTTGATTCCTTCTCGGATGAAGAACTTTTGCCAGTTCAATGCCTCCTCTTTCCCTCTCTCCTAATTGCACCATCATTAAAAATGTAGGTGAGTGTTTACTGCATCCTACTAGCATCTAAGTCTGCTAGAGCTTTTAGACTGCTTTCCTCAAGTATTTATAAGATTATTTTCCTTGTGAGAGATGAGTTCCAGATCATTATATGCAGTGTTAAAGTTAATTTATTTTTATCCCTCTTTTTTCATAAGATTGTGGGTGTGAAATTACTTTCCTATTTCTCTTTAAGACTGTTTTTATTGCATTTCTTCAGCTGTCACGCCCACATCATGCCCATACAAACTTCTCACCTTTACCACCCTGTGCAAACAAAGTGGGGGGAGTAGAATTAACAAGTGAAGATGCAATTTTCCTTATAGGCTGGATATCAACCAATTGAAAGCTGCCTCTCAACAGACCTCGTTGAGGATGCCTGAATACTAGCTTCTCAGGTGAACCCAGCAATCATATCCCTCATAAGCATTACAGAGCCTCACAGCAGCTGAAGATGTAAGCGGTAGGCTGCCAGCCTCTGCTATTTATAGTGCTGAGAGCTTTAGGGTGTGAGGCAAGCTGTTTGTAACACACTGGCATTTTCTTGTGTCTAATCACAGTTTTTTAAAAGTCCTTTTTTTCTTCTTCTCCAGCTTAAGCCGGTAAAAAATTATTGTTTCTTTGCTTTGTCAGTCTTGAGAGAGGAGATGTGTTTTCATGGAAAGAAGAAATTCACTGTCCAAGGCTTTAAATAGCTGAAATCCACTTCAAGACAACCTTTATGTTGCTGACAAATGTAGGGAGCAAAATCAATACACAGCTTGGAAGGAGAGAGAGAGAGGTTTTCACTGCAGAGGAAAAATGCAGGGAAGCACATCAGTCACACACCCTTTATTGCTTTCCTTTTCTTACTTCCAGTCATTGTACAGCTGACTATGAAGAAAGATCGCTTGCATTGGGGAATGAATAGAAATCTGCTTAAATTGATACTCTGCTTGTAAAAGTGGATAAGAGAAGCAGCTAGCTGACTGCTGGAACTGTTTTAGGTTTTTAGCTTATAGTTCAGTGACCCATGCCATGTCTTCTTTCCTTCCAGATACTTTATGCTTTATGTGCCCACAGGCCCTGTTAGTCCACAGAATGATTCAAGCAATTACCCATCAAGTGTCATAATTTTAATAGAATTGTGTACAGAACACAAATGTTGTTACAGCATGAGGACAGGAAATGTCCAGTGAATTAATTAGAATAGAGTAGAATCTTTATTGTTGAAGCCCTATAAGGACCATAACAAGGTGAAATAAATGCAAAAATTAAAAACATTACCAAAATAAGGCAGCATATACATACAGTTATTTGGAATTAGTGACCATTTCCATTGGCCCTGGGTCGAAAGTACTTCCAACCTATTTGTGGAATACAAACCCCTTCAAGGTATCCAGGGTAAAAACCCTTTTAAAGTGGTCCCTAAGATAAGTAATTTTCAAACCCTACAGAATCCTACAGAAGACCCTCTTCAAAGTGGCTGCAGGGAGACAGTAGGAAATGACGACAAAAAATACATATGGCTAAAACAAAGTTAAATATAAGTAGACAGAATCACAAAATGTGTCCAACGTTATTCACGTATACTCCAGATCTTAACAAAATAGGAGATGTGTCATTTTTACAATCAAAAAAATGGTTTTTGATGTACTCCTCTCTTGCTTTAGAAGCCATATATGCAAACTTGGCTATTTTACTTGTAATTTTCATGTTACGTCCTTGCAAAACAAACATATTAACTTAAAATTCACTGGCCAATTTAAAGTATGATATATCACATCATGTAGGTATTTTCCCCGTATGTCACTGTAGATCGAATATTCAAACAGATGCGAAATGGATTCTACGCACCCAGTCCCACAGATGCATAATTCAAGGGTTGATGGTATGTTCTTATATCTTCCTCTCAACCATTCTGTATCCATGAGCTGTAACCTCAATCTTATAAAGGCAGCTTAGTTTTTTAGTTAGTAGTTTTATTGTTTGGCCATTGGTCATAACAAATTCAATACACACTTGTCATTAGCAGTAAACAACTTAACATCATTTAAAAATAAATTATAATCATAACTGTCAACAGTTATGACCTCTAAAATATATACAATTAAAATTTGCCATGCCCTTCCCAGGGCTTATGGCAGCAGCATTTGACCCCAGTATCTGGTCTCAGATTTACCTATAGCCAATCCTGATAGAGGCCTTATAGAGTGATCATCATACTCGTATATTGCGTCGAACTGCACATTCAGACCCAGAATTTAACAGAAAATCCAAAAAGGAGGAGGAAAATAAAAAAAGGAAAAAAAAGGCAGCTCTTAATTTAGTCTCTTTCAATTTGGAGAGATATCCTTCAAAACCAAATTTTAGCTTATAAAGCTGCAAAAAAAGACAACTTTTGAAATACAAACTAACTATGGCCATGTCACTTTGCATGGCAACATCAAACAGTCTCTGTTTACACAAAAGCCTTGCTTTCTGGGTATCCATTTTGCATAATTCCACCATGTCAAGTTCATTCATTTGAATTACAGACTTTATTTTAGCCAACCATGAATCCTTGCTAGCGGGCAACATAACATTTTGTTCTTGCAAACATATCTTCACCAAATATTGTTCAGAATTAATCATTTTTAGCCAGTAGTATATTGGTCATCGTGCAATCCTACAGTGAATGAATTCAGCATTCAGTAGGCTCCATGAATTTAAAAGACAATAAAAGGAGCTTCTTCATTTTCTGTAACTGTGCCAATCAGGCACGATTCATGCATTTTGCAGCATGCTTTGCAGATGGGATGGTTCAACTTTAAAAGTGCAGCAGGTACCTGCATGTTGTGGGGCACTAACTGAGAGGGACGAAAGCTGAGGTAACATGTATTTTTATCTATGGTCTCTTAAAATCTTTGGGCTGGTTTGTGTTGAAGCTGGCTTGTACTGGTCTGGATAGTTGTAGTTGTTTCTTTGTGAAAGCATGACACATACTGAGGTGGACTATCAAACATCCATGTTCAAGGGGGAGTTTTTGGAATGGTCAAATGGAGGTCCTGAAATCAGTGGGTAGAGAAGCTCACTGGGAGAGTGAGCTAAAAGCCGGGGTAGGGAAGGATGTCCTAAGCAAGGCAGTAGCATAATTTCAGTCCCTGGCTTTGAACCATTCCACTTAATGTACACTGAACCTAAGTTACTCATCTGTAAAATGGCGCAAAATTTCCCTGCTTCATAAGGATGCTATGGGACTCAAATCCTGTTGTGATTCTGAAGCATGCGGCTAATACAAGTGCTGAGGGCCATATGAGGAGATACTTAAGCAGCTCTTGGAATCTCGCTGCTTCAGAACAAATAGAAATGATAGCAAATGAAATAGAAATGGTAGATTATTTTTTCTCTTTTCTATTATTTTGTTGACTTAGGGCTTTTTTACACGGCCCCCACAGAGTGGGGGGTCCGTGGGTGCACCAGTGCATGCACGGTGGGTGGGTAGGGTGTACATACGGGCACACACACATTCCCACGCATCCCCACTCATCTCTACGCATGGAGCAACCTACGTTTCCTCTGGTTGCTCCATTCTTGGGCATGAGTGGGGGGTGCATGGGGATACATGTTAGGCGAGAGCGTGCGCACCCCCCCACTCACTGTGTACACTTACGCTGCATCCTTCACACAGGCCTCTCCCACTCATGAACACACAGATTTTTGCGTATTGGGGAGAGCCCCGTGTAAAAACTAAAGGGCTGTAGTCACTATTCTCAATGAAAGAAATACCATCCTGTTACAATTTTTCAAAAGAAGAATAGCAATAAAGCAAATGGGATGGGTTTTATCCTCATGTATTTAAACACTATTATTTTTTCTACAGAGAAAATTCCTGGTCCTTTAAAATAAGCTGTATAAGCACAGAAGACCCCATACTTACACAGTCTCACTGGGGCTTGAAGCAGACAGACCCTTATGCCAATTCATGGTTTGTTCTTTCAGAATTTGGGCCTTAACATAGCCATAAGAGGTCAAATCCTGATATCTTCATTCATTATTTCCCCTGTTGGACTCTCTCTCCCTTTGAAGTCAATGAGAGTTTTGTCTGAATAAGGGATTCTGGATTTAGCCCTTTATCTTTCTGCAGCATGCATCACTGCTCCTGAATAAGTAATGGGTTTTTAGGTAACTGAAGTGACTTGGCCTTAGGCTGATAATTGCAATGTACTGAAGAGATGAATTATTTTGTTTGGTAGAAGAGGGAATGTCTTCCCCAAATAACCCCTGTAAATGTAATGTGAATACTGTTTTTTTTCCATGAGGTATGCTGAACCTATGCTAGGTATTAGGTAATGTATTTTTGCATCATTCCCAGAATTGCTTTTATTCATGTTTCTGGCATGAAATCTCTTGTGGTGTGTGTGTTTTGTTGTTTTTATACTTTAGAGTTAGTGGTGTAAGGACTGTTAATAAGCAGAAATTTAATCTCATTAGAAATTAGGTGGGACAGCCCTCTAAAGGCTCTTGCCTATAGTCTCTGAAGTTAGAACAGTGGTTCCCAAAATTATTGCCAACGTGACCCCACTTTGAATCTTAAATATAATCTTTTTTTGACACAGAGAGAAACAAAGGCCCTTTTCACACAGGCTGCGGCCTGTCTCTTATACACATCTAGATGTGTATAAGAGACAGCCCACGCACGGAGGCACCTCCGTTTTTTCCGGTGCTTCCGTGCGTGGGGATGCGTGCACACACACTCCCGTGGGATTCACATGGGTAGTACCCACACTAGAACACCCAGGGTGTTCTAGCATGGGTGCCGCTCGTGTGAAAAGGGCCAAAGACTCTTCTATACATGCAGAGTATTTAAAATAGCAGTTAGACTTGTGACCCTGCCCCTCCACCTTCCACATCTGTGGATGAAGCTGCCCCACTTGGGATCCCAGTCCAGTCTGAAAACCTCTGAGTTGGAAAGAGTTTTGCCATTGGTTTAATTGGAAACAGAAATGGACCCTAGTACTGCAGATGTAACAATTTACGTTCTTATTTTTCTAAAAAAGAGAACTGTTACAATCTCAAATTCTACCAACAGAGGGCTCTATTGGTTTGATTTAAATTACAAGGCAGAAGGTATTGTACTGTATGGGGCTTGCTTGCCATAGTAAACCCTCTAGTATCCATAAATATGGAGTCAGTTAAACTGAATTGAAAGAACTGTTTTCTAAAAAGAATTTAAGGGTTACATTTACTATAAAAGTGTTATTGACGTAAGTTGAACTGATTTTTTTCTCCCCCATGGAAAGATCTTAGAATGCACTGTGATTTCAGTCAGTGGCATGCAGATATCAGCATTTCATCCTATATGAATGCCTTGCTAACATTTAGAACCTGACCATTGAGATGTTGAAGAAAATGCACCATTACAAACCTTTGAAGTAGTAAGATCATTTATATGGTCTTACAAAATATTTTTGTATACATACATACATTTCTGTAGTTGCTGTTTGTCTCCCCTAGTGTGTACAGTACACAAAATATGTCTGTGAATGCACACTGCATAGATATGTTAAATATAATGCTATGACTCAACAGAAAATATTTATTTCCCCAAGCCATATCATAATAATACATTAAAAATGTTGGGAGATATGTAAAGGGAAAATGTAAAAATATCACATTTATAGTAGGTCATAAAAAGCACAGAAGAAATAATGCATTATATTATTATTTTGTTAGTTTTTGCTTCTAATTTGAGTCTGGCCTTTCTCAGCTGTCTGACACTCTCTGAACTGTGTCTTTTTGCTGTTCTGTCTTTTCCCTCTGCTATAACCCTGGACACATTGTTCTCCTCTCTAATTTCTTACACATTCCCCTCCCCCCATCCCCAATGGATAGATGGAGTACTTGCCCTGAAAAACAAATAATGGTGTAGAATTTAGCTGTCATAATACATATTTGCTGTGCATTATCTTACACCTTACCGTACAATTACTTCAATGTAGTCTGATATTACATTTTAAAATCCTAAAACAATATTTAAAAAATTGTTTTTCTTACAGATCTGTGTATGATGTATGAATTTGCTGACATACATTTAAATATAAACATTGAGGTACATGTTGTTTGTGAAATGTATAATTTTTATGGCTGCGATCTTAAATCAAGGACTCTATTTCAGAATAAGTGGGTTGAGGATTGTCACATCTATGTTTTTCTTCTTCAGATAGAAATTTCATTGTAACAGAGGCAAAAAATCACAAGGCATAATTAACTGTGTGTGGAATAAAATATATAAATGTATATTTGTCTATATATAAATGTATATGCTCCACATATATACAAAGTGTGAGCATAAATATAAAGAGAGATGCACATATAATTAATAATAACAATATATAACAATAATAACAATAATAATATATATATATATACTTATAATATGCAATACTATTGAACCCAACCATACTTTGTTTGGCAAGCATAGTGCACATTCTATTTGGATGTAGTAATTGACTTCCTAAGAAATAAATACAGGCCAGAAATGAAAATGCTTTAGCTCACTACATTTTACCTATTTTGAAATGAATGCAGGCTTCTCCTTGGGAACATATATACTGATCCCTCTTTCAATGTGAAGGTATTTACAAAAATCAGATTTCATTTAATCTTCGTTTTAGTAAAAAGAACCAAAAAACCAGGGCTCTAAGAAATGGCTACTTGTAGTCACCCTAATAAATATTTCATGCATAGCGGAAGGTTGCAGAAATGCATGGATGGTTTCTTTTTACTTCCTTCATGAATTTGACATACTGTAGGGATGTATATAAGTAGATGTCCAGATATGATCTGGATTCAGATCTAGCCATTTCCCCCCCTAAGTGAAAGCAACCAATTGTATTGTCGTTACTTGGAATGTGATAACTGTGTTAGAAATAGGGAATACACAACCCTTTCTAAAATGCTATAAATATTCATATGCAGGTACAAACAGCTCTATACAGTTATGCTCTGTGCAATAAATCATCTATCTTTTGTTTTCATATAAATATTATAGAGAACTTTAGCAGAAGCTTTTTATCCTGTCTAGGCAGAATTAGAAGATATGCTCATCAATGACTAAAGGGATGTTTGTATATGTTCATTCCAACCCTATGATTGCTGTATACAAACTAATTTTTTCTTTCCTTGTAATTTCAGGATGGAAAAGTTATATTTTGGTCTGTAGTGACTATCTCCACTCTTAGTAATTTATAACTGTATCCAGCACAAATTAGTTATACTTTTGCTTTGAAATCTACGTAGATGCAAAGGTAAGTAAAATGGGGATACATTTTGGAGACTCTCTTGTTTGAAAGTTGCAAGCAGAAGAAATATATCTGTGTCTATTTTCCTACAGCTGTGCAAGCATTCGTCCTACACTGTCAATGCTATGTTTATGTAGGTAAACATAAGTACATGAGCTGTACCATTGTGGACATCATTAATTTACTAGGAGCTCTATACAGTTGCATTAATTGCATCTCTCTGAGTATCATTATTAAGAGGGGGGGAAATAAATCCACTAGTTTAATTGATAGGGCTTATACCGAGTCTTGCTTCTAATGAAACCACATTGGAAATTCTACTCTCCAGCAACCGTTTTATGCTTCTCCTTTCTTCAGAGCACATTGGTTCAGCCTGCACTTTCTTCATGAACCTATATTCATACAAAATGGATTGCCAGATTTAAATGCATTCCTCGATGCTGCTGACTAATAAAACACGACCATGTCCCCCACTCACCTCCCTATAATCAACAACGCATGCATAACGGTGAAGTGGTTTAGTCATAATTTTTTGGTGTTTTGCTTTGCTTGATTGGGACATATTTCCTTGGGGGATAAATAAGCATGCCCCCAAACTCTCCCATCTATTTCCCGTGCTGACGGTGGCTCAGTGTGAGACAAGATGGGTCAGAAAGGCAGTGGATTGGAATGCTTTCAGGGAACGGATTTGCGGCTGGCTGGCTTCCTCTCCCTTCTGTAATATTAGCACCGTATAGATTTAATAATTAGGTGATTGAAGACATTTTGATGATGGAGCATTTTCCATGATCTGCAAAAGAAAGCATCTGTTTTTCTTGTGTCCCAATTAATTATTTATGCAACAGAAAATACAGTATTCCCTGTTCCTCTACCGTAAGGAAGGAGAAAGGTTGGGTATTTTTGTAATACCAAGAGAGGCCTAGCCTGGCAATTATATCATTCTGACCTTGAAAGATGCTGAAAGAATATTTTTTTTCTTCAAAGCAGCAAGCAAGTACTTTGTTCTTACACATACCCCCTCCTGCCACCACCCAAAAGGGCCTAGCAGCTAAACCATCACCTTTAGTTTTATTTTCTATATCAAGCTTGTATTTTGTTAATATTTTTTCTATTTTACTGTCCCTACTTGTTTTGATGCTCACTTTCTTCCAGCAAACAATAATGGTTCAAATAATGGTTCAAATGATCACCATTCTCCTTTGGGAGAAATGTGCAAAGCACATAAGAAATTTTTATGACTGTCGGGTTTTGATTCATTTTGGAAAACTATATTTCCAAGGTGGGACTCTCCAAAGTTAGTGGATAAAAAAGAGAGAAGATCCTTAGATATCACAAAATTTGTTGCTTTGTGTTGTGACAGCCCTGTTTATGTGCCTGACATCCTCATAATAATATTAAACTCCTTTTTTTAGCATCATGTACTTTATACATTTGTATAAATGTCACAGCTTGTAATCACTTCCTTTGTCATCGACGATTAATCTAAAAAAATCGAATAATTCACTGCCCCTTGCCATTTACATATCGTCTGCTGCCATCTGTTCTTCTCAGCAGCAGTAAATGATGGGTAATTAACTCAGTGCCTTTGTCTTTCCCTTGCTGAATGTCTGACACATATAGATTTTGCTGTGTGTGTGTGTGTGTGCGTGAGTGTGCGTGTAAGTAAGGGAAGATGGGAGGAAAAAGAAGAACAGAGGGAGAGAAATGAATGTTGCTACATACCTGACCTGAGAAAAAGCCAGTGCAAAAATATTTGCCAGGGGGAAAGCAGAACAAAAAAGGTTGGGCCTGAGAAGGGGACATATCACATGGGCTTTAACTCTCCTTTAATATCAAAAGAAAGGGGGAATTGACTGTGGACAATGGCTGCCTTGAGCATGCAAGTAGCCTTTTCTAAAGCTCTGAGGTCAAGGTCAAGATGCAGTAGCGAGAAAAAGCTTCACCAGCTCCTCTTGTCAGCCCAAGTGCAAAGAGGAAACACAAAAATGAGGCCAAATAGATGGAATACAATGCCATTTGCCTTCTGAACTGGCAATTGTCTGTAATTTTTTGCTGAGGTGGGGGTGGGAAGGTATATTTTAAATATAATGTATGGGTGCAGCGCAGTGTTGCCTGAGGCAATCAGAAATGAGGAAGTAGTCAGTTTAAAAAGTAAAACACACAAAAAGAGAATACATAGAGCTTTTCAACTATACACACTGGGTACATCCAGATGAACTCAGCCAGGACTGATCCCTGTGCTACACATGGTGGGTGATTGCAGATGCCACACTTCAGGGCCAGTTAGAAAGCAGGGCCTGCCCCCCACAGGGAAACCAGGCAGGCCGCTATAGGCCATCTTGCCGCACCCCAGGGCAGGCCAAGGCACCAGCCTCACCCTACCCCAGCCCACTCGCTATCCTGTCCCTGGCCACACGGGAATAGCGACATTGCCCACTGATCAAAGCCCAGCTACACACCTGGGGTCGGGTGAGCATCTGACGACCACTGAGCACGAGCCATTGCATCGCATGGCAAAAGTGCCCAAATTGGTATAAGGCTGACTAAATTGCTGTCCCATCTCAGGTGGCTGTACCCAACATCATATTAAAGACTAGGTAGCAACAGGGAGGAAAGGAATTTCCATGCCATTCCCAAATGAATTCTTGAATTAAATTTCCTGGCATATATTTTTCTCTTTTGATATGGTTTGTTGAGAGAGTGGAGGGATGTGTCTAAAATTATTTGAAATTATTATATTGGATTGTTAAGAAATAGTAAATATGACTGGTTGAAGTTAGTCTACAAAGCTGCCTGCCAGCCATGTATTAAATGACTATATTTATCCAAAAACAGAACTCCCCACATCCTGCTCTAGATTAGGGTCTTGCATCACCCCTCTGTTCCAGTGGGATGCAACTGTATCTCACGTAACAGCAGAGGCTGCTGTAAAGAAAGAAGTGGGGAATGACACACAAGCAAGGTCTGCAATCTCAGCCCCTTAGTCAGTGATCAAACTTATTGTCTTCTGTGGGGTGAGGAGGATTGTGTTCACAGCATTTACTCTGTTGACCACCCTAAGATTTCCCTAGAGTTGGTGGTGGCTTTCAGCTTTGCTTGGACAATAGGAGTTTCTGCCCCTGGTGGTTTGAAGGTTCCATTTCCTACTTCTGCTCATTGCTGGGTAGTTCCAACCTCTTGGGTGAAGTCATGGGCTGTGGGAGCCTTTCACTCTCTGGTTAGACACCTTGCTAATAGGCGGAATGGAAGGGGTCCTTCCTAAACTGGGTTCTGGTGGTGCTTCAAGTCATTTCAACTACCATTTTCAGGGGTTTCTAACTCAGCCATAAAATAATTGTGTTGACTTCTTGTCTACATATTAACAGAAGGGATTATTCTTTGTCAAATTAATTCAAAGCAGTCAGTGAGAGGTTAAAGCTCAGTGACTAAAATGATCAGCATCTTGGAAAGGATTTGACTTCTAAGGAAATTATAACTCAAATATAGATGGGACAGGACTGATGATTGTCATTGGTATCAAGAATGCACACTGAAGCCCCAAACTACAAATCATTTACTCTGGAGTGAGTAGTTTGTGGATCTCAGCAGGAAGTGATAACTCTTGAGTGTAAACGTAATTTCCAGCCTTTTAAAGGTCTAATTTACACTGCTAGAGAAAAGAAATTGGTCCTATATGCAGGACTGCCTCACCCCCTGGGTGCTGGATCGACCCCTGTGGTCATCTGGGGGTGCCCTGCTCAAAATCCCTCAAGTTTTCTGGCGGGCCACGTAGGAGAGGGCATTCTCGGTGGCCACGCCACGGCTGTGAAACTCCCTTCTGGTGGGGATGCGTATGTCCCTGGACCTTCCCTCTTTTCAGAAAAGTTGTAAGACCTGGCTGTTCCGCTAGGCATTTGGTGGGGGAAAGGGGTGAAAGGGTGGAGGGTGGGGATGGGGGTGGGGTGGGGATGGGGGTACTAAATGCCACCCTCCTTTTTGTAGTTTTAAAAATGTTTTATATTGAATTTTATTTGTGTTTTTTATGTTGTAAGCTGCCCCGGGCTGCCTAATGGCAGGAGGGGCGGGGTATTAAATTGAAAAATAAAATAAATAAAATAAAATTTACAAAAAAATTTTTTGGCAAGTGGGAAGGGTTTTTGAAAATACAAATACTTCAAGGTTCCAGATATTAAAATGAAAGTGATATTCCTAAGGGTGACATAGGGGGTTAAACTGGGAACAACAGGATAAAAGACATAGGATGAATTTATCCATACCATGAGTTCCCACAAGTGAAATGCCTTGGTGTGTAGAACAGTTGTTCAAAGGAAGTGCTGGAAAGGGAACCCCATCACTCGGGATCCTAGCTAGACCAGGTAAAAATCTACAAAGAAATTATACTATGGCAAACAATGCTGCATTATCAGGCAGGTGGACTAGATGGCCTCAGACTAGAGGACTTTCCCTTCTCTAGCACCTTTGACTCGACTGCAGATTTCATAGAGTGTGCTTGAAAGCTGTGTTTTGGCACTGTGAAAAACCTGTAGAATGTACACTGATGTTGCAATGTCAGCACTGATACAAATGTCAGCACAGAGGAGAACAGTCAATAATTTGTCAATAAACGCTAAAGGGGATTTTAAAAACTCTGGAAACTAGCTGAATATCGTCAACCTGAATACCATATGTCTGGATTGCAAATACTCCCAATATTTTAATGGGCTTAATTTATTACATCAGCTTGGAACTTTGACGCAAATATCTAATCCTTCCATTTTGAAAAAGTGTGTAACAATGGGCATTTTTACACACACGTTATAGTTCCAGATTTTTCAGTCTTCTAGGTTTACAAGTCCACAAGTAAGTTCTGGATTCATTTTTCACACACACGCTGCCCTGAGGCAGTTCCTGGATGCTTTCTTCACACACACACTGCCCTGAGGCAGCCTAAAGTAACCACAGCTGTAGATGTGACAGGCTGCCATGGAAACCACATGACCACAGCTGCCTGGAGCAAAGAAGTGTACCAGAACTTTTTATACAAAGAAGTTCTGGGAGAAGTTTTACACAGAAGTTCAAAGATCTGGATGTTTAAGATCTGGGTGAGTGATTTAGACACACAGAAAGTTCAGGATGTAACAGCAAACATCCAGGAGAAATGTGTGTGTAAAAATGTCATATAGCATCAACCAGCCCTGTAAGCTGTGCCACCCAAAAACATCCCATCACCCTTAACGGAAGTTGTGCGTGTTTGTTTAGGGGACAAGACAAGCACTCAAACTCTATATCACACAAGGAGCTTATGGTATTTTAAAAAAAATTGTAAATAGAGAAAATGAAGATAAAATTTCTTCTCCAACTCACATTGCAGATTTTTTCTCTGCAGTGCAGATCTCTATTACGTACCATGTGCCTGTTCTGCGGGCACTAGAGTTCATCTAGATAGCTCAGAGAAGAGAATCTTTCCTTGCGGTCTTGCGATTTAAGTTATAGTTAGAGCTCCTCTCCTTCAGCCTGTGCATATTCTATTAATGCAGGTGACTGATATGTACATGCAAATAGCACATGGGCAGCTGATTTGTGGTAGCTGAACATGTACATGGAATCTGTATTGCCTTCCTAGCCAGTGAATAACTTCTTTTAACCTGCCTCACAAAATCGACTATATGATTTCAACTGTGCACTAAAAATAGAGCCTGTTTTAGTTTGGTCACTGTGACTGTCTGTTGTATCATCCAGACTGGAGATTCTTTCTATAGTGGCCTTCTAGCCTCTGCCTACTTTTGATGGCATAACATTTTGATAAGCGGTATAAGGATGTTTGTACAAATCGTGCCTTTAATGGAAAAGAGATGTATTGCATTGAAGTGGAAATCTGATGCAGCTCCCACTGTTGGGAGCTGGGTAGCAGAAATGAGAGCAATAATTCCCTGGGAGAAAGCAATATACTGCACAATACACCGAGTTAGGAAGGAGCATTTTTGATGACTTGGAAGCTTTGCATTGAAAGAAAGGATGGATGACTAAGAAGATTAATGGACATTAGGGATACAGTATAGCCCCGGAGATACAGCAGGGCCCAGTTTTTTTCCTAATTGCTGTATAAGTTGGTATATTACATGAAACATGGAATGTCTGAATTATTCAAGTAAGGTGCAAAGCTGGTGTGGATGAAGGGGTTATTCTGATGTTTAATAATATGCATGGGGTTATTATTTTAAAAAGGGAAATGAATGGAAATGAGCAGTGCGAAGGCTAGAAACCATGTCAAGAGAAAAGGCTGTGCTGTTCAGTGGAAGGGATAGCTTTGCTGTGTTCTCATCCCAGCCCCCAGCATCTACAGAAGCTCCTCTGGAGGGCTGACATGCTGCAGTTTGAGTGGAAATAGTCAGAGAGCCGCTGATCTGCTGATGTGTGCTGCATTGCTGCTTCCCTTGGGCCCAGATGGAATTCTGACTAGGTGGGTGGATTTCCAGTAAGATCAGCAGTAATTTTCCTTCCATGGCTACAAATCCTTCCCTTCCTTCCCTTCACAAATGAGGGATTTAATGACGCAAACACATGGCAGTTTATAGCTTCATAGTGAAGGGAGCTGGATGGTGATGGATGTTCTTGTACCGTCTGGATGTCCTTTGCATGGCATTTTGGACCATTTGCACATCAAGAGAGCCAAAGGTCTGTGAGCTTCAAACTGCTAAACTGTATCCTTCCCAGAGGACCGATTGTAGTGAACCACACTGAGTGGAGGCATGTGGTGATTCCTTGTCCCCTTGCAGGAAAAGCTCTACATAGATAAAATGTGGCAGAAAGACGAGCCCATTTTATAGGACGGAGAATAAAGGGCTGGAAGGAGATGAGGCTTGTGCCCTGGTATTTCATAAACAGACTTAAGTTTTTTAAAAAGAATAATAATATAAAAATTGGACAGCCAGCAATGCTGTTTTCCATAAGCTGGCTATCTCTTGGTATTTCTTGTATGCCTATTTTAAATAAACACCTTAAAGAATCTGTTGTCCTTACACAAGTATGGCTATTTCAGGAGAGTATCGAGCAGTTTTACTTGAGCATATTCACTCTGCATCCTCCTCCATGGCATGAAGTATTAGCGATGGGGCCATTAGAGTCTACTGTGTCAATGATCTGGGGATTACAGGGTGATGTAGTTATGCAGGCATTTTATGAGCTTTTCTTAAACTCCTCTTTGACAAACAGAAGTTGCATATTAAAAAAAAAGAAGAGTAATGCTGACACAAAGTGACAAAAGCAAAGCATTTCAGTCTATGATTCTTCCTTCTCATCTCTTTATGCCTTATGTATTTTAACTAGCGATGGATAAAGAAGCTCAGTAAGCTGAAGATCCTCTACCAAATTGGAATCATAGAATCTTAAAGTTGTAAGGTGCTTTGAGGGTCATCTAGTCCAACCCCCTGCTAGGATGCAGGATAATAACTACAGTTAAAATATTCCTGACAGATGACTGTTCAACTTCTTTTTGAAAACCTCCAGCAATGAAGAACCTACAAACTTCTTAGGCAACCGTAGTCCATTGCTAAGCAGCTCTTACAGTTAGGAAGTTTTTTTCTGATATTTAACCAAAATCTGTAACTTGAGCCCCTTGTTTCTCATCCTGCCTTCCGTAACAATGCAGAACAGCACCTTGGCAGCTTCTTGGAGACAGCCTTTTGGATAATTGAAGACTACTGTGAAGGATGACCCTTGGATCCGTGAGGTTTCTTGTAGGATCAGGGCCGAACCACTGTTTTGCCCCGCAGCTCACCACCCAGGAACATGCAACAGGCTTTGAGTTCAGGATAACACTGCTTTATTGCTACCACCAGTGCAGATATATATACAGGATACATGCAGTTCGTCAGGTGCATCTGGCTTCCTGACCCCCCTCTGGGACCTGGCTTGTACCCAGCCCCCCCCCCCCTTTGGCCCAGGGCTAGGCAGGCAGTAGGCTCCCTTCCTCACTCCCTTAGCAACACCCTTCTGTGGGTACCTTGGTTTCAGGACCCTGGATAGCGTAGAGTGGAGAGAAGATAAGGGAGAGTAGCAGCCAGCGATGTGCAGTGTTTGCCTGCCCTAACTCAACTGACTCCAGCCAAGCTAGGCCTCCTTTTATATACTGCTGTGGGGCAGGGTTTCACTGACCTGCAGCCTGATTGTAAAGGACCAGAACGTGTGCATCACAATTGATATCATTAATTTTAATTATTTATTTAATTAATTAAATGTATATGCCGCCCAATGACTCAGGGCGGCTTACAATTGATAATACAACAACATTCAATAGAACAGTAATACAATTCCTAAAAAAAACCTCCAATACCCTCCCCACAAAATCTCCTCCCCCCAAACCTACCCCAAACACCCAAACAACCCCTATTTATCCCCGCTCACCAGGTGCTTTTTCAGATAAGATCTTGCACCACCTCTGGGAGATGCTCAGCCCAGGACTGAAATGAACCTCCTGGAGAAGGCAGTTCCACCGAACTGGGGCAGCAACTGAGAACGCCCTCCTGTGCACCCCATTCCATGGACAGGGGCAACAGATGGAACCTGCAAGAGGTCGCCCCTGGCTGACTGCAGGGGCTGCAATGGAACATGGTAAGATAGGCGGTCTCTTAGACATATGGGGGACCAGACCATTTAGGGCTTTAAAGGCCAAACCCAGCACCTTGAATTGTGCCTGGAAAGATATAGGTAGCCAGTGCAGACTTCAGAACAGTGGTGTAATGTGTTCCCAGTGACTCGTCTCCGAAAGGAGCCAAACCACCACATTCTGCATCAACTGCAGCTTCTGAACAGTCATCAAGGACAGCTTCACATAGAGTGCATTGGAGTAATCTAGCCTCAAGGTGATGAAAGCATGGATGACAGAGTCAGAAAAAAAGGATGCCGCCTCCTCACCAGATGGAGTTGGTCAAAAGCACTTCTGGCCACTGCTGCAACCTGATACTCCAGGCGCAGCGAAGGATCCAAAAGCACTCCAAGGCTGAGAACCTGACTGACCAGAAGGAGCAGGACTCCATCAGTAACAGGAGTCCCAATCTTCTCCAAGTCACAATGTCGGCCAACCATCATCACTTTGGTCTTGTCAAGATTCAGCTTCAATCGGCTCACCCTCATTCAGTTCCCGACAGCAGTCAGGCACTGGGTAAACACTAAGACTGCGGGACCTGGGTCAGATGAAAAAGAAAGGTAGAGATGAGTGTTGTCAGCATATTGTTGACATCTCACCCCAAATTTCCAAAAAACTTTGTCAAGCAGCCTCAGATACACATTGAACAAGATGGGAGACAGAATAGAACCCTGTGGGACTCCACAGGGGAGGTCCCAAGGAGACGATGAGCAATCATCCATCACCATCCGCTGGGACCTCCCCAACAGGAAAGAATGGAACCACCCAAGAGCAGTCCCACGCACCCTCACCAGGTCCCGCAGTCATGTCAACAACACCTCACAATCAATTGTATCAAAGGCTGCTGAAATATCTAATAAGGTCAACGGGGCAGAATTTCCCTTGTCCATCTTAAGGTGCAGAGCATTGACCAAATTCCACAAGCACAGTCTCCGTGCCATACGCAGTATGAAAGCCTGACTGAAATGGATCCAGGAATCCAATAGCATCGGGATGAGCCTGGAGCAGTCAGGCAACCATCCATTCAATAACCTCCCCTAAAAAGGGAAGGTTGGAGACAGGCCAGTAGCTGGCTGGGGAGTCCGAGTCTAAGGATGGTTTCTTAGTCAGGAGCCGGACCACTGCGATTTTAAGGGTGTCTGACACCCTCCCCTCCTGTAGCGAGGCATTGAAAACCCCAGCCAACAGTGGCCCCAATGTCTCCAGGCAAAGATCTAGTTCACAACTGGATGTCCTCATCACCTCAAGCACTTCCTCCGCAAAGGTGGACGATACCAATTGTTTGAAACCAATCCAAATAAACAGGACAAGACTGAGCTTCCATAACCCCAAACTCTGGCCCTGCAGTTGAAAAGGCAGAACCCAAGTTGTGGTGAATACGAGCGATTTTACCTGCAAAGTAGTTAATAAAAATGTCACAGCAGGCATTAGTGACTCCATTTCCTGGTGGAGTCAAGCCAGATTTACCAGGCCCCTTACCACCCAGAACAGCTCCACTGTCTTTGTAGACACTATGGGCATTTTTAGACAGGAGAGCTTTCTCCCACTGCTTTAAAATGAGGCTTGGGGAAACCCCCGCCGGGGTGGGGGAATCAGATCCTCCTTGCTGGACTGAAGGTTGCACAGGTACTGTTGGAAACAGCAGTGTTGGGTGAGTCCAGAAGATTTGAGATGCAGACTAGGTAAGATTCTCCACTCACACCACCTTCACACGGGCGTTTGGGTGTGTGGTTGCTGAATGGACTTGCATAGTTGCATCTTATCTAAAAATACTGTGTGTGAGTGTGTGTGTGTGTGTGTGTGTATGTGAGAGAGGAAGAGAGCAGGATGTGTGAGTAAGGTGATTGGGAGTGTACCTCTAGGCATTTATTTGGGATATATTGTGCCCCACACCCCTGTTCTTACTCCTCCATCCCCAACAAAAATTTTAAGCACCAGCCATCACTGCCAGAAATGGGATACTCAAGTGACTGACAACAAAATAGCATTTAAGTGTATGCTTCTGGTATAGAAATGAATATAAAAGAAGTGGAATCACTGGTTATTGAGCCATAGTGGTGGGAAATGATTGTGCTTCCTGCTGGTCTATGAATGTATATTGGGAACAATCAGCTGTTTAGTTTCCGTGGCACTAAGACTTAGTACACTACACAGTATAGAAGGTACTGGCAAGTTTATTTTTCTTTAGGTCTTGAACAATTATTTGGCATTGATTTCTTCAAGTTTTGCCTTGCATGTCAGCATTTTGTTGGCAAACTTTGCAGCAGAATCCAATCAAGTCTGTATAGATGGTAAGCATCTGAATGAGAGCAGCCTTTTCTTGGCTGATGTTGTCCTTTCCCTTTACTTGACTGAACCTCCATTTGGGGGTTTACTGGCACTTTTTACACTCATAACTGTTCTACCCACTATAATTGTCAAAATTACCGAACTTGCTCCATATGCTGAGATAAATTCTTCATTCACATTTTTAAGTAACCACTGAGCACGGACACAAAACCAGTTAAAATTAAACCAGACTTCTTTAGCTAAGTTAAGAGCTCCTATCCAAGTGTACTTTGTGTAGTCATGTACAGGACTGAAAAATGAATATAAAGCACCAGCATCTCAACTTGGTGGGCTCTTCAGCCTTTTCTCTTCTCTTAGGACTTGTTTCCATTAAATGTTAGTAACTCCATAATTTTCCTCTACTTCCAGGTAATTTGTTCTGTTCACATGAACAACTTGCAATAGGTGGGGATATTACTGGGTAGTTACCTCAGGGACTGCTTGGCATACATTTCCCCACACTATATTTGCCTCAAACTTAGTGTTTGACTATGACTATTTGGGATGTGCCATTCGTTTTAGTTAAATTAGTAACTAAGATGAATTTTTCTATGTTCATTTTAGTTACTAATTCAACTAAAAGTTAATTTCAGATTAACTTCAAATGAAAGTCATTTTTGTTTTGTCCCATTGGACTCTATACAGCGCTATGAGGCTGCAAAGTGCTTGAGGGGAGGGGTAGGGGGAGAGCAGTCGGAAGACATGATTGACACCCCTCTTGGCCAATCAGCATTGGGAACACATCAGACAACACTGGCCCTTTTTACATGGGCAGCACCCTGGGTGTTCTAACTTGGATGTTGCTGGTATAAATCCCATGGTGGTGTGCACTCCTGCGCACACGCATCCCCACGCATGGAGGCACCAGAAAAAACGGAGGTATCTCCATGCATGGGGATGCATGGGGAAGGGTGTGTGTCTCATCTGAACCCTCCCACCACACACGGACATTGGTGCACCCGTGTAAAAAGCCACAACCCGTGTAAAAAGGGCCACTGTGATGGACACAGAGAACCCCTGGGATAGGTCTTTCGTCAATGCTGCTAGCAACGTGGCAGTGCCAATCAGGTGTGGGGGTGGGGGGAAGGCACTGGGGAACCTATAAACCCCTGGAAATACCTGCCAGTGTCTGCTGCTTCTGTGCCCACCTGCTGCCTGCCAGTCTCTCTCTCATATTCTGTCCTCCTTTTCATATCTCCTGGGGCACTCACTGCAAGTTGAAGCCCTGTCATACCTGGGGTGCCAATGCCAGGGCCTGCTGTTCCTCTGTCCACCTGCTGCCTGTCAGTGTCTCTGTCTCTTGTGCCCACCTGCCAGTCTCTCTTTCATACTTTAGTGAGTGCTGATAACAAGAAGGGAGAGGGAACAGGGAGAAAAACTGAAGCAAAGTCCAAGCAAGCAGTCCTGCCAGGATGCAAACGAAATGGGAAACAAATTTAATTACTAAAACCAAGTTAAATTACAAACAAAAACAAATACAGAACTACATTTTTGAAACAAAAGCAAATGCAAAATGAACACAAAGCTAGTCCTTCTGCACATCCCTAATTGACTATTCTACCCTGGAGGTAGTGTTTGTGTGATCACTTGAGGAGGAAGTTTGCCTGCTTGGTAGTGACAATAAGCAGGAGGTAGACAGATGTGGTTTAGGTCAGCATGAGGAATGTTTGTATAACTACGAGGTAGCGAATCTTTACCCCTGGGTAAAATAACCCCAGATAAGTTATCCCTCTTGACTATGTTGTCATTTAATCTTTCAGTGGCCATTTTTCAGTGTTGTCTCTACCTGTAACTAGTCACATGTAACACAATCTTCATGTTCTTTGTTAAACTCTTGCTTTTTGTTATGTGTGTGGAGATAAAAGGACCAGTTTTCTAACTTGGTTGGCTAAAACTTAGGTTTCTAAATTCCTACCCAACTTTGGAACTACAGTCAGTACGATAATATGTGTTTGTGCAAACACTCATCCTGCCATGGAAGAGAAGCACGTTGGAGGCTCCTCAAAAGACTGGAGACACCAACACACCTGTTTCCTGACACATTGCCTATATTATGCGGAGATAGGATCCTCTGTTTGAAATTGACCAAGCCTCCTTTCCCGGATCTTCCATATCACCACACCAGTATCAATCAGGAGCAGACAGAAGGCTCCCAGCTTGTCATTAAGGGGGGAACAGTGTTTTCCTTCTTGCCTTGTTTATTTTAATAATGGAAAAACTAGATAACATAATGAAAGATGAGAGGATCTCAAATCTGTTTGCAGTCAAAGAATCACAGATCTCAAATCTGTGAGTCTTTGATTGTAAACATGTGGATGGCATACTGTACCAGAAGTGAATCCATTCTGCTGGGTGACCAATATTTGGATCAACTTGAATGTACACAAAACCACCATGTCATTCACCCTGTTACATTCAGGCCACCTGCTCCCTATTTGTCAATGGTATCTCAGGGTCCTGCTGATCTCCCGAGCTAACCCTGTAACTTAGCAGCAGGAGAAATTCCACTTTCTACCCTCAGTTTGTGAGGGCACTTTGCCACAGTGATGAGGGAGTATATTCTCACTAATCTGCTGCAAAGAAGTGGTTAAAACTGAAAACATCTGTACAAAAACATGGGAGCAAATACATACATATTTGCTTTTGATATTGAACCACACTGCTTTTCATTCCTTTGTTTGTTGTCAAGTTAGACTGTAAGATCTTCCTGACTCTGTATCTGTAAAGTACTTAATTCACTCACTCCTGGTACAGTATGCAATCCACTTGCATACAATCAAGATTCATGGATTTGAAATCATCTCATCTTTCATTATGCTCTAGTTTCCCTCTTGGACCATTTTTTCAATAAGCCCAAGACAAGAAGGAAACCACTGTCCGTTTTAATGACAAGTTGGGAACCTTCTGTCTGCTGCTGATCAGTTATGGTGTGTTGACATGGAATCGCTTCAAGGTAAAGGCAGTCTGCAGTATTTGTGAAGTATATGAAGTGATGTAATACACACAGAGCATCAACTAGTGCTGCAGTTTAGCACTGAAACATAATCATTTTTAGGTTTTCTCTTTGAATTATTAAAGGGGCCATGTCAGGAAAAATTCGATTATCTTCCTTACCAACATACGTCAACATCAACCTTTTATGAAACATCAAGCAATTGCAGTGATCAATTGGAGTGGACCAATCATGGCTGCTCACCAGTTATGGAAATGTTTCAGCTACTCCGCTTCACTGTAGTAAAGCTGTACGTCTACTATATATACACTGCCCAGCTGTGACGCTTAAAGAGCATGTCCTAGAACTGGCTTCCCTTTGGGGAACTAACAAAAAAAGCTATCTGAAAATATTATCATTGTAAGGGTGCCCATTACGAACTACTTAAGATACTTTTGTATGCGTGTGTGTGCATGTTCAGGGGCATGTGTTCACTGCATTTTCTCCATTTCAGCCAATGGGGAAAACATATAGAACACAGGTTCCTGTATAATATAATATATATAGGTATAGACATGCATGCAGACACACAGAGACACTATGCATACATGTGCATATGAAGAAAGAATGTTGTGCTGATTGCTGAACCCAGCAATATTATAAGATCAGAAATGTAATTTAGCATCTGCCTGTTCTACAAAGCTATAATAACTGCTCGGCTACTGGTGAAAGAGGAGGGGAGAGAGAAAGGAGACACGGGGGATGTGGAGGAGGGGTATTTTAATGTAATCTGTACCATTTTATTGGTTGATAATCTCTCAATACATTAACACTTTTTTCCTAGATAAACATGTTTTTTTGGCATGGATGCTTCCAATGCCTTTGGGCTGTAGGTGTTTAATTAAATGAGACAGAATGTGAACTGGATTTCAGAATACTATATACTAAGGACTAAAGATGTTCTTCTGACCTGTAATTTAGAACATCTGTAGAATCATTCTTATGATGTATATACCAAAAAATGTTGAGAGTCTTATGTGTCACATGATTTACAGATGACAACTTCTTTCTTTGCCTGTGCAGAGTCTGTGAAATCAAGACTTAGGAGGCTCAGCTGATGTTTGGAAGTCCCAGTCTGCTAATTCCTTTCCCTTGCTGTTTTTGGTGCATAGCCTCCTCCTGTTGTTTTGACTGCTGAATCAGATCGCTTATTGCAGCAGCCCTGCATGTGATTTTGAGGTTAGACACAGGGAGGCAGGGTTAAGCAATGCCAGTGAACAGGAGATGGAAGCAACCAATGAAAGGTGTCTCTCAGGCGGTTCTGCCTTCCAGGAGTTCCAGGGAGGGAACAAAAGCAAAATCGCTATCGGTTTTACCCTCAGTGTGAGCAGCATGACAGACAAATTCAGTAACAGGAGATTTTTGTATCAGAATCATCTGAGGATTAATCCATTTAAAAATTATTAGGGGGTTGGATTCTGTGCCAATGAGTGTGTCTGTAGAAGTGCTGTATATTCCATTTAAATATGGAATTCCTATAAATATTTGAGTATACATCTATTGGAATCCTTGTGAAACATTTCGGGACATTCTTTGAACTATTCAGAAATTTTTTGGAGAAATTTATAGAAAATTCTTAGAAAGCATGGATAAAAATTATAATAGAGAGTTGCTGTATATTCACGTATATGATATGTTCATATATATATTCTTAATTCTGTAGATTTCACTAGTAGTCTAAAAGCAAACTCTCAGAAAGGTTCAAACATCCTAACAATAATTTCATGATATATGCAGGCCACAGATGATCTTTGTTTATAGAGACTTTACAGAGAAATATTTTTATTTATTGTAGCTATTTATTCTATTTGTACCCCGCTCCTCTCGCAAAAGTGACTCGGGGTGACTCATAAGTATAAAAAATAAAACAACAAAACAACAATTTCAATATAAATATATAAATACAAAGCATGTAAATAAAAGCAATAAACTATGATAAAAACTCTGACCTGTGCATAAAAATCCCCCCACCCCATCTAACCCATCTCCCTCTCCCACCCTCCCCAGCCAAATGCCTGATGGGAAGACCCAGGTCTTACAGTTTAGCTGGAAGGCAAGAAGTTTCGGGCTGAGGCAAACCTCCACCAGAAGGGAATTCCAGAGCAATGGTGCAGTCACTGAGAATGCCCTCCCTTTTAGCCTTCTGTTTTGGGGTATTTTAATATTTAAATGTTAGTAGTATTTTAAAAGGATTTTATATTTTTTGACCATTTGTGTTGTTCGCTGCCCCGAGATGCCAGTGTGCAGGACGGTGAAGGATATAAATGCCTGTAATAAATAAAAACATTTGGGATTATCATCTGTGGCATATTGAACTGGTGCTGTTTGATCTTTCTGCTTTGTTCATTGTTTTAGGTTTCTTTTCTTTGCTTTGTGGCTATGTAACACACAAACTAATAACACTGTTAATTTCAAAAATTGTGTGGACTTCGTCTATTGTGTGCCTTTGTGTTTATTTGATATCATTAAGCAGGTGGTGGGTGCATCCACACAACCTGGGCTGGGCCTGATCCCCTGCGTGCCCCGTGATGGGCAAGCACAGCCACCACAGTTTCGACCAGCAGGGAGAGCTGTCCATGCGGTTGATCCTCTGAGGCCTTCACTAGTCCCTACATGCCCCGGGGTAGGCCAAGGAGCTGGCCACATGGGGCTGGATACTTGGACTCCTGCTGCAGTACAGGATTGGGCCCGCTGCCACTAGACAGCTGTTGGGAGGCAGAGGAGCATGACTGTGTTCCTCCCTCTGCCTAATAGCTGATCATGAGGAAGGGTAGCCTGGGAGGAGCACACACCCCCCTCCCTCCCACCCAACAATTGATATGGGGAAGAGGCCCTGGGAGGAGCACATGTGCCCCTCCCACTCACCCAACACCTGGTTGTGGAAGATGGGGGCATGGGAGGAGTGTGTCCACTTCACTGGGCCCCTTCTCCCCCCAAACAGCTTTTGGGATGGTAGGAGGGGAACACACACTCTTCCAAGGGCCCGCCTCTGCTGATCCACCCACCTAACAGCTAATCAGGGGAAGAGTGCCTAGCAAGAGTGTTCAGCCTCTTCCTAGGCCCCTTTCCCCCAATCAGCTGTTAGGCAGTGGGGAAGAAGACACTACTCTGGTCCGATCCACAGACACCACCTCATGGCAGGGTTGCACAGCCCAGTCACATGCAGATGGGTCCTTTAACCGATTTTGTGCAGCCTTATGTCACTTTAGGAACCTTACTATGAGCTGTGTCCTTGGCCTTTTTCTGAGGATGCATCATGTAGTAGATGATGGGTGCTAAAATGGTGGTGAATGGAATGACTACAGCAGGAGGGATAATTGTAAATGGTTCCTGTCTAATGTTGGGAATCCCTTCTACATAAAGATTATTTTCTTCCTCTTCGAACTTAGGATCCGGGTAAACTACTGTTTGTTTTCAGCACGACCAGCTGAGTACAGAACAACTCTAAAGTCTTACAAGTTCTTATGTCCCCTCCCAAGGGGATGATCTTGCTGTAGCCACGCCCAGCTTATCAGCAAATATCACCCCCCCATCTCTTATGAAGATGACTCTTTTCATCTCTTCTATATCTACCTAACCAAAACAAACCTCTATTAACCATACTGGACCCCCGCATGAGTGCGACATCATATTAACATTCAAATACTTCACAAGTTCCATTTCAAATTGTAATCATGAACTTAATGCCAATTATGCTTCACTTAAACTATTTTAAATTCAAATGCCAATGAAAGATTCACCTTCCGAATGTGTCGAATTGATATTATTCGTATATTATATGATTATTCTAATACTACGAAGACGGCAAAACACAAGTGCACCTCATAAAGCTGAGGTGTTCTTCAAAATTCCTTCTCGGCCCCCTTATGGCGACCGGTCAACCGCAGTATTAGAGGGATGGGTGGGTGGGTGCTGCTTGTCCTGAAGATTTTGCCGAATGGAGGCAAACTGCTCGGGCGGCAGTCTACTCCCTCCCCCTCCTAGTAAAGGGGAGAGACTGCCCTACCTGAGGCAACCAATCCACAGCCCCTCTCAAGGGCACATGACACCCGGGCCACCTATCACGGTGCCCGGGTCATTTACACGGGGTCTCCTGCCTCCTGGGCCCAAGGGGGTCTATCTCCCTTGTGGAGGAGGAAGAACGGGACGCGGAAACCCCCCCCCCCCGATTTGGGGCGGAGGGCCCTTCTTATGTTCCTATCTTTTTATGCTCTTTAGACCTGCTGCAAACAATTCAGGCAGCAGCGTGAGGGGACCACCTCGGGGTTCATTACCCACATTGGGAGAAGCCATGGCATGACGGTGAGGCGGTAGCCTGACTCTGGCGTGGACCAGGTGGAACAACATCAGTCCCAGAAGCGCCAGAGGAGATACCGTCAAAGCCCTTCCCCTTCCCCCTCAACCAGCTACAGCGAGGAAACCATAGAGGAGGAGGAGTCAGCCGTAGTAAGAGCTTTTAGGGCCCAAGTGCAGAGTCCAAGCAGGGACTGCATGGCCAGCATTAACAAAATGGAGGACCAGCTGGTGGAACGCTCTCAGGAGCTGGAGGTACGGGAATGCCAGGTTAAGGTGTATTTACCTCCAGACGATGATCGACAGCGTGGACCTCCACCGTCAGTCGGTGTCAAAGTGGCAGGGGGCCGTGGCTGGGGCAGTGGATTTCGCAGAAGGAAATGGCTACCAAATGCCGCAAGACATGCCCACCCCTAGGGCCCACGAACCCATTTTGCCTTTCCCCCATGTTCTGGGGGACAGGCCCACATAGAACTATGTTAAGTTTCCTTTATTTTATATATATATATAAATGTTTGGTTTTTGTTTTATAATGTTGTTGCTGTTAATAAAATTTATTGTTGTATATTGTTACAAGCTTTGTTTGACCTCCAATCTTTTATCCCTCTGTGCTGAAGTTCTGGCTGGCAGGTGGCAGAATCTCATACAGCTTGTTGATCCCTACCAGAAGCACCTGGAACCATATGTAGTGTAGGTAAGGTACATTGACTGCAAGATGTGCCAGCAGCAGGGTCTCAACTTGCAGAGAGCCCCCCAGGAAGGGTAGGGCTTGTGTCTGTGTGGGTGTGCCAGAGAGAAAGAGAGACAAGCTCCTTGGCAGTGCTGGTGGTTAGACAGTAGATTGCTGGTTGCCAGGGTACAGAAACCTTTGCACAGACAGCATTTTTATGGGCACGGTGGGTGGGGGCCTTTGGCAGCAGCAGGTCGCCAGGGTACAGAACCCTTTGCACAGACAGCATATAGGCCTGGGGGGTGGGGGCCTTTGGCAGCAGCAGCAAGGATGGGTTGCTGGGGCAGGCAGGCAGCATGGCATGAGTGGCATTCAGGCAGGCTTTGAGCTTGGCAACCTTGGCAGGCAGGCAGGCAGTCACAACAGCTTGGCATGAGAGGGAGGCAGGCAGGTGGCTGAGGCAAGCTTTGAGCTGGCAATGGCAACCTGGGCGGGCAGGCAGGCAGCCACAGCAGCTTGGCATGAGAGGCAGGCAGGCAGTGGCAAGCTTTGAGCGGACAATGTCAACCTGGGCGGGCAGAAAGACTTCATGGCATGATTGGGAGCAGCAGCAGCCATCGAGGTACAGACCCCTTGGCTGGCACAGACAGCCTATAGACCTGGGGGGCATTGGCAGCAGAGCATTCAGATAGGCTAGCAAAGACTGTACAGCACAAAAGAGAGAGCGAGACACATAGGCAGGCTGAGAACGTGTAGTCATAGCCACTGCCAGTAGTCAGCCAGTGCGACTAGCCATAGGCCGACTGGCAGGCGTAGACTTTCAGTTTCCCAATGCCACCCTGTGTCATGAGGTCAGTCAGATAAGGTGGCCGAGGCCATCTAGTATGAGATGGGGGGGCAGGGTTAGGGTGCCAGGCATTGAGAGGGAGGGACAGCACCTCAGCAGCACAGACAGCAGCAAACTTGCCCAGATTGAGGAGGAGGAGCCTCGTCCCAAGACTGTCCCTGGCATGGGATGGCGTGTGCCACTGCACCATCAATCCTTGTCCAGGGGCAGCTCAGGGAATCCCAGCAGTGGAAAGTTCACCTTTATAAAAAGCAACTGCTCCACCAACTTAGTCACCAGTCTCAGGCGGTGCGGGAAGCAAATGTCCCCCACCATCAAGAACATCCGCTCGCTGGGGAGACTTGTAGGTGGGCAGGACAGAATTCCCTTGATCACTTTCGACAGGGCCGGCCACATGTTGGCCTTGCCAGCCCAGTAGGCCAAGGGATCACTGCTGGGATCAATGCAGGGCTCCTCCTCAAGGTAGCTCTCCACTGCTGTTGAGGTGCCATCATACTCCCTCTGGTAGCTTTGGGCAGGCACCACCTGCCCCACTGCCCTCAGCCACACCGCTTGCCCTATTGTGCATGGCCCCATGCTCCCCAGAGTGGCCTTCACACAGGAGGAGTTGCTGGCAATAGGGGTGCTGCTGCTGCTGCTCATCCTGCTGCTGGTGCTGCTGCTACCGGTAGGGCTGGGAGCACGGATAGACCCAGCTGGCTGAAAGGGGTGGGTGCTCCCACTCCCACCATCCCCAGGGGTGTCCTACTGCATTGCCCACTCTGCCTTCCGGACCCTCTGCACCAGCGCTTCCTTCTGGAGGATATATAGCACTGACTCGCATGCCATGCTGCTCTTGATCCTGGGGTCCAGCATGGTTGCCAGCACATAATCCTCCCCACGCAGCAGCTCGTCAAAGCGTGCACTCAGCCCCACCTTCAGCTTGCGCACAAGGTCAATCACCTCATCTGACATCCTCCTGCCCTGAGGGCCACAATCCCCCCCTCCCCTCCACACACACACAGAATCTCATCCAGGCTGCTGCGGAGACTATGGACCAGTGAGGTCACCTGGCTGAGGGTGGTGGTGGAGCTGTTCAAGGTCTCCATCATGACCAGGAATGGTCACAGGGCGAAGACCATCTGAGCAATCATCTCCCATTCCGCCCTGTTGTACCCTGGACGTGCGTCAATGTCTGTGTCCAGTTCAACCTGATGCAAGGCAGCTTTCTGCTCCAGAAGCTGTTTGAGCATCAGGAAGGTGGAATTCCACCTGGTGGATACATCTTGCACCAGCTGGTGTACTGGCGAGTGTTGCTGTGCCTGCTTCTCCCGGAAGAGCTTGCTGCCCTTCACGCTCCAGTTGAAGAACCCCACCAGCTTCCTCCCCCACTCGACCAGGAAGCTAAGGGTGTCTGGCCCAACCCCCTTATCCCCCAAGCCCAGAGCATCCCTGACCACAAGATGGAGCGTGTGTGCGACACTAGGGATGCTTTTGAAGCCCCCATCATGGACTGCCTTTAGTATATTCGCCGCATTGTCCATGGCCACACACCCCTTGGTGAAGGCCACGCCTGGCGTGACCCACTCCCTCACCATGGTGGCCAGGGCTGCCTCGAGGTTACTTGAGGTGTGGGGGCTGTCCATTACATGGGCCTGAAGCAGGGCCCACGTATACCCTGCTTCAGGTCCCCTCCTGCCACTGCCAAGCGCTGCCTCTGGGTCCTGCCACCAGTGTGCTGTCACTGCCAGGTAGGCATGCTGTGCATTCCTGCTGGACCACAGGTCCATGGTGAAGTGGACCGTGGACCCCCCAGCTCCTGACAGCTGCTCCTTCACCCGTTCCTTCAAAGCCCTGTACAGCTGTGGCACCACAGTCCGACTCAAGGTAGAGCGGGAAGGGACCTTAAAGTTGGGGGCCAGGAACCCAATGAGCTGCTGGAAGCCCTTGTCCTCCACAATTGAGAAGGGCTGCCCATCCAAGGAAATCATTTCTGCCAACATGCGCTTCGCTTTCTCTTGGAAGCCAGTGCCACAGCGCCCTGCCTTGACAGATCCCCCCACCCCAGCTCCTCCATGGTTGACTGACGGCACTGCTGGGGAGGCTCCTGCTGCTGTTCTGCCCCCCTAGCAGGAGGAATACTGCTCCTGCTGCTAGAGGCAGCAGTTGGTGCTGGTGCAGGACGCTTGCCCGCTGAAGGAGCCGGGTGCCTGGCCGCTGCAGTCGGGAACCCGCTTGCATCCGCTTCCCCTGCCTTCCCGCTGAGCAGCAGAGCACTGTGGCATGGCTTTAGGTGTCTTGCCATTGCAGTTGTCCCTAGGTTGCTGAGCACCTGCCCATGTTTTACCACATTTTTGCACACAGTGCACTGTACCTCTTTGGGATCATCTGCCTGCACCTGTTTATAATGATCCCAGACTGAGGATTCCCACCACCACCACCACCTTCTGGCCTGCCCCAGCTGACGCACTGCTGCCAGCGCTGCAGGAAGGGGCAGAACTTGGTGTCACTGGTGACACAGCTCTGGGAGGAGGGTCAGCCATCTCCTCTGCAGCACTAGTGTCTGCCACTGAGTCACTGTCCCCGGTCACTGTGATGTTGTCCCATGAAGGGGAGTACTGACGCAGAGGCTTGACTGCCCGCCATGCTACTGGCACTCTCCCTGTGCCCCCCTCTATTGCTGTCACTGCTGCTGCTACTGCTACTCCTCTCCCTACTGCCATGGCCTTTATCATCAGATGCTTTATTGCTACGACTCCTGTCTGACCAGTCGCATGAGATTTCTAACCTGGTGGCAAGGTTTTGTGAGCATGTACTCCAGAAAAAAAAGGTAGCTGTTCTAGCTGCTTCTAATAAGTAATACTCTCGAGCTTAGTTTGGTATTGACGTCTGGCACTAGTCTGGCACTAATGTTGTGGTTTGGCTGTGGGACTTTGCTCTGTGGGGCTTTGCTCTGTCTGCTCTATACATTATTGGTTAATGGTCTCATCTACCCAAATTTAAGATTGCCCAACAATCTATGTGCTATCGAGGCGACATCCCTCTGAACGTGTTATTCTAGGATCAATGTTGTGATGCTTAATCTGGGGCCAACTATTGAGTTGACAATTAGTTATACTACAGGGGCCAAGCTCTGCCACAGTAATCCCCGTGGAAGAGCAAGGCAATACCTTTGTGTTCTATTCTTATTGTTTAGTCCTAGTGCAAGCTGTTAAAAGCTGTTGTTGGTACAGTGAATTCAAATTTAGAATTATTTTACCCTCCTGTTTTACTGCTGCCCTGTTGGACATGCTACCCTGTCAGGGGATAAATGCTGGCGTCATAACCCCCATGAAGGCTAAGCCGATTTTTAAATGCTATGTATTTTTTATTTTTTATTACAGCCAATGATTCATGGAACTTTAACGTGAATGAACTGGGCCTTGTATTTTATATTTTGTCTTGTGTTTTGTATTGTTTATTTATGGGAATTTGTATTACGTGATTTTCATGTAAACCTTGTTATGGCCATGGCCTAAACAATAAAAATTCATTAGTTCATTCATTCATACTGCCATTGCCCGTGGATCGGGCCCTGCCTCCAGCAGCAGGGGAGGGTTCCACCAGCTCTGGACTGCTGCTGGGGATCGCCTCCAGAATGGGGGACATTGGTGGCCCTTGAGGAGCATATGAAGCAGCAGATCCTGGTCCAGCAACAGCAGAGACAGCTGAAGCCTTATGTTGTCCAACTTGTCCTGCTGCAGGCCTTACAGTGCCCTGTGTGGCAGTGGAGGAGGGCACTGCCAGGAGGCGACACTGAGCCACTAAAGCCTTTTGCCCCAAAGCAGGCCTGTGGAGTTTGGGGGGTGGTGATGATCTTTGGCTGCTACTGCTGCCTGCTGCCATGCCGCTGGCACAGCCCCTACCACCTCTCCCACGTGCCTCATTGCCTGTCTTATGGGCAAAAGAGCGGTCTCTCCTTCCCTTCTCCATTTCTCCCTCCAAAATAATGTTTTTATATTTTATTTTAATTTTATTTTTTTATTCAAAATTTTTATCTACTATTATATATATATATATCTACACTAAATCTAACTGCTTTTAACTATTCTAAATGCTATGAACTAAATGGATTATCTAATAACTACAAAGGCCTACTCCTACAAACACTAAAACTAAATTAACCAAAGCAAAAAACAACAGTTTAAAAATAAACTTAAATGTACAAGGGTTTTCCTAAAATACACACAAAAAAACAATTCAGTACAATTACAATTCAAAACACCTTCCATTCTATACATTGCAAAAAAACATAAACACCAAAAAACATAGAAATTAATCCACAATTAGAGCAATATTTAATATTTTATCATCAACATACATTTAATATATGTACTAAATTCCTTACCATACATACTTCGTTTTTATCAATAACTAAACATGCACATTTTACAATTATGAAAATAATTTATTATCATAATTTGACAAGGAACAATTGTGTCAGACTAATTTAAGTCTGTTTTTTACATGTATACAAATTGTGTACAGTTCATACAATGAAGTAAAGAATGTGAGTGTAGACATTATACAATTCGTTGTACACAATGAAGTTATGTAGAAACAGACTTAAAT
>QEPC01014651.1:3555303-3601111 GCA_003113815.1 Sphenodon punctatus
CCCCCACTCCCTTAGTTCCCCCCCATTAGCCAGTGCCCCCCCGCTCCCTTCGTTTTCCCCCTGCCCACTAGCCAGTGCTCCCCCACCCCCACCCCCCGCTCCCTTAGTTCTCATACCAAGTGAAAAGTTTGTAACTTTGGAGAACTTACAGACTTTTCACTCGGTATGAAAAGCTGCAGACTTTTGACTGTACTTTTGACTGTATGAAAAGTCTGCAACTTTTCATAGGAGTGAAAAGTCTGCAACTTTTGAAAAGTTGCAGACTTTTAAAAGTACGAGTCAAAAGTGACTTTAAAAGTACGGAGCCAAATGTTTGCAAGTTTTCATACTAAGTGAAAAGTCTGTAACTTTTGTAAAGGTGCAGACATTTCACTTGGTTTGAAAAGTTGCAGACTTCTGACTCTGAAAAGTCTGCAACTTTTCATAGGCGTGAAAAGTGTGCAACTTTTCAAAAGTTGAACACTTTTAAAAGTACAGAATCAAAAGTCCGAAACATTTCAAAAGTCACATAACTTTTCAAAAGTCATGTAACTTTCCTTATGCTGTGTTTTTCCAGTCAGCAGCTTGGGTTGCTACCTTGTAAAAAAGGTTCTTTGAGATGGCTCTGAACATTCTTACAAATACCCATCTTTCCAGCCCCACATGGAATTTTTCCTTATATTTCTAGAAAGGGTTGAAAGGAACTGTCATTCTGAGGGGGAGAGTGCTTTTTATACTAGAGGTGCTAGAAACCATCATGCAGTCTATTATTTGGATAGGATGAGCATGCACAACCCAGTTGTGAGGATGTTGGGAGCCATCTCGAAGAACCTTCTTTACAAGGCAACAACCTTCTGATCAGCAGATGGGGAGGAGATGTTTGTAAACAAACAGTCTTATTTCCCAGCCCGATCGGTGTCCCTGTGTCCCGCTGCTGATGCTGCTGGAGCTACTAGGAGGGACAGGAAGGTGAAGAATGAGGACAGGAGCCAGGGAGGGGAGGCAGAACAACTTATTGCGGGAGAAGATGGCTGCAGCCTGCCTCCCAGCCATGCAACTGCAGAGCCCCAGCTAGCCATGACTGTGCCGGCTCTGGCCCTAGCAAGCTGTGATGACTCTGCTTTGTCTGGGGGGGGCAAGGCGAGCAAGGGCAGGGTTGGGGGGGGCAGGTATGCTTGCCTTCCAGCACAGTGCACAAGCCAGGGGGAGACTACAATAGTCAGCATTTACAGAGTTCTGCTCCTCAGCACGTTGCTAATTACAGAGCTCACAGGGGGACGGAAGCAGGTGCTTCCCGGCTCTCCGACAGGAGAGAGGAGCTCACGTGCACATGCGCGAACCAGCAGAACTTATTGTTTATCATTAATAACTCGGTTTTGGTTGCATCAATCAGTATCATATTTCAGAAGCACTTGTTCTTCATCTCATTCTCAAAGCCTGTGAGGTTTGGGGTCTCAACTCATCCAGGGGGAGGAGATATTGATGAATCAAATACCCGAGGACGTTGTGAATTTTGACCACAAGCAATTAACGTTTAAGCAGTTATAGCATTTTATTTTCCTAATGGATCTTTTTCAAACTTTGTGGATATGATGGTCCTCACAACTTACAGTTATGGTTAAATTTTCAGAAATGTAGGTCAAGTGGTTTCCACAAAATTGGGGCTTCAGCAGTCCCGTTTATAATGAAAGGTGGCTGTACATTTAAGTATTCAGGCAGTTGCAGCTTCTGCTTCCCGAAAAATCACTAAACGCTATCTCTATTACTAAGCTAACTCCTACAACTGTCTACTATCTCTAATATATATCTCAGCTATCTTATCCACAAAGTAGATGACAAACATGTCACAGCGAGCCCTAAAAGATTCCACGCCCAGGTGGAGGGAGGCCAGACTGACCAGTCCCCTCACCACCCAGAACAGTTCAGCTGGATGAGATTTTGCAGCTGCTGAGGGCAGCAAATAATTCCTTCTTTGCTTCCATCACATAACCTAGCTCTATGCCACAATCTGTCGGCTTCAGCCCGAGAAAAGCGCCATTGTTGCTCTAACCACCACCCTTCCTGCTTCAAGCCCCTCAGTGAACCAACGTAACCTGTGGTGCCGGAGCTGGGGGAGCAGACACCTTGGAGATATCCAGTCGATGGCCTCCGCCAGCAAGGTATTCCAAGTCAGAACAAGGTCCTCAACCGAACAGCCATCGAGATCAGAGGGCAATTCCCCCAGAGCAGTTCGGAACTGATTCAGTTCCATCAGTTTCTGGGAGCAAGCCAATCAAACAGGCTCTGCACCTCTCCAGGGGAAGACATGTGCTGGAAGCCTGGCCTGGCCTGGGATCCATCCATGACAAGGGTATTGTTGATACTTCCCCCACCAATGGATCCCCCGCCTCAAGGCCAGTGCAAAACACCAGGTTGAGAGTATCCCCCCAACACGTATTGGGCTGATGACCATTTGGGACAGGCCCATGGTTGCCATGGCAGCCATGAACTCACACTCCGCCCCCACAAGACCAGCATCGACATGAATACTGAAGTCCCCCAGGACCAAGGTCCTCAGAGAGCACAACACCACCTCCGACACCAGTGAGCTAGAGGGGAGAGGGATGCTGCTGGACAGGAAGGTGCGTGGTAGACCAACAGCAGTTCTACTCTATCCCCCACCAAATCAATCACCAGATGAACAGCCTTGATCCCTAGTATTAATTGCAGTGGATATCTGCTCATAGTCCACAACTCCTAAAAACGATGGCTACACTGCCCCCTCTTCCCCACCCCCAATCCCTCAAGCCTTGGCTGATATTGCATGGAGTACCCAGCCATAACAAGGTCCACCAAAAAAGTGCCCACCCAAAGCTACCAGAGGGAGTATGATGGCACCTCAACAGCAGTGGAGAGCTACCTTGAGGAGGAGCCCTGCATTGATCCCAGCAGTGATCCCTTGGCCTACTGGGCTGGCAAGGCCAACATGTGGCCGGCCCTGTCGAAAGTGATCAAGGGAATTCTGTCCTGCCCACCTACAAGTCTCCACAGCGAGCGGATGTTCTTGATGGTGGGGGACATTTGCTTCCCGCACCGCCTGAGACTGGTGACTAAGTTGGTGGAGCAGTTGCTTTTTATAAAGGTGAACTTTCCACTGCTGGGATTCCCTGAGCTGCCCCTGGACAAGGATTGATGGTGCAGTGGCACACGCCATCCCATGCCAGGGACAGTCTTGGGACGAGGCTCCTCCTCCTCAATCTGGGCAAGTTTGCTGCTGTCTGTGCTGCTGAGGTGCTGTCCCTCCCTCTCAATGCCTGGCACCCTAACCCTGCCCCCCCATCTCATACTAGATGGCCTCGGCCACCTTATCTGACTGACCTCATGACACAGGGTGGCATTGGGAAACTGAAAGTCTACGCCTGCCAGTCGGCCTATGGCTAGTCGCACTGGCTGACTACTGGCAGTGGCTATGACTACACGTTCTCAGCCTGCCTATGTGTCTCGCTCTCTCTTTTGTGCTGTACAGTCTTTGCTAGCCTATCTGAATGCTCTGCTGCCAATGCCCCCCAGGTCTATAGGCTGTCTGTGCCAGCCAAGGGGTCTGTACCTCGATGGCTGCTGCTGCTCCCAATCATGCCATGAAGTCTTTCTGCCCGCCCAGGTTGACATTGTCCGCTCAAAGCTTGCCACTGCCTGCCTGCCTCTCATGCCAAGCTGCTGTGGCTGCCTGCCTGCCCGCCCAGGTTGCCATTGCCAGCTCAAAGCTTGCCTCAGCCACCTGCCTGCCTCCCTCTCATGCCAAGCTGTTGTGACTGCCTGCCTGCCTGCCAAGGTTGCCAAGCTCAAAGCCTGCCTGAATGCCACTCATGCCATGCTGCCTGCCTGCCCCAGCAACCCATCCTTGCTGCTGCTGCCAAAGGCCCCCACCCCCCAGGCCTATATGCTGTCTGTGCAAAGGGTTCTGTACCCTGGCGACCTGCTGCTGCCAAAGGCCCCCACCCACCGTGCCCATAAAAATGCTGTCTGTGCAAAGGTTTCTGTACCCTGGCAACCAGCAATCTACTGTCTAACCACCAGCACTGCCAAGGAGCTTGTCTCTCTTTCTCTCTGGCACACCCACACAGACACAAGCCCTACCCTTCCTGGGGGGCTCTCTGCAAGTTGAGACCCTGCTGCTGGCACATCTTGCAGTCAATGTACCTTACCTACACTACATATGGTTCCAGGTGCTTCTGGTAGGGATCAACAAGCTGTATGAGATTCTGCCACCTGCCAGCCAGAACTTCAGCACAGAGGGATAAAAGATTGGAGGTCAAACAAAGCTTGTAACAATATACAACAATAAATTTTATTAACAGCAACAACATTATAAAACAAAAACCAAACATTTATATATATATATAAAATAAAGGAAACTTAACATAGTTCTATGTGGGCCTGTCCCCCAGAACATGGGGGAAAGGCAAAATGGGTTCGTGGGCCCTAGGGGTGGGCATGTCTTGCGGCATTTGGTAGCCATTTCCTTCTGCGAAATCCACTGCCCCAGCCACGGCCCCCTGCCACTTTGACACCGACTGACGGTGGAGGTCCACGCTGTCGATCATCGTCTGGAGGTAAATACACCTTAACCTGGCATTCCCGTACCTCCAGCTCCTGAGAGCGTTCCACCAGCTGGTCCTCCATTTTGTTAATGCTGGCCATGCAGTCCCTGCTTGGACTCTGCACTTGGGCCCTAAAAGCTCTTACTACGGCTGACTCCTCCTCCTCTATGGTTTCCTCGCTGTAGCTGGTTGAGGGGGAAGGGGAAGGGCTTTGACGGTATCTCCTCTGGCGCTTCTGGGACTGATGTTGTTCCACCTGGTCCACGCCAGAGTCAGGCTACCGCCTCACCGTCATGCCATGGCTTCTCCCAATGTGGGTAATGAACCCCGAGGTGGTCCCCTCACGCTGCTGCCTGAATTGTTTGCAGCAGGTCTAAAGAGCATAAAAAGATAGGAACATAAGAAGGGCCCTCCGCCCCAAATCGGGGGGGGGGGGTTTCCGCGTCCCGTTCTTCCTCCTCCACAAGGGAGATAGACCCCCTTGGGCCCAGGAGGCAGGAGACCCCGTGTAAATGACCCGGGCACCGTGATAGGTGGCCCGGGTGTCATGTGCCCTTGAGAGGGGCTGTGGATTGGTTGCCTCAGGTAGGGCAGTCTCTCCCCTTTACTAGGAGGGGGAGGGAGTAGACTGCCGCCCGAGCAGTTTGCCTCCATTCGGCAAAATCTTCAGGACAAGCAGCACCCACCCACCCATCCCTCTAATACTGCGGTTGACCGGTCGCCATAAGGGGGCCGAGAAGGAATTTTGAAGAACACCTCAGCTTTATGAGGTGCACTTGTGTTTTGCCGTCTTCGTAGTATTAGAATAATCATATAATATACGAATAATATCAATTCGACACATTCGGAAGGTGAATCTTTCATTGGCATTTGAATTTAAAATAGTTTAAGTGAAGCATAATTGGCATTAAGTTCATGATTACAATTTGAAATGGAACTTGTGAAGTATTTGAATGTTAATATGATGTCGCACTCATGCGGGGGTCCAGTATGGTTAATAGAGGTTTGTTTTGGTTAGGTAGATATAGAAGAGATGAAAAGAGTCATCTTCATAAGAGATGGGGGGGTGATATTTGCTGATAAGCTGGGCGTGGCTACAGCAAGATCATCCCCTTGGGAGGGGACATAAGAACTTGTAAGACTTTAGAGTTGTTCTGTACTCAGCTGGTCGTGCTGAAAACAAACAGTAGTTTACCCGGATCCTAAGTTCGAAGAGGAAGAAAATAATCTTTATGTAGAAGGGATTCCCAACATTAGACAGGAACCATTTACAATTATCCCTCCTGCTGTAGTCATTCCATTCACCACCATTTTAGCACCCATCATCTACTACATGATGCATCCTCAGAAAAAGGCCAAGGACACAGCTCATAGTAAGGTTCCTAAAGTGACATAAGGCTGCACAAAATCGGTTAAAGGACCCATCTGCATGTGACTGGGCTGTGCAACCCTGCCATGAGGTGGTGTCTGTGGATCGGACCAGAGTAGTGTCTTCTTCCCCACTGCCTAACAGCTGATTGGGGGAAAGGGGCCTAGGAAGAGGCTGAACACTCTTGCTAGGCACTCTTCCCCTGATTAGCTGTTAGGTGGGTGGATCAGCAGAGGCGGGCCCTTGGAAGAGTGTGTGTTCCCCTCCTACCATCCCAAAAGCTGTTTGGGGGGAGAAGGGGCCCAGTGAAGTGGACACACTCCTCCCATGCCCCCATCTTCCACAACCAGGTGTTGGGTGAGTGGGAGGGGCACATGTGCTCCTCCCAGGGCCTCTTCCCCATATCAATTGTTGGGTGGGAGGGAGGGGGGTGTGTGCTCCTCCCAGGCTACCCTTCCTCATGATCAGCTATTAGGCAGAGGGAGGAACACAGTCATGCTCCTCTGCCTCCCAACAGCTGTCTAGTGGCAGCGGGCCCAATCCTGTACTGCAGCAGGAGTCCAAGTATCCAGCCCCATGTGGCCAGCTCCTTGGCCTACCCCGGGGCATGTAGGGACTAGTGAAGGCCTCAGAGGAACAACCGCGTGGACAGCTCTCCCTGCTGGTCGAAACTGTGGTGGCTGTGCTTGCCCATCACGGGGCACGCAGGGGATCAGGCCCAGCCCAGGTTGTGTGGATGCACCCACCACCTGCTTAATGATATCAAATAAACACAAAGGCACACAATAGACGAAGTCCACACAATTTTTGAAATTAACAGTGTTATTAGTTTGTGTGTTACATAGCCACAAAGCAAAGAAAAGAAACCTAAAACAATGAACAAAGCAGAAAGATCAAACAGCACCAGTTCAATATGCCACAGATGATAATCCCAAATGTTTTTATTTATTACAGGCATTTATATCCTTCACCGTCCTGCACACTGGCATCTCGGGGCAGCGAACAACACAAATGGTCAAAAAATATAAAATCCTTTTAAAATACTACTAACATTTAAATATTAAAATACCCCAAAACAGAAGGCTAAAAGGCAGAAAAAAACCTCCCTCCAATCCCCCCTCCCCCCTCCCTGAAGGTCCGGCAGAACAACCAGGTCTTAAAATATCTTCGGATTTACATATAAAAAATGACCCATCTAATCAGGATGAAAAAGTACCAAACTGTAAGGGGGAAAATGGGGAGGGTGATGGTGGTGTCAGAAGCCTGGAAAAAGTAGAAACTGTTCTAGAGCTTCACTCTGCAGCTCCTCACTACCTCTCCTCTCTTATCTCACCCTACACCCCTACTTGTGACTTCTGTTCATCGGGCAAGATGCTCTTATTTGTGCCTTTCTCCTCCATCTCCAACTCCGCGCTTTTCACCATGTTGTTGTTGTTGTTATTATTATTTTATTTTATTTTATTTTATTTATTATCAAACATTTATACAGCGCCAGCAATGTACCCGGCGCTTTACAAAGTAATTGAATAGACACGGTCCCTGCCCTAGGGCTTACAATCTGAGAGACGGGGGTGGGAGGGGGGAGACGAAGGAAGGGGAACAGAGGGAGAGACAAGGAGTGTAACATTCACGTGGATGCGAGGTCCCAGGTGCACGTGCTTGGCATGGTTACATCGAGAATGATGACTGGTTGGCCCATGTGGTGAGGATATGAGTACACAGACCTTAGGTAACAGATTGTACTGAATGGAGGGCATCAGCAGGAGTTAGGTGAGGGGAGCGAGAAGGGTCAGAGGGGTCAAGAGTGGACATTTTGAGGATAGGAGAGACAGTGGCGTGCTAGAAGGCAGATGGGAAGGAGCCAGTAGAGAGGGAGAGATCGATGATGTGGCAACAATGGGAACAGTGGCGGTCTGGAGGTGGGAGGGCATGGGGTCAAGGGGGCAAGTGGAAGGGTTGGAAGAGGAGAGCTGGGATGATATTTCCTCAAGTGAGGAAGGAGGTCAGGAGAGAAGGAGGGGGAGAGGGGAGGGAGTAGGAAGAGGAGAGGAGTGGGAAGCGATGTCGAGGCGGATATTGTCTATCTTGGAGGTGAAGAAGGAAGCAAGATTCTGAGCAGAAAGGGAAGAGGGAGGAGGAGGACAGAGGGGCTTGAGGAGGGAGTCAAAGGTGGAGAACAGGTGGCGAGGGTCCTGAGAACAGGACTCAATGTGGGAGGCGTAGTAATTCTGTCTAGCGAGGGAGACAGCAGAAGTAAGGGAGGAGAGACAGAATTTGAAGTGAAGGAAGTCAGCATGAGTGGGATTTGTGCCAAAGGCGTTCAGCAGCATGGGTGCAGGAGCAGAGGTGGCGGATACTGGGGGCAAGCCAAGGATGGCAGTTGTGGGAGCAGTCAGGGAGGGAGGAGAGTGGGGCAAGGGAGTCAAGGGTAGTGGAGAGAGAAGCATTGAAAACAGGAATGGCAGAATCAGGGGAGGAGGAGGAGAAGACTGAGGCGAGAAGGGGGGGGGAGAGAGAGGAGGAAAAGCCCAGGGGGTTAATGGCCTGCAGGTCACAGAAGGGGCGTGGAGAAGGGGAAGAGGAAGGGGGACAGTGGGAGACATTGAAAGAGGCAAGGAAGTGGTCAGAGATGGGATGAGGATCGAAGGAGAGTTCAGAGACAGAGCAGTTCCTAGAGAAGATGAGGTCAAGAGGATGGCTGGTAGTGTGGGTGGGTGGAGTTGGTCCAAAGGTGGAGGTTGAAGGAGGAGGTTAGTGAGAGGAGATGAGAGATGGAGGGCTGGGAAGGGACATCAACGAGAATGTTGAAGTCAGCAAGGATGAGAGTGGGGGTATCGTCAGAGAGGAAGAAAGTGAGCCAGGACTCAAATTCAGAGAGAAAGGAGGAGAGAGAGCCGGGGTGGGTGGGTGGTGGTTAGATGACAGTGACGCGGAGAGGGAGGGGGGAGTTGAGGCACACAGAGTGAGCCTCAAGGGAAGGGAAGGAGAGAGGGAGGGGAGAAGAAAGTGGTTGAAATTGACAGGAGTTAGTGAGGAGGAGGCCCACACCACCACCCAGGCCTTCGGGGCATGGCTGGTGAGAAAAGGAGAGACCCCCAAAGGAGAGGGTAGCTGGGGTGACACTTTTCAAGATCGCTTTTAAATCATGAACCCAAGCCCTGTCCATGTCATAGCCTTGTTCATTTCAACCATGCGTCGTTAACTGAAATAAATAAAGTTACTGAATTCCTGTATCCTGTAGTTCATTATTCATAGGAAGACTCTTATTTGTAGTTGTCTGTGTCTTTGTGTCTTGATCTGATTGTAAGCTCCATGGAGCAGGGACTGTCTTTATGTCGTGTGTACAGCGCTGTGTATGACTAGTTTTCAGTGGGTGCTATAGAAATGTTAATTAGTAATTAATTAGAAATGTTAATTAGTAATAGGCAATTAGTTAATTAGAAGTAGTAGAGGAAAAATAAGTGCATAAAGTATGGAATATAAGAGCCGTTGCAAGTGCTGAAATTTACTGAGTGATATTTTATTTATTTAATTTATTTATTTATTTTACAAATTTATATCCCGCCCCCTCCTGCAATGCAGCTCGGGGCGGCTAACAACAGTAATAAAAACAATTAAAATTACTTAAAATATAAATATAAAATACATCAATAAAACAGGGCTAGAAAAAATAATAAATAGATAAATGGGCGGGGGATTAAAATCACCCCCCCACCCTCCCTCCCGAAGGCCTGGGCAAACAGCCAGGTCTTACAGTTCCGCCGAAATGTCAAAAGGCTTGGGGCCAGGCACCTTGTGTACATGACAAGGTGTTTGCAGTGATATATGACTATAGGCTCTGCCTGTAGTTTCAATTAAGCTTCCCCCCCCCCCCAATACCTTCTCAAAGATCTCTGGTGTGCTAGGCCTGTGGTATGTCTTTATTGGCTAACAGTGGCATTTTGAGCACAATTCAAAGTGCTCAATTTGACATATAAATACTTAAATGGCCTAGACTCTACATATCTAAATGATTGCTTCTTCCCCTATATCCTATTGTGGTCTCTAATGTTGGCTGGGGGTTCCCTCTCGTAAGTTCTGTCATTGCATCACATCCATACAACAAGGATGTGAAGAGAGGTATTCTTGGTGGCTGCACAACAGTTTTGGAACTCCCTTCCCCTTGGAGGTTTGCCAAAACCTGAGCATCTTCTGGAGGTGATGTAAGGCCTATTTATTAGGAAGGCTTAGGATTCAGGGTGCAATTTTAGAGGTAATATACATACCACCCTGTGATGCATGCCCCATCATCTGGACAAATTCCTTGCAGGATCAGGGCCAGACACCAGCTCAGCGGGAGCCAGCAGACACAACACAAGGACCCTTAGGCGTGGGCCTTAGCGGGACTGGGGGGGGGGAGCTCATTTCATTGTTTTAAAAGGGATTGGGGGGATAGGGTGTTGCTTGTATGAGGGAGGGGGACAAGGGGACTGGGTTAAGGAGGGAAGGGGTGACCCATTCAGTGTGAGGGAGGGGTAAAGCCCTTTGAGTGGGTGGGATCCTCTGGTGGCAGAGGAGAATGGAGGGTATTTTGGGGGTGGGGATCTCCTTCAGGGGGTTGGCGGGGCAACCTCCACGGGGGGAGGGTTGGTGGAGTGGATTGGGGTGTGTGTGTCTGCAGACATAGGGGTCGTTCTGGGCCAGGGGAATTATGGTTCCTCTGGGAGGCGGATTCGACCTGTGAGATGGGACAGATGGTATGTTTCTGTCCTGCTCACTGGCCCTCAGGCAGGTGGTGAGGTGATCGGGTTCAGAGGGGCCCTGGCCTTGGTCTGATGCTGATAAATGTGAGGTCGGTGGCTATGAAGTCAACTGCAGCCTGGGAGTTGATCCTGGACCAGGTGGCCGACCTCAAGTGTGTCACGGAGACCTGGCTGGACAATGAATCAGGGCCTATATTGGCTGATCTTATTCCAGCTGGATACTCTGTGCAGCATCAGCTGCGGCTGGAGGGATGGAGTGGTGGTGTAGCCATTATTTTTAAGGATGCCTGGTCTGTGAGGCCATTTCCTGTGTGGTCTATCATGGGTATAGAGGGTCTCCATCTGGGGTTGGATTTGGCTGGAGACAGAGTGGGGATACTGTCGATATACCGTTCACCCACTTGTATGGCAGCCTCACTGCACGCACTGACCAAACTGATGTTGGAGGTGATCTTGCGGTCCCCCAGGACGATAGTTCTGGGGGACATCAATATCTATGCTAACGCCAGTCTTGGAGTGGTGGAGCGTGAATTTATGGCTGCCATGGCAACCATGGACCTGTCTCAGAGAGTAGTGGGTCCCACACATGTTGGAGGACATATCCTGGAAATGATATTTTGCACAGGCCTTGAGGCAGGGAATCCATTGGATCCATTGGTGGGGGAGGTATCAACAGCGCCCTTGTCGTGGACGGATCATCATCCCCTCTGGGCAGATATACTGGCACATGTCGGCCCCCAGGAGGGTGTGGAACCAGTTAGATTGGTTTGCTCCCAAAGGCTTATGAAACCTCAAAGGTTCCAGATAGCCCTAGGGGATGTTTCCTCTGACCTCGATGGCCACTCACTCGATGACCTTGTGTCCAGGTGGAATACTGTCCTAATGGAGGCCATCGACTGTGTGGCTCCCAAATTGCCGACAACACAACTCCCCATGGTATACTGCGGAGCTGCGGTGGATGAAGTAGGAAGGGCGGTGGTTAGAGCAACGGTGGAGTCAGTCGTGTACTGAAGTTGACCGATTCTGGTTATGCACCTATGCTGTTGCAGTACAGACAGCAAAAAAGGTTTTCTTTGCTGCCCTCATTGCGTCAACTAAGTCCCGTCCAGCTGAGCTGTTCTGGCTGGTGAGGGGGCTGGTCAGTCCGGCCTCCCTCTGCCTGGGTTGTGCTTGCTGTGGATTGCTTGTGGACTTTTTTTGCGGATAAAATCGCTCAAATTCACCACAGTTTTAATGCGACTTTTTAAGCAGGGAATGGGTCAGAGGCAGTAGAAGCCCATTTTGTTCTGTTTTATGGGATGAGTTTTGGGTGGTATCGCCCTCAGATGTGGGGAATGCTCTTGGGACTGTTCAAGCCACCTATTGTGAACTAGATACATGCCCGTCCTGCATGGTTAAGGCTAGCCGGGAGACACAGGGGGTGCTGCTGGCGGGGATAGTCAATGACTCCCTTGGGGAGGGCAGGGTGCCAGGCTGTCTCAAGTAGGCTGTGGTGCGGCTCCTGCTCAAGAAACCATCTTTGGACGTTGATGTCCCTGCCAGTTATCAGCCAGTCTCTAGCCTTCCCTTTTTAGGGAAGGTTATTGAACAGGTGGTGGCTCGGCAGCTTCAGGGGCATTTGGACCGGGTTAATTTTCTTGATCCCTCGCAGTTGGGCTTTCATCCGGGTTATGGCACGGAGACTGCACTTGTGGCCTTGGCCGACGACCTCTTGCATGATTTGGACTGAGGTTGTTTGACCCTGTTGATCCTGTTAGATTGCTCGGCTGCATTTGATACCGTTGATCATGAGTTGTTGGTAACTCGGCCATGGGACCGGGCAGGGATTGGTGGGATTGTTCTTGAATGGTTCCACTCTTTCCTGGCCACGAGAACCCAGCGTGTGGTGCTGGGGGAGTTTTCATCTCCCTCCCGGGGCCTCATGTGTGTGGAGTACCGCAGGGTTCCATCTTTTCCCCTCTCTTATTCAATGTGCACATGCAGCCTCTGGGAGAGGTTGTTAGGGAGTATGGAGTGAGATGTCATCAATATGCTGATGACACCCAGCTATATCTCTCATTTTCCTCCGACTCAGGCCTGGCAGTCTTGATGCTTACCCGGTGTTTGTCCGCTGTGGGGGATTGGATGAGGGCTAAGGCTAAATCCTAAGGCTAAATCCTGACAAGATGGAGGTGATGGTTGTGGGGAGGGCCGAGGGAGTGGTGGCCCCCATCATTGATGGGGTTCGCTGTCCCCTGGTTTCTCAGGTCCGGTGTCTGGGGGTGCTCCTGGATCCACAGCTCTGCCTGGATGTCAAGGTGTCAGCTTTGGCAAAGGGAGCATTTCTCCAGTTACATCTGGTGTGTCGGCTTAGGCCATATGTCTCAGACTCGGATCTGGCCACAGTCATCCATGCTTTCATTACCTCGAAACTGGATTACTGCAATGCACTCTATGTGGGGCTACCCTTTGTGCTGGTTTGGAAGCTGCAACTGCTGCAAAATACGGCGGCTAGTCTCTTGACGGGGACGGGCCAAAGTGAGCATATTACATCGGTGCTTTCCTCTCTGCACTGGCTTCCAGTAGGTTTCTGGGCCCAATTCAAGGTGTTGGTGTTGACCTTTAAAGCCCAAAATGGCTTGGGCCCTGCCTCTCTGCAGGACCGCCTCACCCTCCGGGTCCTGGAATGACCCCTGTGGTTAGCTGGGGACACCCTCCTTAAGGTCCCCCGGGTTTCCTGGGTGTCCACTATGAGGAGGGCATTCTCCATGGCTGCGCCGCGGCTGTGGAACTCCCTCCCATCAGAGATCCGCTTGACTGATGGCCTCTCCTCTTTCTGCAGACAATGTAAGGCCTGGCTGTTCCACCAGTCCTTTCCCATGGGAGATGGGGTGGGTGGGTTGGGCTAGGGTAGGGGAGGATGGGGTTTTATATTGGTTTTTTAAAAATTGTAATTATTATTGTTTATTTAAATGTTTTAAAATGTTTTTTAAATGTTGTGAGCTGCCCCGAGATGCCTGAAGCAGGAGGGGGCAGCATATAAAGTAAAAAAAAACCCCACAAAAAAACCCACACTCCACATGCGGTTGAACACCCAGTTTATTCCTTCACCATGTAGCTATTTACATGTAGACAGTCTTTTCCAATGATCATACAGACACAATACCTCCCTCCCAACCCAGACACACACTCTTCCCTGCGTGGGGGTTTCTGGACCTCTATTCCTTCCTTGGGCTCCTTGGAGTAGTTACCCTCCTGCTCAGTGAAAACAAAATACCGCATAGGGGGCAGGGTTACGTCAGAAAGGAATAGGAAAAGCAGCAAGAGTTCTAGGCCGTATCTGAGTCCTTGGTGTCAGGATCCTGGTTAGTGGTGAGTAGGGACTCTAGCCCAGAGTTCTGTCTTTTTTTGAAGCCCAGCCCACACTAAAGTCAGCTTCCAGGGCTAGAGTGATAAATGGGTTGCTCTTAAAGGACCAGTAGCCGTGCATCATCCCCAGAATTTTACTGTACAAAATATATATACAGTTTTATTATTTTATATGTATATTTTTTATGTTAGTCATAAGAAGAACTGAACATTCTTCTTACCTAATTCAAAGCCACTGAGGTCTTCCATTGGTTCAAACTGATTTTAGATCAGGCCCTTTGTTGTTGTTGTTGTTGTTGTAGTAGTATTTAATAATAAAAATTAATGCACTAGCCAGTGGTTCCCATCCTTTATAGACTGCGTCCCCCTTCTTATTGTCTCTTGTACGTTGCATGCGCTATATGTATATTGAACTTTGTCCTATCTCTCCCTCTCCAGCTTGCTCCCCTGCCCAAGCCCTCCTTCCCCAGCACTCCCTTCTTCTCTTGTGCTGCTGCTACTTCGAGTGGTTGAGCTATGGAATAGGGTTGCCACCTCTCTACGTTTGCCTCACACCCTTTGCCTCACACCCATAAATGTGGCTCTATCCACTCCAGATGAAAATATGGGAAGTGATAGCTGCTGGTGAGAGTTCCAAAATGGTGTTAGGTTGTCCGCTTCTGGAACGTAAAATGCTATTGTGGTTGCCAACATTTTGAACAAAGCTAGGGGTTTGGCAACTTCACTCCTTTCACACTGCTTCAGAACAACTTCATGTTCTCACTTCCTTCTAGACAGGCAACCCCGAGCATGAGAAGCACTACATTAAGTTGTACCACCTTGGTTTGTATGGGTGAAAACAGACATGATGCTAACCACCCTTTAACCGCCATTGGTGGTTATTTATGCATGTTGCAGGGCTGTATTGGTGCCCTATATGCAGCCCTGAAACATGCATAAATGACCACCAAGGGTGGTTAAAGGGTGGTTAACGTCATGTCTGTTTTCACTCTATGTTTCATCAATCATCACCAGCCAAATTCTACCCTCAGTTATCAGGCTCTATGGTGGTCAGTGAGTGTGGAATTTGACCCCATATATTTTTTAAAAGACATGAGTGTTGGTGGGCTGGTTATGTTTTATAAAGAGCAGGAAACATTAAGGTATTTTCAAATTAAAATTGTATTAATATTTTTAAACCAAGGGCAACAGTGGAGAGAGAGAGAGAGACTAGTGCTATATCCTACTTACAATGGTTTAAAGTACCAATAAAAATAACATGCCAGATAATTCCACAAACTAACCTGTATCATTAGATACACAAACTATATTTTTTTGAAAGCCAATTTAAATTGTATGTAAATAAATGAGGCTAGTTATTGCTATTATCGCCCTGGAAAAATACAGGTTTTAGCAAAATAGTAAATGTGCTCTTAAACCCAGTTTTACATAATCCTTAATTATAGGAGATTTGTTCTTTTCCATAAAAATGGTAAAATACATTATATGTGACACACATCCCTGTCTGCTTGTGTTTTTACTTATTTATTTTTGCTAATGAAAACCCTTTAACTTAAGGACATTAATGCTTGACATCCAGGCAGCCTTGATGACTGTGTCATATAAATTTGTCGGCTCAGCTCATTTATCTACAATCTTACATCAAAGGTCAATAGGGGAAACTTTCTGTCTGCCTTCTAATGAATACTATCTTAAGATCTAAATTTGTTGTTGTTGTGAAATACATGTTTATATTTGTCTTGTTATTTTAAAAGAAGCCTTCTCTATCTATTTCTGTCCAGTAAGGATGCTCTATATAGATTACATGAACTAAGACTTAAAATGTGCTGCTTCCAAATACTAGATCTATAGTGTGTCTGAAATAATGACTATTCAAACGGGGAGGGGGGAGATGTCAAAAAATAATGCATACTGTGAGTCACTGGAGCAGCAGATGAGGCCGTTTCCTAACGTAGTCTTGGATAGTGATTTCAAATTTTCTGTGAGCAGGATCCACCAACACATTTTTTTAGAAATCTGGAACCCACCTTAAAAAAAATCCACGACAAGAAAAGTCCAGGTGACAACAATAGCAAGGGGCCTGATTATAGCATAGTAGGGGAAAAGAGATTCTGAAAACCACAGGGATCATGTCATAGGTGGCCAGAAGCAGCACGAGGCAAGAGCCAAAGAGGCAGGGAAGCTGAAGGATGCTATACCCCTCCTCTTCAGTACCACTAAAGGCCAGAACAAGTGGCAGGAGGGAACATGGCAATGGAGTGATGCAGCTTCACCAGGTCTCATGCTCCCTCCCCGTAGATTACTGTGGACCCCTCCGGACCCACTGGTTGGGAATCAGGATTATGCCATCTCTGGCAGTGACCAACACTGATCTGGCAGAAGATGAGCAAGACCGCAAAAGTAGAAAGTTGTGGTATGATCTGCCATCATTTTGGTGACTTCTCATAGTTTGGTGACATTAACTACTTTAGCACTATATATTCTTATCATCCATATAAATGTTCAATATTCTTAATTCCCACTAAATTTATTTATTTATTTATTTATTTTCACATTTTTACATCCTGCCCTATCCTGCACAAGGCAGCTCACAATCACCTTCTGACTTCATGATCTCAATAACCTCCTGTTGCGATGTGTTCTGTGGGGAGAAATTCTAGGGCTGAAACTCGGTCTTCAGAAAACTTCAGAATTCGGTGAAGATTACGGTATTTGGTTCTGAAAGGCTGAATTCTGAAGTTCCTCCGAGGTCCAAGGCCGTTATTCGGAAAACTTTGGAAACTTTGGGAAATGTTGCATGCGTGGGGAGCTGGTGGACAGTTGAACTTCTTCTGGAAATGAAACTTATTGCCATTAAGGGTGGGGCTCCAGGGAGATTATCGGATATCAGATTTACTGGTATCGGATCTCCCAATATCAGATTTATCGGTATTGGAATATCGGATTTTTAACATTGCCGGTTTTATCGGATCTTTAACATTGTGGCAATTGACTTCAATGAGCAATGTTTAAAATCCAATAAACCGGCAATGTTAAAAATCCGATATTCTGATACCAACAATTATCGGTATTATCAGATTAATCCAATACCACTCATTCAGTGTTATTGGATTAATCTGATACTGAAAGTCCCACCCTTAATTGCCATATTTGGGAGGAGGGGGTATGGGAGGGGACAATTGAGTGATGGTAAGCTCTATGGCAAGTTTTTGATTGGCTGGCAAAGCCAGATGGTAAGCTTTTGATTGGCTGGCAGAGCAAAATAAAAGTGGCTGCAGCCATTTTGTTCATTCTCTTTGGTGAATTTTGCTGTGTGCTAGTGTTGCTGGAACTGTAAGTAATTGGCTGTGGGGGGAGGGTGTGTCTGTCATGTCCTGGTATGGTTTGACCTGTTCTGTCCATAGGGCTAATTTTGGGGGATGGGGGTTACCTTTACCTTTACCATGCCATGCAGGTTTTTTTTTTTAAATTGGATGCCATATTGCTTCTAGTTCTGTCTGCTGCTTGGTTGGCACTTGGCACCATGAGGCCAGAGGGATCTCTCTGTCTGGCTCCTCGTCCCTTTCCTGGTCTGTTCAAGGTGCCACAGTACCAATGTCATGCACTTGGGTTTGTTTGAAAGTCTGGTTTCTTAATTTTGTGACTGCTGGGGCCTGGGCTTGCTGGCTTTTGGTTGGATTTATTTTTCCATGCAGTTGCAGACTGTTTTGCAGGGTTGTTGTATTCTTCTTGAGCGAATGTCCCTTGCTAGCCTGAGTTTTTGTGCACTGCTTGGTTGGCATAATGATAAAGTGGGTGCACCCACTACTGATGGTGGGCCGCGCTGTGGATACACCACTGCTGGTTTTTTTTGGATTTCTGCATACAGTTGCACTTTTCTGGAGTTATCTTCTGGAGCGATTGTCCCACTCTTGCTAGCCTGCTTTTCTGGATAGTGCTTTTCTGGATAGTGCTTTGGCTGTGGGTTCAAGAATGTTGCAACAACTTTTGAAAGTTTCCAAATTTTTCCAAAATTCTCCGAGGTCCAGAATTCCAAGTCTGAATTTTGAAACTCCGGAAACAGTGCCGAAGGGCCGCCGAGTACTTGGGCCAGTTACTCTGAACTTCAGCATTCAGCTCGAGTACCGAAAATACTCAGTACAGCCCTAGAAAATTCCTTTTAAAAGTTTGGATTTTCATGTTTTCATTTTACAGAATGTGTCCTCATTCTTGTTGAGATAGGAAGAAATAAATATCCCAAAACTGGTATTATATCCAGTGCTTATCATAAAACAGTCTACTGTGCATAGCAGGCAGTGGGTTTCTTATAGTAGCAACAGGCATTTATGCCAACATAAATAGCTTTTAATTTGTAAGAACTGGAAAATACAAAGAGACACATGCACACAACTAGGGATGTGCATTCGTTTTTGATTATTGATTATTATTGATACCTAAAATGAAAAAGTCATTTTAGTATTAGTTATTACAATAACTAAAACAAATTGGTTAATAACTAAAAAATGAATACATTTTAGTATTAGTTATTAGCTCTGCTCTGACTACTGCATGCAGGGCTATAGCACATGCCATGGCTCCAGTTTGCCTGTGCCTTGCTGTAAACAAAAGTTCAGAAGGGGGTCAGGTGGGAGGGGGAACCATGAGTGACTTCTTCTCCAGGGTCGGCCTTACCGTGGGGAAGTTCGGGGCACCTGCCCCGGGCCACGCTCCTGGGGGGGTGCACTCGGGGGCCCCCAGCTCCCAGCCACTATCTGTCTCGGCCAGGGAGTGAGAGAGAGCCAGAGGCCCTGCCTCTCCCTCACTCCCGGGCCCCCCTCTGCTGCCTGTCAGTCTCCGCCAGGGAATGAGGAAGAGACGGGGCCTCTGCCTCTCTCTCACTCCCTGGCCCCCTCTGCTGCCTATCTGGTGGCAGATTCAATCTGCTGCTGCGGCGCCCAGTGTGACCCAGGAGCCGGAGAGTGGGCCCGGCGTAGGGTCCAGGCCCACAGCAATAGTAAGTGCCGTGAAAAATGGCTGGGCTAGGGGATGGGTGGAGGGGAGTGCCCCCTCTGCCCATCCCCAAACTCAGGCCCAGGTAGCACCCCTAGACTGAGCCAGGGAGTATCCCCTGATCCAGCAAGAGCCCCTAGGCCTGCTGGCTGGTGGCGTCTTTACCACCGGCGGGACAATGGGGCCTCACATTTCTCCCCTGCTCTGGGCCTGACAATTTTTAAGGCCAGTCCTGTTCTTCTCTGTCCAATTGCATTCATTCTAACACAGGAGAATCCCTTTGATAGATCATTCTTTGGACATGGTGTGTTAGCTTTCTGTACCAGTCAGGGAGGGACTTAGGAAGGCTTCGGCAGGAGGACATGGTGAGTGTTCTTAACCTTCTGCTAAGCTGAGGAACTTTGTCAGTGTTAGTTTTTTTTCTCTCAGCTTCACTTAGACAAATTGAGAGTTATAAAAACAGAGATATTTTCTCTCTCTCTGTGTCTCATCCCTTCCTTCCCATTATTCCCACTATTCATTGTCTTTGTCTGTAATCCTTGTCTGTCTGTAATATTGTCATTGTTCTATACCGTTTTTTGAAGTGTGTCACTGTCAACACTGTCCTGTGCATTGCAGTGTATTATTATTATTATTATTATTATTAACAAACATTTATCTAGTGCCAGCAGTGTACCTGGCACTTTACAAAGTAATAAAATAGACACGGTCCCTGCCCCTAGGGCTTACAATCTGAGAGACAGGAGCTGGGGGAGAGACTTAGGAAGGGGAACAGAGGGAGAGACAAGGGGTCTAACATTCATGAAGATGCGAGGTCTCAAGTGCACGTACTTGGCTTGGTTACGATGAGAATGACAGCAGGCAGGTCCATGTTGCAAGGATAAGGGTAAACCGATCGTAGGTATAGGAAAAGTGGCTCAGCAGGATAAAGAGTCAGACAGAGCAGAGCGAAAGAGGTGAGTTTTAAGGAGAGATTTGAAGGTATGAAGGTATGAAGGCATGACTTCACTGTACTAACAAATTTGCTTATAAAATGGTAACCCATTATCCAATCTTTCTGAAATTTGGTAGGGACAGTCCCCTGGGTAAGGGGTACAATCATTTCAAATTTCATGAAAAGTGACTGACAAAAGAAGACGTTGCAGCTGGAAATCCATTTCCCATTGAAACCAATGGGACAGGAATAACTAAAATAATAATGAATACTAAAAGAACAATAAACTAATATAATGGGATTTTAATAACTTAAAATACAATAAAAACTAATACTAATTTTTTTTTTCTGCACACACCACCATCCTCAAATTCTTACAGCACCATCTCTCTCTCTCTAACTAACACGCTGCTTGTGTTGGTTTGGATTTTGGAGTTCTTAATTTTATATTTATTTGCTCTCATTTTCTACTTCTTAACAGAACGTACAATTTCTTCCATCCACAACAGTTATTCTACATCCTCATATGTACTGTTGATCCTCCTTGCAGGTGGGAGAGTAACATTCCTTCTGTTCTTGGAATGTTAGGTGCTCATGGTCTTTGCAGAGGGCAGGGCAGGGCACTACTATTTCCAAGATGCTTGGGTGACTCATTAAGAACATAAAAAGTGCCACACTGGGTCAGACTGATGGTCCATCGAGCCCAGCACTGGGCTCTTGGAGGAAGTACCCAACAGGTCACAGTGGGGTGATCAATTCCCTTTTGTTCACTCTCAGCTCCTGACAGTAAGAGGTTACATTCCCCCAAAGTACCTGCCTAATAGCTGCCACAGGATCTATCCTCCAGAAACCTATTCAATCCTTTCTTAAACCCAGCTATACTACAGGCCTTGACTACATCTTCTGGCAACAAATTCTACAAAATAATTGTGTGTTGAGTGAAAAACAATACTTTCTTTTTATGTCTTTTAAATCTGCTACCTGTTAGTTTTATGGAGTGCCCCTTCATTCTAGTACTATTTGAGAGGGTAAATTTTGATACACACCACTCATAATTTTATAAACTTCCATCATATCCCTTCTCTGTTGTCTTTTCTCCAAGATGAAGAGCCCCAGTCTATCCATCCTCTCTTCATAGGGGAGCCGTCCCATAGCCCTTATCATTTTTGTTGCCCTTCTCTGTACCTTTTCTATTTCTACTATATTTTTTGAGATGTGGTGACCAGAACTGCACACATTATTCAAGGTGCGGTTGCACCATAGATTTATATAGTGGCATTATGATATTTTCAGTTTTATTCTCTATCCCCTTACGTGTAATTCCTAACCATTGGTTTGCTTTTTGAATGGCTGCCACACACTGAGCTGAGGATTTCAAATTGTGCTTCAAGTCGGTCCTCGGTTTTCCTTGGAATTTACTGAGGACCGGGTTATTCACCTCGGTTTGCTGAGTATCAAATTTCCGAGGACTTTTCCTGAAAAATTGGTACTCAGCCAAACGTCGGCATAATTTGAAATCCTCAGCCTGGGTAAATTCCAAGGAAAACCTTGACTAAGTGCAGAGGGGGCTAGGGGGTGGTAGAGGACAGTATAGTGGGGGCCAGGGAGGGAGAGAATAGGCCAGCATGGGTCTAGGAAGGGGTGGGAGGGAACCTAGCAGGGACCTAGCGGGGAGTCGGTATGGTGTACCTATCCCCCAGAGGGGGTCCCTCTTCCTGGGCTGGTAAGTTAAAAGAAATAAAAACTGGGCATACTCAGAAGAGCCAGAATGAATGTGGTCAGGCAGTTCTGAGGATGCCCAGAACTTCTGAGCATGCCCAGAACTGGCTGGCCACATCCAGGATGGTGCCCACAGCTTACTGACACTGCCAGAGCCATCTTTGAAAGGTCTGATCATGCTAAAAAGGAGCCATTCAGGTCCTTCTTGGCATACCTAGCTTTTGTGTCTTTTTATTTTTTAACTTACTAGCCCAGAAAGAGGCCACATGTCACAGGATCCCCTCCAGAGGGTAAGTACACCACCCCTGACCTCCCTGCTAGACCCCCACCCCCTCTTCACTGGCCCCTGTTGGCCTGTTCCCACCCCCAGATCCCTCTGACCTCTGTCCCTCTGTCCCATCCACCAAATTCTGAGTATTCTCCGAGGGTCCAAGGACCAGTTTGAACACTCTGGACTGTTCCTTGGACCCTCGGAAACACTCACTTTTTTTTTTTAATACTCAGAACATCCCTATGCATTGTCCACAATGACACCGAGGTCCTTTTCCTTAGTGGTAACTCCTAATTTAGAACCCAGCACCATGTACATAATGTTTGCAGTCTTTCCCCTTATGTGCATCACTTGCACTTGTTCACATTAAATGCCCAGTCTTGCAAGATCCTCATGCAATTCTTCACTGTCCACTTGTGTTTTAACTACCTTGAATAACACCTTGAATAACTTTGTGACATCTTGATCACCTCACTCCTTGCTCCCCTTTCAGATCATTATGAATACATTAAACAATACTGATCCCAAAACAAATTCCTGGAGCCCTCCAATATTTACTTATTATTATTGTTGTTATTATTTATATAGTGCCAGCTGAGTATCGGGCACTGTACAATCAGTAGTTATAGACACGTCCCTACCCCAAAGGACTTAAAATCTGAGAGAGACAAGGAAGGGGGAGATGAGGGAGAGGTGAACATCTGGAGAGACAAGGATACATTCATGAGGTTGAGAAAATGCTGGTGCACGTGCTTAACATAGTTACAGGGAAGAGATTCTGAGTGAGGGAAGGATGAGGATGCAATTTCACTCATGACAAGCCTTTTGACTCATGACCAGGGAAAGTCTGACAGAAGAGGTAGGTTTTCTCGAGGGATTTGATGTTGGGAGGGAGCAGAATAAATGTATCCAGGGAGGAGTTCCAGGCATGCGAGGCAGCAAGAGAGATGGGGTGAAGACATTTATAGGACTAGGGTATTCACAAGCAGGATGTGATTGTGATGATAATTGGCCAGCCTGGATGTGTAAACTATGTCTCCTGATGGCTGGGATGCTAGCCCCAAAGTCTCAGTTATGTCCCTTCTATGTCCGCCTCAGGGCCGTCCCCTATGCTTGCCTCGAAGCCACTACCGATTGGTCCTGTAAAGCGGGAAGCATGCAGTAATTGGCCAGTGAATGTGTCTGTCAGTCTGTTGGGTTGTTCCCCATCTTTCCTCCTACAGCCTCCCTTCCCCTGCCACGCCATGTGCCTGCCTCTGACTGGCACTGCCTGTGCTGCTATTTATCAGAATAATGATCTTGAAGGGGACAAAGTCAATTGCTTATAAAAGTGGGTCCCTTTATCAAATTTTCCTGTAGTTTGGCAAGAGATGACAGAGAAGGTGTGGGATACATTTATACCAAATGTCTTGTAAACAGGATGGAATATAAAAATGTTAAAGCCAGAAATACATTATCAAGTTAATGTTTTATAATATCAGGACCCTTTATCCAATCTTTCTGAAGTTTGGCAGGATTGTTAATCTTGCAGAGGAACATAATATTCCCAGGTTTCATGCAAATTGAACAGAAGATAAAGAATGTATAGCTAGCCAGGAATGTGTATAGAGCTTTTCTTAAGATCACAACAGTCAATTGCTTCTAAAATTGGTTCTCTTTATCCAATCATTTCAACATTTGGTACTCATAGTGCCTTCTGTTGGGGGTACATTTTACACAAGATTCATTATAATTGAAAAAGAAACAAAAAATTTATTGCCAGGAATAAGTTTTTCAGTAGTTTCCCATTATTTCAAAACAAAAAAAAAGTTTTTGTTTTTGTTATTATTATTTGTCATTTTCCTTATTACAATAAGGAAAAGGAAAATCAAAAATTTAATTTTCATTATTATACTAACAAAAATGGTTTGCACCGCCATATCAGCCATTCCATTGACAACTGCAACAGTGAACATTGTAGGTGAATTAATGAATGACGCCTGAGTTACTTTCAGTTCCATGTATAGCAATGCTTTGGTCCTTGGTGGTTTCAGCAGCTACTGCTTCCGTGCATTCCTCCAAGATCTTTGTTAGCTTACTTTTATCAGAACAGTAGCAATGTGCCATCCATAGCAAACATAGATAATGGAACAACAGAGAACTCTTATGTAGTTAACAACACTTTCAGATTCAGTTCTGCGTGAGATTTAGGGTGATTTCAGACGTTACGGGGCCCGTTGGCCCTGTACCGAAATCACCCAATTCATTCCCCGCCGGGATCACCCCGTCACGCCATATCAGACGTACCGGGGGGATCCCGGTGGGGAATCTGGGAGGGGGCAGGGCCGCGCGGTGCAACGTACGGCCCCGCCCCCTCCACGCACCCCACCGCCCGCCCTCCGGGGAGACGGGTGGGCGGCGGGGCCAATGAGGCTGCTATACACTTCCCTATTACGCATGGAATTTCTATCCATAGAGATTCCAGAGTGCAGTTCCCTTCCTGTAAAATGTTTATACTACTTGACTCAATGCTACTCTTAACATATAGAGCCACTCAACCACTAGCTTCTGTCATTTCGATATATTTTTTACTCTGGTGCTGCAGTGCCCCATGGTTATCTTTATTCCACCAGGTCTCTGAGGTGCCTATTATGTCTAAATCTTCACTTACACCGCTTTTAAACGAGGGGCACTGAAGCACCTCCTCAACGCCGTATTAAAGCAAAGCCACCGGAAGTGACGTTCTCCTCATTGCTGGCGGCGGCGGCAGCTAGCGACATGGGGCTTTGGAGCAGCGCGTTCTTAAGACTTCAATTATCAGGCTTAAGAACGCGCCGCTCCAAAGCGCTGTGTCTCCAGCCGCTGCCACTGCCGGCAACGGGGAGAACGTCAGTTCCAGCGGTTTTGCTTTAATGCAGCGTTCAGGAGGCGCTTCAGCGCCCCTTGTTTAAAAGCAGCCTTAGACTCATCTAGACATAATAGGAATCTCAGACTCATTCTAAATGTGTCTCGTAGTAGTATACTCTGCAGTTATTGTGTTTTGTTCTGGTTTTGTGTCTGTGATAGCTGTGCTGAAAAGAAGTTTTAGTTATTCTGTTTTCTGTTGTCTGCTTGCTTACTGTTCTTGGTCTTCTCCTCTCATGTGAAGAAGCAGACATCATCATTGTCAATAAATGAAGCAGAATTTGTGACTTGCATGTTTGTCAAAATAAGCAAGATCAAATGATTTCTCAGCAGGAAGAAGCCACAGGAAATCCAATGATTTTTTATTAATTAGCAAAATAATAATAATGCCTGCTTAATGATTACCTTGTACTGGGTTGCGGCCTTTTATCAGGCAGCTGCAGATTTGTGCTTTTGAAGGCAAACCAGTGGTTTCCTTTGAAACTGTCATCACGGACTTGGAGGATTTCTGTCAAATCGTCTGAGAGACTCATTGCTCCTTTGTGTAGCTGCTGTAATTGGAAACTAAAATGAGGTCTGAAAGTTTAAAGAAGAACTACCTTTTTCTCTTCAAGTTTCTAATGAACAGGTTTCATTTTAAAAGGAATGTCTTCTGTAAATAAACATTAGGAAAAATTTGGGATGAACCTTAAAAGACCACACAATCTACAAAAATAATTTGTTTAGTTTTTTTTATCCTTCTTGGAAAATCAGTTGCTTTAAGAATTATATTACTTAATGTTACAGCCATTCATCTCTAAAGGGCAAGGTTCACAAAATGTTACATTACAAGGGACATGAACTGAGGAGCAAAAAGGCTGGTCTTGCATTAGAAAGGGATATGAAATTTGGATTAGGGCTTAAACGAGCAGCCAATTACTTACATGCAAGTAATTTTGTCATCTCAGGAAACGGGATCAACAAAAATCAACAAGTAGAATTCTCCCTGTCCATTTCAAGGTGCAGATCATGGACCAAAGCCACAAGTGCAGTCTCTGTGCCATACCCAGGACAAAAACCTGACTGAAACTGGTCCAGGAATCTGATCGCATCGAGCTGTTGGGCAACCATCTGTTCAATAACCTTCCCTAAAAATGGAAGGTTAGAGACAGGCCAATAGCTGGCTGGGGAGTCATCATTCAAAGATAGTTTCTTAAGCAAGGGCCAGACCACTGCAGTTTTAAGGGTGTCTGACACACTCCCCTCACAGACAGGTCTGGTTAACCTGCCCCCTCACCATCTGGAACCGCTCAGCTGGATGAGACTTTGCAGATGCTATGATAGTGGAGAAGAAAGTTTTGTTTGCCACCATCACAGCCATGGCATAGTCCTTCAAACATATATGATCTATGCTGCAATCAGTCAGCTTCAGCACGAGTTGAGCGCCACCTGCCCTCTAACAGCATACGCTCCCATTTCAACTGCCTCAGATCCTCCGTATACCAGGGAGACCTGTGCTGAAGAAGAGGTGGGCGCAGATGCCTGTGTGCAACTGTGTTGATAGCCATGGCCAAGATGTCATTCCACAGGGCAACCAGGTCATCAACAGAGCAGCCGTCTATGGGTAATTTCAGACGTGACGGGGTGCTAGTCGCCCCAGCACAGAATCACCATGGGGATTCCCCACCGGGATCACACTGGCACGTCCAACAGACGTGCCGGCTGATCCCGGCGGGGAATCGGGGAGGGGGTGGGGTCATGCAGCACAACGTGTGGCCGCACGGCCCCGCCCCCCCACGCTCCCTTGCCGCCCGCCCTCTGGGGAGACGGGCGGGTGCTGTGGCCAATGCAGCTGCAGCGCCCACCCGAATTGACCACGGCCCAGAATCCCGCCGCGGATTCCGGGCCGTGGTAGCCATCCAGACAGGACGGGCCCCTTCATCGTGGCAGGGAATCACATTCACCACGTGATTGGGGCTGGCCCCGCCGGTTCCGCCGATCTCGTGGTGAATGTGATTCCCCGCCGTGATTGACGGGGGTGAACATCTGGGGGGGGGAAACTTCTGTTCCCCCTTCAGACGTGATGAGACCTTTCTCGCCAGGTGGGAATCCACCGTGGTTGAGCATGATCTCATCACATCTGAAAATACCCAGTCAGCATATAGCACCAACCCACCACCACCACCTTCACCTCCATCTACTCTGCCATTTCAATATATTTTGTATCCTGGGATTACAATGACCCATTTGTTATTCTCATTCCATCAGGACTCTGTGATTCCTATTATGTATATATCTTTATTACCAAACACGCTAAGTCTCCCATCTTACTATTAAAACTTCTAGCGTTTGCTTATAGACACTTAAATCTATTCTTTTTATTCTTGTTCTGCTCATTATAAGTAGGGCTAAGATTCTGTCATGGTAATTTTTAAAAAAAGTCATGACTTGGTCATGGCAGGAATGAGAAAAAGTCGTGGAAAAGTCATCGGTAATTTTTTAAAACTGTTATTCAATACTTTGCTAAAAAATATTATTAGAATGTAAGCCTGGGAGGAATGTGACCACCCCTGTTTAGCTATTCTTTCAGCTTTCCTTCATTTTGGAAAATCATATTATACATTGCCAGGTTCTCCTGCTTTATTGAATGTCTGTTGTCTCGGAGGACCTCTTTATAAACTGAAAATGATCGTTCGTTGACTACGCTATTTACTGGGACTGATCGACATTGCAAAGGGATTTCCGAAAGATTGGGAAAACAATCTTTCACGCTGCACCAGAACTCTGTTAACTTGGTTCCCCAGAATTCTGGAAGTGCTGCAGTGTAGCAGGCAAGCTGAGTGGTAGCAATCTTGTTATCCTCAAAAAGTGGAATATACTGTACAACATCTACAGATTTGACATCCAGGTGTTCAGCTTGCGAGGAGTCAAAAACCCTGCATGCTTTAAAAAATCTTGCAGTCAGTTGACAGAATGTTTGTTCTCCTTTCATATATGCTGTAATTTATTCGCAATTTTCAAAGAGAGTACTTCTTGCCAGATGGTTGGAAGTGGAGGCACTCATGGATTTGGCCCACTCAGCAAAGTCTGTCAGGCAATTGTAAACAATGTGTGCCTTTATTTTTGTTTTTTTGTACGAGGTCAGGTTGGCCACTATCCTGAGTAAAAAATTAAAAGTTCTTCAATTGCAGCAGTATCACCTTTAACTTCAGAGGACTGACACAAAGGTACAACGTCCAAAACTGAGGAACTTGTGGTACGCTAGCTTTCCTCCTCCAAGAAATCAATATAATCCTGAAGATGTCTGCTGTGGAATCGTATGGCTTCAAACCAGCTATTTCATCTTGTAGTAACTGGAGCTGGTGGAATAGAAAGAAGTTTGCCCTGCTCTAATAGAAATTGTCTGCAACGAGCGTTGCAGGAACGGCAGGCAGTAAATGTTTGCTTCACTGCAATAATAAGCTCATTCACTTGGCGGAAGTTTTTTCTTTATGTATCCCCCACAAGATTGAAGAGGTGGGCACTGCAAGTGACATGCACTGCGTTTATGAACAGTCCTTTGAGACTGTGCTCCCAACATTTTGCCACGTATGCCGCATTCTCTGAGAGAAATACAGTGCTTTTGTCAAATGGTGTCTTGAACTTCTGTAATGTCTCAACCACCACCTGGCTCACCTTTTTGAAGTTCACTTGCTACAGACACCAGCACTCAATAAGCAGTGATGTTAATTCATTTGTGTGCCTTCCCAGTTCTTGCTTTCTGGAGATTTCATTGAAAGACACAGATGGCACCACAATTATGGTAATCACGTAGCACCCCTCAGCATCAGAGGTTTCATCAACCACCACACTTAACCCAGGAGAAAGTTTCAGGTGTTCCCTGAGATGTCTGACATGATTTTCGAAGATCTTCAGCAAAAAATGTTTTATGAAGATGGTCAGATGATGGAATAATTCCAATTTTGCTTTCAAGATATGTTTTCATGGATGGATTATCCAGGACATACAAAGGCACACTAGCACCACAGAAGGCTTCGGTGAGGTGGTACAAATTCTGTTCTGTGGTGAACCTACTATTCGGTGCTTACTGTGGAGAGCGCCTTCACTGTCTGCTGCAGTCTGACTCTCTTTGCAACTGACTCTTCCATATCTTCAGCCTTTCTCTTATGTCCACTTGTCCAGCACTGTCTATGTGCTTGTCGCAACTTCCCTTCCAGGTATATTCTACAGGTGTATTGCATGCAGTACAAAACATTAGTCTACCACTGACGTCAAGCTTCTCTCTTTTGCTGTGGTCTTCCCAACTTTGCTCTTACATTGTTTGCTGGAAGACATTTTCTGTTCTGTTCTGTTTTCAGGATGAGGTTCTGTCAACCGGCTGCAAGATTGTAAGCCCGACTAAGGAAAGGCACCCCCTTTAGATTTTAAGCCCAGTCTGGAACTGAGTGAACCCCCCTTTAGATTGTAAGCCCCCCTTTGATTGCAAGCCTCAGAGATAATTCAGCTAGCAATGACAAGAAGGCGCCCTTGTGAGCAGAGCAACCACCCCCCTCCGTCTAAAGAATTTCTCTTGGTAACAAGAGCCTGCCAGAAAAGATGAAGAGAGACAAGGATCTGGAATACAGGAAAGGTGAGAGGAGAGCAACCACCCCCTCCCTCTAAGCGAATTCCCCTGGCAACAAGAGCCTGCCCCAGAAGATGAAGAGAGACAAGGATCTGGTGACAGGAAAGGCAGGAGGAGACAGAGGAAGTGCTGCCGTCTGCTCCTGGCAGCCTTTGGATGAACTGGCCACACCCCCACCATCCCGCACCATGCAGACACGTACTCTTGCCACGCCGCGCCACGAACTCCACCCTCCACAAGAGAAGGGTTTTCAAGCACAACAGAGACGCTGTGGCTTTGCCCTGCTGCACCAAGCACTCTCCTCCTGATGGGTTCTGGCTTCTGGCCAAGGGGAGGGTTTTGAAAAACTGCTCTACCTCCTTTTTAATTTTTAGTGCCAGCAGTCAGGTTCTGTTTTGGTTAATATGGAGCCCATCCTCTCGGAATAGGTTCCCCTTCCTCAGAAGGTTCCCCAGATCCCAATGACTCTAAAGCCCGTTTTTCTACACTGTTGTCTCATCCACGCATTGAGATTCTGGAGCTCAGCCTGCCTTTAGGGTTCTGTGCATGAAACTGGGAGTATTTCAGAGAATGCTACCCTGAAGGTTCTAGACGTAGAAGCATAAATTTAGCTTCTAGAACCCCCTTCATACATCTTCCTATGTCATTGGTACCCACAAGTGGTAGCACTTTCTAAGTCCAGATATACAGCATACACAGGGTGGTAACAAAGTGGGAAAGAGATACAGGGAACTTTAAATAACAGAATTACTCCAGAATTACCCTTCCCCTGCCAATGTATATGCGGGGAAGAGTGCTTGTCAATGCCACCATTAAAGTAAATGAGGTGACAACTTCTTTTCCTGAGACTTGGATGTTCCAGTTGCTGGGTGCTGGAAAAGTTTGCATGCTGTAATAGGGACGAAACTAGTTAGCACAGCAACCAGGGCTGTGCAGTGCTAGGGTGGAAAGATGAGCAGGTGGTGCTTGCCTGGGGTCCCTACAGTACTTACTCAGCTGGAGGGTTCCAGCAGTTGGACTGTGGCTTTGGAACGTGAAGTCTACCCACCTGCCCATTTGGACTGGTACTGTAGGCCAATGCCGGCTACCTTAATTGGGGCCAGGAAGGAATTTTTCACTTAACTTGTCAGATTGGACAAGCGAAGGCTGTTCCCACCCCTCTGCTTTCCTTGTAGTACCTTTATGTTATGCAGCATTTTGCGATCTATGGGGCGTTCAATTGGAGTGGCTCATTATATTGTCACAACTCACTTTAGTGGGCAATAGTCCCACTACCGCCTGATAGGGTGAACCTATCAGGGGAGAAGCAACCCACAGCCTCACCCAACTCTTGTGGGGAGTGGGCTCTGTGCCACTATGCAGGGTATATGCTGTCCCTAGCTGGTACAGGATCCATCACTTCCCCCTCATGATTCCAATTTGGGGGGTCTGGAAGTGGGTGGATGGAATGGTGTATCATCTGAGCTTAGTGAGCTGTAGGCACTGGACATGTTTGAGGCAAGGGTTATTGGTCATTTTCTGTTAAAGTTCTGTTTATGGTTCACCCTTTCCCCTTATTTTTTTACCTAAACTGCACGAACAGGTTTAATAAAGAGTTGCAGCCAGTTTAACTCAATTATTGTATCTGAGGCCTCATTTCATGTGAATGTGACACATGACTCTTTGGAGATATGATGAGGTGTTGTATTGTGGTGTACTGGAATAGGTCTTTTAGTTTGCTTTACCCAAGCTCCACCTGAGGTTTGTGACATTTATAACCAATGGGAATTAGAGATTGATGTTAAGTTAGTGACAGGCAATGTTGGCTATGCATAATATGCTGTGCTGTTTGGGGTTGTGCAGAAGGACTAGATTATTAAAAGAGGCCTACTCAAAAAGAATTCTCCATCCAGGTTGAAGTTATCATCACCTCAGTCAGTGGGTAACTATTAAAGTCACCAATGTACACAATGAGGAAACTTAGGCCCTTTTTGCGCAGATGCCCCCCCCCCATGTGTGTGGGTGCATGGGTAGGGGGGGCGTCCGTGCCATGGCTGGTGGGGGTGCATGCACACTCCCGCGAGTCACCCATCATCCATGCACAGAGGCATTGGAGACAACGGCGGTGCCTCCATGTGTGAAGATGGGTGGAGATGGGTGGGTGTCCATACAATGGGCCACCCGTGAACTGCCCGCCCGCCACGGCCTCCACCCATCCCCCCTGCACCGCCAGCCCATTTGAAAAGGGACTTTAACAGGCAAGAACTTACCTTTCGGGCTTGGTTGACGGTTTGTAAATACTGCCAGTGTAGAAGGCTACTAATTTGGATTGCATTGGAGAGTGTGGAAGACTCAAGTAAGTAGACATTGGTAATATTGCTTTGCATGTATATAGAATTGCCATATTTGATATTAAGGACAAAGCCCAGAAGACTGAAATCTTAATACTGCAATAGTGAGCTTCTTCAGTGTTGACATGGGTCTCTTATAAGATAATGACATTGATGTGGATTTGGAAAGTGAGAATGCCATAGTGCTGCTATTTCCAGATTTTAAAAAAATTCTTCAAATTTAGTCAAAAGAGTCTATGCAGCAGGCCAATAGTTAAGAGGTTGGATTAGTTAGGAGGTTGGATGTTGGCATGTCTTTGGCCAGGTGGCTGGGATTTGAAGTGATAGCCAAATTTGGTCTGCTTGTTGTATTGTTCATTAGTCTGGGTGGACGGATGACTTTGCTCAATGGGGACACTGGTACCCGTCTCCCATTTTGTTTGATGTTATTGGTGTACAGCCATTGCTATATTAAGAAAAGGTCTGAATTGCATAGTAAAGAATAAAGCAAGCTTGGAATTAAAAAATGTGGTCTGCCTTGTGCCCTGAGATTGTATCTGATTCAAAAAGTTACAAATGCATGACTGATATTCTACAAACTCGATATGACTGGGCATTATTTATTTATTTTATTTAAAAAATTTATTAAGTTGAATAACCCTATTGAGACCACAGTCTTGTTTCCAGAGGAGCTCTGAGATAAAACATGATTGAAAAGTTGCACAGAAATTTCCATAAATTCAAACACTCACAAACATCAACATTAACATTTAATGATTGCATATCCAGGGTTTTTTCAAATGCTGCAAGGGTTTCCTTTAAAATAATTAGACCATGTTGCATGAATTACATTCTGTAGCATTGTTCCCGAATCATACCCTTGCCTTTTCTTTTTTTCAATCAGCAGTAATTTCAATCCTGCCCATTTTATGTTCTCTTTGATGTACTTACTCTTCAAATTATATTTCATACATTTGTTTCTAGTCAGATGTTTTGCAAGCAAGTTGGCTTGTAAAATCAGCGGTGGTGTAGATATATGAAACTGCTGATTTTATAAGATACTTTGTGATATGTATTTAATGAGAAACATAAATTTATGAAATACCTGATGAGCACATACTGTAACAGAGTAATCCTTATTATAGAGCGGCGCTAACTGATCTATAGTCAAGGCAAGCAGCACTCTGCATTATAAGCCACGAACATTCGAATGAGTGTAACCTTGGCATGTTCAGCCCTAATTTTGTGATATTTTGTGTGTATGGTCTCTTGTGGAAGGGGTGTAGACTATGCAAATTTGAAGGAAATTGCTTCAAAAAGGATGATGTTATGGATGGGGGAAGTTTCTTTGTTTTTTTCATTTTTGGTGACTTTTTAATTGACCAGGTTTGCGGTGTGGTGGTGCATTTGTCAGCTATGGAAAGGTGATAGAAAATTCCAACATGGGGTCCTATGTGCATTTTTGTGGTTGGTTTGTCCTAATTTTGTATACTTTTTGATTTCTAAGATGTTGAAGTTCCCATGTTAGGCTACGGCTAGAATGCCAGAGCCTCATCTGTGTGGTCAGAATGCCTGGATGTCAGCCTCCCCGCTAGGAATTGCATGACCCTGTTGCCCAGAGGGTAGGGGGAAGGGGTGAGACACCATCCTAGCTCAACAGCAGCATTGGCGGGGGGGAGGGATGTAGCACCCCCCCCACTTGCCCGGCTCCCTCTGTGTTACCCACTCGCCTTCCTTGCCAGGCTCCAGCAGTCTGGGCAGGGGGTGGGGTGGGGAGCAACTTAGGAACTTAAGCTGCCCCCCCCCCACCTGACCACTTGCCTGGTTGCCTGCCTGTCTTTTTCCATTTCTGGCTTCCCCCAGAAGGAATTACTGGTGCCATCGCTGGTACTGCTCCCACCACCACTTATGGTACTCCCATTACTAGCAAGGGTGGTGGGGTGAGAGGGAGGAACTTATGGAAACTCCATAAGTTTCTGAAACAAGATAAAAGCACCTCCCAGGTTCCCTTGACAGTGGCTGGGGTGGGAGGGGGAGGAACTTACACCACCTCCCTACCTGCCTGCTGGCTGGAGGGAAGGAACTGCTTGCTGGAGCGGAGGAAGAAACTGCTGCCACTGCCCCCCATTACCTGGGATTCACTGCTGCTCCTGAAGCTCGTGTTGCCACCACCAGCACAAGGGTAGCTCCGCTGCCATGGGGTTTAAAAAGCCTGTGCTGCTGCTTATTTACAAAAAAGGGGACAACAAACTCCGCCAGAATTTTTGCCCAATTAGTTTAATTAACGTGATTGCCAAGCTTTATGCAAGGTATCTATTGGGCAAGCTGGAGGATTGGGCCACGATGGCCAATTTTTCCCCAGAAGAACAAGCCGGTTTCTGGGCAAAATATTCTACAATTGACCATTGTTACATGTTAAACCATCTTATGGAGAAATATGCGAATGTCAGGAAGGGTGGTTTATATCTGGCCTTCCTGGACTTACGTTCAAATTTCGATTTCCTAGATTGAAATATCTTGTGGGACAAACTATTTAGAACCAACATGGACTGGAGATTAGTAAGTCTGGTGCACTTATTGTACACCAACTCTGCTCTGAGGGTCCATGTCGGTAATAATGGTCAACTTACCAGCCAGGTCCCTGTTTTTAATGGGGTTAAGCAGGGCTGCGTGCTAGCCCCTTTTCTTTTTAACTTTTACGTTAACGGGATAGTCGCTGCAGTCACTCGAGGCTATTGTTTGCCCGCAAGAGTCCAGGGGAGGCCCCTCGCAATATTGTTGTATGCCAACAATATGGCTTTCTTCTCACCCTCTAGGTTGGGTTTGAGGAGAATGCTGATGAATATTGGGCAATTTTGCGCAAATATGCGCCTTTTCATCAATTATCAAAAGACCAAGGTCATGATTGTGAGGAGGTACCCCCAGAGACTTAGGCAGTATAAGTGGTTCCTAGATGGGTCTACTCTTGAGCAGGTCTCTGTTTATTCTTATTTGGGCTTACAATTAGCCAATAACCTCAGCTGGCAGAAACACATCCAGTCATCTAAGCTTAAATTCCAGCAGGTAGTGCTGGGCCTGCTGAGGTTCTGGAGGCTTCACGGGGGCAGACTGATCGCTCCAGCATTGAAGCTCTTCAGTGTAAAGTCTAGGTCATGCGCCTTGTATGGTGCTTAAATTTTGGGCATGACCCCGGCCGAGGTTCTTGAGCTTCCTCAAAATCTGTTTTTGAGAACCCTCTTTGCTGTCCCCAAGAGCATCCCAATTTGTTTATTGCGCCTTGAAATGGGTGTTCTACCCATAAAAGTTAAAATCTTCAGGGCGGTAGTAAACTATTGGAACAAGCTGGAAGGCATGCCTGAGGACCGACTGTCTCTGTGCTGTTATGCTGAGGCACGGACTTGGTCCACACCACACTCTTGGCACCATAAGGCGAGCTTTATGATTTAGGCCTTTCTTTGGAGATGCTAAGCAATATTCCCTTGCCTTGTAGGAAAAAAATCACTTATAAGCGATGTGGACCAGGCAGTCCAGCTGGATTTGGGGAAAATGTCAGTTCTCCAATGTGCCCCACTATACAGGCAGTTTAAATACTCTATAGGGTTTGAATTGTATTTTGACATCTTAGATGACCCCAGTTTATGTAGGGCCTTGACACTTGTGAGATTCGATTTATTGCCCACCAGGGTCCTGCTGGGGAGGCGTTCTGGAATCCCTTATGAGGAAAGACTTTGTCCTTGCCCATTGGGTTGCGTTGGGGACCTGCTTCATGTACTATTTGTTTATCCCTTCATGCAGTGTGTGAGAGAATGGTATTTTCCACCTGGACTTGTCCCAAGAGCACGTCTTTCCCCTGTGCAGCTGTTGGTACATCTTGTCTCGTCTAAATCTGCTGACCTTATTACCAACCTAGCTTTGATGGCCCATGAAATTCTTAGGCATCTCTCTTGATCCTTGCTGCTGGCTGCTAGCGGGGAGTGCCCTGATATTTGGCCAGGAATCGTGTAATCATTCTAGCGATTATTATTATTATTATTATTATTATTATTATTATTAACAAACATTTATATAGCGCCAGCAGTGTACCTGGCACTTTACAAAGTAATAAAATAGACACAGTCCCTGCCCCTAGGGCTTACAATCTGAGAGACAGGAGCTGGGGGAGAGACTTAGGAAGGGGAACAGAGGGAGAGACAAGGGGTCTAACATTCATGAAGATGCGAGGTCTCAAGTGCACGTACTTGGCTTGGTTACGATGAGAATGACAGCAGGCAGGTCCATGTTGCAAGGATAAGGGTAAACCGATCGTAGGTATAGGAATAGTGGCTCAGCAGGATAAAGAGTCAGACAGAGCAGAGTGAAAGAGGTGAGTTTTAAGGAGAGATTTGAAGGTATGAAGGGAGGGGGCAAGGCGGATGTGGACAGGGAGGGAGTTCCAGGCATGGGGGGCAGCAAGTGAGAAGGGACGAAGGCGCTTAGGGGAGCAGGGAAGGCGTGGAAGGGTGAGAGAAGGGACAGAGGAGGAGCGAAGTGCACGGGCTGGAGTATGGAGGGCGATAGTGCAGAGAGGTTGGGGGGAGCGAGGTTGTGAAGAGCTTTATAGGTGAAGACTAGGAGCTTGTGCAGGATTCGTTCAGGAAGGGGAAGCCAGTGATGACCATCTATTTCTATTTGCTCAGATCTCTTTCCAATTCCTTGATTTTTGAGCTGCAGGGGTCAAGCGCTGCCATCATAAGCCCCGAGAAGGGCAAGGCACCATATTAGGCACGGTGTAAGTTTGGAAGCAATTGTACCCCAGACAAATCCTCTTTATAGTCCATGGGAAATGGTTTATATGAGTATGGTTTGATAGAAGTAAGCAATTAATTGATGGTCTTGTTGTCTTTGTTATGTTTATTGTTTGTTATGTTTGCACTGTCAGTAGTGTTGTATGTATGCATGTATATTTTATTTTTGAAAAGGCTATGGTGAAAGCTAATGCTACAATAAACACTACTAATACTACTGTGCTGCTGTACGCATGTGCACAGAAGCCTGAGCCTTCCCTTTCTGGTTTGCTTGGACTACATGTCCTAACACAACAGACAGGACACATTGATGTAGTCCCAGCAAACCAGATAGGGAACATGGCTCTGGCCTCACTGCACGTGTGTGTGATGCCACAGGGCCACAGGCAGTTTGAACAGTGCTGCAGCTGTGGCAGAGGTACCTAGGTGTTAGTGGCGGCAGCACCAGCAGCAATGAGAGCAGAAGCAGCAACAATGGGAGCGTGGTGGATGGGAATTACTGAGTGGGGAGGGAGGGGGGATTACTGTGTGTATCTGTGTGTAGCAGGGGAGGGGAGAGGGCAGTGAGTGTCTAAGTGTGTGTGTCCTGGAGGAGCATTGAGTGTGTGTCTGCTGGGAGGGTAGGAGGGAGGTGAAGCAGTGAGTGAGTGTGTGTGTGTGTCCTGGGGGAGCAGTGAGTTTGTGTGTGTGTACTGGGAGGGGAGGGAGGCAGTGAGTGACAATGTGTGTGTGTTCTGGGAAGGAAGGAGAGTGGGTGGCAATGAGTGTCTATCTGTTTTGTGGTGGTGGTGGCGGCAATGGTGGCAACAGAAGTAGGTAGCCAGGGAAGTGAAGAAGTGGACAGGTAGACTCTGTGTGTGTGTGTGTGTGTGTGTGTGTGTATGTGTGTGTGTGTGTTTTTATAAATAAATACAATACATTTTTTCACAAGCAGTTTGCTTCAATTGCATCATGGAAAATAGCGTATCTAATTTCCCTGATAAATCATTGTTCCTGAGCATGAATTCGTTTTTGGCTGGACTGGATCCTAAGAATAAATCTCTGTAACAGCAATTTTTGAACCATGTACCTGGTAAAAATTATGGAGAAACTTCCACCGGGCTTGTTAGGAATGTACCAAACTGTCATGGCAGGTGAATTCAAGCTGAGTTGATGATGAGGGGATGTTAAGCCCTCCCTTTGGGTGTGCAGCAAGATAAGCTTGTGCAGCTTGACATTCCCTTTCCATTAAGAGCAATGCTACAGACTGAGACTGCCTTAGTAGAAAGGTCCCATGATGTGGCTAGTGCAGCATGGAGTCTCTTCCCATCAGCTACACTCCTCACAGTTGGGCACATGGATAATTGCTAACATTAGAACTTAAGCCTTTCAAATTAAAAGGAAGGAGCTGGTGGGTATATTGCACATTGGATGCTTTGGGCTCAGATCTGTACAGAGATTGGAGAATATCTTAAGTAAAGTCCACAAACAGATACTGCAGCAGATTGCCATTTCTTCTTCAGTATTAGAAGCTCTTGCATTAATCACCTTCCCTACTTCTTGCCAAAGAGTGAGATGCTCAGATCTTGAAACAAGCAAATCCAGTGATGCTGAAATGCAACTCACCCTTCTTTGGAAAGAAATCAGTGCAGTCCACCACAAGGAAATTTGCCTTAGGACTTTGCACAGTATTCTGTTGTGCCATATGAAAATGGATGAGACGGGGCTCTTTTTTTAAAAAATAAAAAAAATAAAAATCCAGAACATGTTTTGTGATGTTAGAAAGTGTGGCCACAAAACTGATGGAGCCCTTCCTGCTAGCACTGTAGCCAGTCTCCTTTGTATTTGGAGACACTGTAGTTAGCCACTTTTGTTACAGGAGCCAGTTCCCCCTAACAAGCAGCTTTTATATCTCACTTTGGGAAAGACTAGACTGCATTGTTCCCTCTATCTGAAATGTCAACCCTAAGACTTTAATACATTGTGATAGTCAGCAACAACGCAAGCATATATAAATGCGTGATAATAATAATAATAATAATAATAATAATAATAATAATAATAAATAATAAATGCAGATTGCCCCAGAGAGGACCTATGCATTGTATATGTGGGAGGGGCTTTTTATTTATTTGTCAGTATCTGACAACCACGTCCCCATCCTACACCAGGTGGAAACCTAGGGGAGAGCAGTGTAACCCAGTTCTCTATGAAAGACTGATACAACTCAACATATCAGCTGTAACTATTGCTCCTGAACACTCTCTCCCTCCCTGCCACCTCAGTGAGTGAGTACAGGTGGATTCTGCCCCCAGAAAGGACCAAACACCAATTCAGTTGGAGCCCAGCTGCATGCTGACTGCTTGTGTATGGTGTAAGGTATAGGTTTGTGGGGTCAATGGAAGAGTAGCTTCTGAAAGGAGGGGGAGACTTAGCTAGAAGAATCTCCGAACAGCCACACCAACAGTTTGCCATGAGCATGTAAGGGATACCAACTTAACTTGGAGGTAGATCCTATGGGCATATGACATACAAGACTGATAAGCAGCTTAGTTTTCCGTAGTTACCTTCTTGTGGCACCAGAAGGTAACAGTGCTTGTTTCCTGGGCTGTGTTTTGATCTCCCTGGGGAGTTGAGAAACCACACCTAAAATGTCTTGTTTTACAGTAGCCCCCATTCCTTGTTTCTTTCTTCTGTACTCTGGGAATAAATGAGTCACCCAAGCCCAGATAGTCAGACTTTCTTGATTGTATTATATTATTATTGCATTCTTATCTCAGGAGCAAAACTTTTTTGTACTCTGAAAAGTCCATGTGCAGAATGGTCTCTGTGAGAAGTGCTGGGAACTTTGTAAGAGAAGGAATATTGCTGTGGAAGGGAGGATCAGGACTGATGCACTCTACAGCAGGGAACAATTGTTTGCTCCTGCCCTCTTTCCCTTTTGGCTTGTCTTGGAGGGATGCAGCAGCACAAGTTGGTCTTGCATTCTCTGCGTGTTTTAATTTTTTTCAGTACCCTTTTACTGGGCCAAGTCAAGCTTATGGGCATGAAAAGTAATGGTATTTGTATTCCAGACACTGCACTCTTAGATCACCTGCTGTCTATACACACACACACACACACACACACACACACACACACAAAGGTGACTAGCTCAAGCCTGGGTATGATAATGATGGGCTATATACCACAAAGAGTCATTTATGTGACAGTCAATTAGATATTCTTTTACAGGATGGAATATGTTATCTGTAAAAGCAGGCACTTATCCAGAAATATCTTCCTTAAAGCAACTATAGTAGAAAGCAATTTTTTTTTTGCACATAGAACTTAAAAATGCTTTAAAATGCTTTAAAATGCTCAAAGGCTGTGTGTGTATATAGCGTTGGGAGCTGTGGTGTGTGTGGTTACGCAGTTAAGCATTGTACTGCGGCAGCTGGAGGCATTTTGGCATTGCAGGATTTTTGAAACCTCAAAGCCTATCATCAATACAATGTTTCTGTGAAGTCTGTTCACTTAAAAAGGAACATTGTAGCAAACATAGAAAACAAATACCAATTGCACAAAGAGCACATTTGTAGCATGAAGAAAAACAAAAGGAAATTTACCAACAAAAAATCTCCGGTTTAAGAAACTAGTTACGGCTTGCACAGATTTTCAAACCAAAAAACCTCCTGAACAATGAATACTCCCATCCGAAAACCTACACCCTATCAAAACAACGAAAACATACATCGATTTAAAAACCAAAAACCTCCAGCAAAATATAAAAGAACAATTCTTCCAAAATCCAAAAAGCATGTATGTCACAAGGAGATACTGGACTACAGGTCTAACAAATATGTAAGAGTAAAGGTTAAACATGTATGTAATGTAGAAGCTGAGAACTGGAAACTCACTTCATGCAATGGAGAGAGACAAAGCCAGGCCAAATGTGTATTCGGAGAAGCCTGGCAACACCTCTGCAGGAGCCAGACAGGGACCATTCAGTTGCTAATGGATTTCTTCCTGCCTACATGAGAAGAAGCACAGAGTCCTCCAGGCGGGAAAGTCACACAAAGAAATTTTGATACATATAAAAAGGGGGGAGATCTTTCCCCCTAAGTTTCAGTTGGGAGAAGGGACTTCGCTGGATAACCAGCGTAGGGACAAAAGGCCCAGCCTCACTACATCTGGCTGAGAAATGGACTTCTGTAGGGTAAGCTCTTAACTAGGGATTTACTCAAGCAGACTAGGATTGCGTTATTTACTTTTGTTTTATTTGCCACTCTGCGTTCAAACTATCTTTGTTTATGTAATCAATAAACATTCTTCTTTACTAAGAAGTGCTTTCTGTTGTCTCACATTGGGGAACACAGTCTGAGTATCTTGTGCCCTCAAGCACTTGTGAATCCAGAGAGAGAGAGAGTCTGGGAACGGGAAGTCTCTGGAGCTTGGGTAACAGAAGTGTAGTTCCCCTTTGCAGGACTGAATCAGCTAGAGAGAGAACTGATTCAGGTGGGCTGCAAGTGAGGGAAACTGAGTCACCTAACCTAGAAATGTGGGGAAGTGGACCCCCAACCCCATGACATTAAAAAGCATGTAAATTGGAGATTAAGGCTCTTGACACAACTAGTACACCATGTACACTACTGAGAGTTTCAAATATCTATGAAACAACAAACCACTAACAACTCAACAGACAGCATGCACACCAAACATACAATCACACAGAAAACCATTCAAAACTCATCTTAACTAGTGGACCACATATACTGTGATATCGTTGTGTAGTTCCCATGTGTAATTCTTATGTGGTTATGAACCCAAATGATGCATTTAATGGAGAACACATTTTGGGTTGAGGGTTGGTCTGTGCATCATGATACAATGTAAAGAGAGGCAATCCCTCCTATGTAGAAATCTAAACATTAATTCTCACGTGAAGATGTTACTGTATCTGACAATATTACTACATTTTTAATATCACACAACAATTGGCCAAAGATTTGGCCATAGATTTTTGGATTTTGGAAGAATTGTTATTTTATGTTTTGCTGGAGGTTTTTGTTTTTTAGTTTGATGTGTGTTTTCAGTTTTTTTTTTAATAAGGTGGAGGTTTTGGGATGAGAGTATTAATTGTTCAGGAGGTTTTTTGGTTTGAGAATTTGTGCGAGCCTTAACTATTATCTCAAACCGGAGGTTTTTTGTTGATAAATTATTACTGTCCCCCTTTTCTTTCCTTACCTCATAACCCTTTTATTTATTGCTCCTGCTTGTTGTTTTATATTAAACATGGGGTTGCGACCCTGTATTGTGAGTAATTCTATTGCACCCATTCGAACTAATCACCTTGTGTAAAGTTAAGCACATGTGCATGTCTTTGCAGTCTCTGGACCTAAAACTTCTTGGTCAGGGAGAAGAGCTGAAACAAGTACCTACAAAATGGGTATACCCATTGAATTTCTGGTATCTGAATTGAACAGAATATTTATCGTACTTTTTGGTACCGGAACCAGTTTTCTACTGAGTAGCTGAAATACCGACAACCGATATACTGAAATAACAACAAACAGTATACCAAAACCCTGATTTCATCCCAGATTTTTCAGGATTTGGGGAAAATTCAGTAGTCCGGTATACTAGTTTTCTGGATTTCAGGAATTTGGTGTACCAGTTGTCAGTATTTCAGCTTTTCAGGTACTTGATTGGTATTCAGGTACGGATTTGGATACCAGAAACAGTACCCAAAAATCTGGGTATTACCTGCAGGTACCAAATCAGGTACCCATTTCAGCTCTTTCGGGGACCTGTATGATATTTGTACTGTACAGTGGTTTAGCACACTTAGTTCTTGCTGAATAAAAATAATATGCATGTGCACATATGGGGGAAATAATGACATGAACTATTAACCTAAATATTTTCTGAAGAAAAAAAAAAATGCCAAAGTTCTCAAGCTTAGGGAACCCAACCTGAGGATCTTAAATTCACATTTAGACACCTAAGTAGGTGAGATCTGATTCTGCAGTGTAAGCACCTGATTAAGTCAGTAGAGTTGCAATTGGACCTGGAAAATCATGCCACATTCATTTATGTTATTCTATGGGTAATTTCAGACGTTACGGGATCACAGTCAACCACCCTGAATCACAGTGGATTCAGGGTGGTGGCCATGATCCCATGAACGTCTGTTTGAGCCCCACCAGATGTTCACCACAGTGAATTCCTGGCGGGGTTCAACGCGAACCACGGTTCTGAAGGTGATGCTGGCTTCACCTCCAGAACCATGGTTAAGTTGGCCATGATCCGAGACGGGGCTGGCAATGGCCACAATGCATGTCTGCTTGCCAGTCCCATCCCAGAATCAGGCCTTAACCATGGGACAGGATCAGGTACAGCTACCTCATTGGCTGCTACGTCCACCCGTCTCCTTGTGTGCGGGCGGTCAAGGGAGCGCAGGGGGCCGGGGATGAGCGGCCACACGTCATGCCATGCAGCCCCGTCCCCTTCCCGATCCCCCTCAGAGATCAAGCTGGCATGTCTAAAGGACGTCCGGTCTGATCACGGCCCAAGATCTGAGACGGATCCCGGTCCAGGGTTCAGCGTAGCAGGCCAAAAGGCCCGTCATATCTGAAATTATCCTATATAGAATTATGGCCTTCAAGCTAAGTTTGAAAATTTGGTCTTTAATGCTGAAAAAGCAATAATTAAATAGCAAGCTTTTACAAATGATACTTCAGGTTTTTACAACACAACCCTACCCAAATACCCAACCAAACCCTATCCCTGCCTGCTAAATGCTTTTTCAAATGAAAATGTTTTACACCATCTCTGGAAGATGCCTAGGCTCAAGCTCAAACAAACCTCCTGGGGAAGTTACACAATACTTAGCCTTCTTCAATAGTGAAAAGCAGCTTTTGCCATTGAAAACTTATCGTAACATGTACTCTGAAAGCAGGTGGGTGAGGTTTATATAAGCTTAAAGAGTGCTACAAATTAATGTAAAAGCATGATATCTCTTTAGCTAAATGGTTTGGGCTTAAATTTCTACTTTAATTTGCATCTGCTAAATTTGGAGTAATTCCATTGACTTTGATGGTATCAACAGTAGCACATTTTGAGAGCAGATTTTGATTCACTGTCTGCATAAAAACTGTCAGAAAATTCACAGGTCCTACATTCAGCCTGATATTGTGCTGCCTTCATGCAACAGTACCAAAAAGGTGGTGCAAAAGAAATTCTCCTGTCTGACACATTCTGTGCTCAAAATGCATTATGTACAGCCCTGGAAGCCATATGGCCACAGAGTCTTTTAATCCATGAGTGTTTAGCAAAAACAAGATTACTGTATTTAGATTACAATCGGGGGGGGGGGGGGATTTAAAATCACTACTGTATAAATTAAATCCAGTCTATGTCAACAGGTGAAAGAAAGCTATCTTAAAAAAAATTCTGAAATATCAGGGAAGGTAGAATCCTACGATACATTAAGAAAATCAACTTTTTGGACTGCTGTTTTTGTTTTCATCTATAGTTTGGAAAGCTAATCTCTTAATAGAGGCTTTGGTTTCACTTTTGCTCTACAAACTTAGTAAAGAAATAAAAAGTTAGTTTTGTTGTGAATTGTTCAGGATGTCTGGAGAGTGATGATTATTAGACTAAATGCTTTGCAGTATTTAGTCTGATTTATTAATATTTACTTAGTAATGTAAGTATAAAGAACACTTTTCTCTGCTATATACTGAAGAACACTTTTCTCTGCTATATACTGAAGAACACTGCAGAAAAGAACACTTTTCTCTGCTCCAATCTTGTGATAAGGAAATTGGACCAGACTGTGACTGTCTTTTACAACTTGAAACTGCATAAGAAAGATTTGCATTGCTACTTATAAAAGAATAGGGATGGGCGGTTCAGATGTTCGGAGTTCGGACCGAACTCTGTCTGTTCGGACATCCGGACCAAACATCCGAACTGAACTCTCGAATGACCGAACAGTTCGGTCATGTTCGGATGAGTTTGGGGGCAGGAAAAACATCTTTTCAGGGCCAAAAGTTAGGTTTCGTTTTTGTTTCGGTTTCGATAGCGCTATTTTTACCTGTCTCTTATACACATCTAGATGTGTATAAGAGACAGGGTAGACTCTGTGTGTGTGTGTGTGTGTGTGTGTGTGTATGTGTGTGTGTGTGTTTTTATAAATAAATACAATACATTTTTTCACAAGCAGTTTGCTTCAATTGCATCATGGAAAATAGCGTATCTAATTTCCCTGATAAATCATTGTTCCTGAGCATGAATTCGTTTTTGGCTGGACTGGATCCTAAGAATAAATCTCTGTAACAGCAATTTTTGAACCATGTACCTGGTAAAAATTATGGAGAAACTTCCACCGGGCTTGTTAGGAATGTACCAAACTGTCATGGCAGGTGAATTCAAGCTGAGTTGATGATGAGGGGATGTTAAGCCCTCCCTTTGGGTGTGCAGCAAGATAAGCTTGTGCAGCTTGACATTCCCTTTCCATTAAGAGCAATGCTACAGACTGAGACTGCCTTAGTAGAAAGGTCCCATGATGTGGCTAGTGCAGCATGGAGTCTCTTCCCATCAGCTACACTCCTCACAGTTGGGCACATGGATAATTGCTAACATTAGAACTTAAGCCTTTCAAATTAAAAGGAAGGAGCTGGTGGGTATATTGCACATTGGATGCTTTGGGCTCAGATCTGTACAGAGATTGGAGAATATCTTAAGTAAAGTCCACAAACAGATACTGCAGCAGATTGCCATTTCTTCTTCAGTATTAGAAGCTCTTGCATTAATCACCTTCCCTACTTCTTGCCAAAGAGTGAGATGCTCAGATCTTGAAACAAGCAAATCCAGTGATGCTGAAATGCAACTCACCCTTCTTTGGAAAGAAATCAGTGCAGTCCACCACAAGGAAATTTGCCTTAGGACTTTGCACAGTATTCTGTTGTGCCATATGAAAATGGATGAGACGGGGCTCTTTTTTTAAAAAATAAAAAAAATAAAAATCCAGAACATGTTTTGTGATGTTAGAAAGTGTGGCCACAAAACTGATGGAGCCCTTCCTGCTAGCACTGTAGCCAGTCTCCTTTGTATTTGGAGACACTGTAGTTAGCCACTTTTGTTACAGGAGCCAGTTCCCCCTAACAAGCAGCTTTTATATCTCACTTTGGGAAAGACTAGACTGCATTGTTCCCTCTATCTGAAATGTCAACCCTAAGACTTTAATACATTGTGATAGTCAGCAACAACGCAAGCATATATAAATGCGTGATAATAATAATAATAATAATAATAATAATAATAATAATAATAA
>QEPC01014651.1:3607895-3631273 GCA_003113815.1 Sphenodon punctatus
GCTCTCTTCCGCCTCCCTCCTCGCTCCATCCCGCCACGCTTGCTTGCTGCTGATTTCGCTTTAAATCTCCCTCTGGTGGTTTCGTTGTTGCTGGTTGCCTGGCAGCGACGCTGCGTGCTTTGTCCCTGGCTGGGGCTCGTTTCGTTTGGTTCCGCCCGGGGATTGGCGTCCAGATGTTACTTTTCCTTGGTTCCCGGTGGGGGTCCATTTGACCACGCTTCCCGGGATATTCCCCTGGCTAGCCCGGGAAGCGTGGTTGAAATTGACCCCATGTGGGTATTGAGCGTGATGAACATCTGGCGCACGCCAAACAGATGTTCAGGGCCCTTTGGCCCCACCGCGGGGTTGTGCGTGGTTCACTGTGGTTGAGCGTGATCTTGTAACGTCTGAAAATACCCAATGTAAGATGGATGGCATATGGCAGAGTTGGAGAGAGGTTTATTTAATTAATTTATTTATAACAAAATTTATATGCCGCCCCCTCCTGCCTCAGGCATCTCGGGGCGGCTCACAACATCTTAAAAACATTTTAAACATTAAAATAAATAGTAATAATAACAATTAAAAACAATATAAAACCCCATCCCCACCTACCCTAACCCAACCCACCCCATCTCCCTTGGGAAAGGCTTGGCGGAACAGCCAGGTCTTACATTGTCTATGGAAAGAGGGGAGGTCAGCAGCCAAGAGGATCTCCAACAGGAGGCAGTTCCACAGTCGTAGCACAGCCATGGAGAGTGCCCTCTGCATAGTAGACACCCGTGAAACCCAGGGGTCCTTGAGGAGGGCGCCCCCAGCTGACCACAGGGGCTGATCCAGGACCTGGAGGGTGAGGTGGTCCTGCAGATAGGTGGGGCCAAAGCCATTTAGGGCTTTAAAGGTCAACACCAACATCCTGATTTGGGCCCGGAACCTATTGGCAGCCAGTGCAGAGAGTGAAGCACCGGTGTAATGTGCTCGCGTCGGCCCGTCCCCAGTCAGGAGATGGGCTGCTGCATTCTGCACCATCTGCAGCTTCCAAACCAGCACCAAGGGTAGCCCCATGTAGAGTGTGTTGCAGTAATCCAGTCTCGAGGTAATAAAAGCATGGATGACTGTGGCCAGATCCGAGTTCGAGACATATGGCCTAAGTTGATGCACCAGATATAACTGGTGAAATTCCCCTTTTGCCACAGCCACCACCTGGACATCCAGGCAGAGCTGTGGGTCCAGGAGCACCCCCAGACTCTGGACCTGAGAAACCAGGGGGGGGGGACGGACCCCATCAATGATGTGACGGACGCCACTGCTGGTTGCTCCATGGCTGGGTGTGGGTGGAGATGGGTGTTGGCCAGGAGAAAGCACTCACCAGCACCCACCGAAAGTGGTGTTTACACAGACACCCCAACCCATCTCCACTCAGGAAAATGCTCCCCACCCATCGGCCAACACCCATCTCCACCCAGAGGAACTGGGTGGAGGCATCATGTGCACAGGGCCCATGGAGATTGACTGCAGTGGTGCCCTGAAACATGTATAATAAAATGTAACACCCATTTTATGGGTGTTAGAGCATCTGTGTAAAAAGGACCATAACTGGGTGTCATCAGCATATTGATGACATCTCACTCCATACTCCCTAACAACCTCCCCCAAAGGCTGCATGTACACATTGAACAAGAGAGGGGATAAGATGGAACCCTGCCGTACCCCACGTGAGGCCCCGGGGGGAAGATGAAAACTCCCCTAGCACCACACACTGGATTCTCCCAGCCAGGAAAGAGCAGAACCATTCAAGAACAGTCCCGCCAATCCCTGCCTGGTGTCACAGCCGAGTTACCAACAACTCATGATCAGTGGTATCAAATGCAGCCAAGAGATCTAACAGGATCAGCAGGGTCAAACGACCCCGGTCCAACTCACATGAGAGGTCGTCGGCCAAGGCCACAAATACAGTCTCCGTGCCATAACCTGGACGAAAGCCCGACTGCAATGGATCGAGAAATTTAACACAGTCCAAATGCCCCTGAAGCTGCCGAGCCACCACCCGTTCAATAACCTTCCCTAAAAAGGGAAGGTTAGAAACTGGCCGATAACTGGCAAGGGCGTCAATGTCCAGAGATTGTTTCTTGAGCAGGGGCCGCACCACTGCCTCCTTGAGACAGCCCGGCACCCTGCCCTCCCCAAGGGAGGTGCTGACTATCCCCACCATCAACGGCCCCAATGTCTATTGACTAGCCTTAACCATCCAGGATGGGCATGGATCTAATTCACAATTGGTGCCTTGAATGGTCCCAAGAGCATCCCCTGCATCCGAGGGCGACGCAGCCCAAAACTCATCTCATAAAACAGGACAAGAAGAGGCTTCTACTGCCTCTGACCCGTTCTCTGCTAAAAAAGTCGCATCAAAATTGTGGTGAATTTGAGTGATTTTATCCATGAAAAAGTTTGCAAACAAATCACAGTGAACATTTAATGGTTCTACATCCAGGCAGAGGAAGGCCGGACTGACCAGCCTCCTCATCACCCAGAACAGCTCAGCCGGGCAGGACTTAGCAGATGCAATGAGGGCAGCAAAGAAAACCTACTTTCCTGTCTACACTGCAACAGCATAGGTATGTAACCAGACACTATGCCACAACCAGTCGACTTCAGCACGCGAATGACACCACCGTTCCGCTAACCACCGCCCTTCCTGCTTCATACACCGCAGCTCTCTGGTATACTATGGGGAGCTGCATTATTGGCAATTCGGGAGCAGACGCCTGTGAGCCACACAGTCGATGGCCTCCGTTAGCACGATATTCCACCTGGACATGAGGTCATTGAGTGAACAGCCATCGAGGTCAGAGGAAATATCCCCTAGAACTATCAGGAACCTTTCAGGTTCCATAAGCCTTTGAGGGTGAACGAACCTAACTGGTTCCACACCCTCCTGGGTCTAACATGTGCTAGGATATTCGTCCGGAGGAGATAATGATCCGTCGATGACACCTCCCCCACGAACGGATCCCCCACCTCAAGACCTGTGCAAAATATCATGTCCAGCGTATGTCCTCCAACATGTGTGAGGCCCACTGCTATCTGAGACAGGCCCATGGTTGCCATGGCGGCCATGAACTCCTGCTCCGCCCCTCCAAGACTGGCATCAGCATGGATATTGAAGACCCCCAGAACTATTGTCCTGTGGGACCGCAAGATCAGCTCCGACAGCAGCTCAGTCAGTGCGGGTAGGGTTGGGTGCTGTACAGGTGGGCGCATGGTGTATCAGCAGTATCCCCACTCTGTCTCTACCCAAATCTAACCCCAGATGGAGACCCTCTATGCCCATGATAGGTCGCACAGGAAATCTCCTCACAGACCAGGCATCCTTAAAAATAACGGCTACACTGCCCCCTCATCCCTCCAGTCATGGCTGATGCTGCACAGAGTACCCAGCTGGAATAAGATCAGCCAATATAGGTCCTGATTCAGTGTCCAGCCAGGCCTCCGTGACATATGCAAGGTCAGCTGCCTGGTCCAGGGTCAACTCCCAAACCGCAGTTGACTTGTTAGCCACTGACCTTGCATTTACCAGCCAGGGGCCCTTTGAACCCCAATCACCTCATCACCTGCCTGGGGGCCAGTGAGCGGGACAGAAACACACCATCTAGGGATGTGCAAACAGAGTTCGGGGTTCAGCCTGAACTTGGGGTGTTTGGGCCATTCGCAAACTCCCTGAACCCAAACTGCCCCCCACCCGAACTGGCCCCCAAAAGTTCAGGTTTCGACCCCATTTGGGCAGGGGGTGGGGGACAGGGGGGAACCCTGTTTTCCCTTCACCTCCAGGCTGCGCGGGTGGAAGGGGCACCAGGGATCACCTTCCCCCCCACCCTGTCCAGTCTGGTAAAATTTAAAAAACAAAAAACAGAACAAAAAAACTCCCCACCCCTGGGATTGACCTACTGAGGGAGGGGCCAGAAGTCCTCCTTCAGTTCCCAGAAGGCCTAGAAGAGGCCTGAAGTACTCCGGAGTGCCTCCGGAGCTGGAACCGCTGCTGCTGCTGCCGCCGGACCTGAGGCCGGAGCCCTGGCACCACCAGGTAGGTCAATCCCTGGGGTGGGTTTTTTGTGTGTTTTTTAAAAAAAAAATGTTTTACCAGGCTGGGCAGGGTGGTGAGGGAGGTGAGCCCTGGCACCCCTTCTACCCGTGCAGCTTGGAGGGGGAGGGGGAGGGAGGACCAGGTCCCTCCCGCCCTCCAAATGGGTTCGGTGAAACCGAAACCAAATGATTTTGGGGGGACCGAACCCCCCCCCGGTGTTCCCACATCCCTAACACCATCTGTTCTGTCTCACAGGTCGAACCCGCCTCCCAGAAGGATCATAGTTTCCCCGGCCCAGAATGACCCTTATGGCTGCAAGCCCCCCCAATCCGCTCCACCGACCCCCCCGAAGGCTGCCCCACCAGCCCCCTGAGGGAGATCCCCACCCCCCAATAAAAACCCCACCCTCTTCTGCCACCAGAGGATCCCTCCCTCTCAAAGGGCTGCACCCCTCCCTCACACTAAGGGGGTCAGCCCTTCCCTCCCTAACCCAATCCTCTTGTCCCCCTCCCTCATAATGTAAACACCCCATCCCCACCTCAAGCCCTCCTTCAAAACAATGAATAAAGCTTCCCACCCCAGCCCCCCGGTTCCACTAAGGGCCACGCCTAAGGGTCCTTTGGCACGGCCCTTAGGCATGCTTCCTGCAGCACGCACCTGGGGTGCCGCCAGGCAGCAGGCCACTTTTGGTCGTGCCAGGCCCGGAGGTCCTAGCCATGCGCCCTGAACCCCCCCTCCTCCGGAGGGGTGATGGGGAAGTTGGTATCGATGGGGCTGGGTAGCACAGCTCCGGGAAGCGGCTGGCGGATCTGTTGATGGCAGAAGCAGCATCAGTAGCAACAGGCGGCACAGTAGGTGAGCCACGTAGAGATGGAGCCATGGTTTCTCCTGGGCCGGGCGGCAGGCCGCTTTTAGCTGTGCCGGGCCTGGAAGTTCTGGCCGTACGCCCTGGTCCCACCCCCTCCTCTGGACAGGGGAGGGGGGAGTTCGTACCCATGTGGCCAGCCAGCACGACTCGAGGAAGCGGTGGGCGGATCCGGCGATGGCAGTGTCGGGAGCAACAGGTGGCACAGCAAATGAGCTGCATCGAAATGAGCTAAAGATGTGTAAGGTAAGAATCTATGCACAGTGATTGAGAGTATACATATTTGTCCACTGGGTTTCCACACCAGCTCCAGCTGGCTATCACTCATTCCTCTTTGTAGACCTGCAGTTTTGTAAGCCCTGCTTACAACATTATATAAGCATGATTTCTTCATTTTGTCGGGAGATGTATCATATGCAGCATGACTCCCCCTTGCCCCAACCCTTTCAACTCGCCACGATCCAGTGGGTTATCAAAGTGCTCACACACATTTGTTGTGAAGGGAATGTAATTTCAATTACTATGCACAAGTATAGGATAATCGTACATTGCCATATTTTTCCTTAAAGCAGTTTTCCTCAGGTGTCTGATAAGTTTTTGCACAAGCCCTAAGGAGAAGGATAACATATAGGCTTTAATACAGAGGTCCCCAAATTCTGATTTAGGAACCCAAATGGGATCTGTGGATGAGATTGACATTCTGATTGATATTGGATACACATTGCATGCCTTTCTGCTGCCTTGAATCACAAGACTATTTTTAAAGTCTCAATGGAGGGTCACAAAGGAAAAAGGTTGGGAACCAGTGCTTTAATAACGTACGTTTAAGAAGTCAAGCATTTTTCGGGCAGCATGGTCCCATGGTAAGAGCTTGGAATGGAGAGTCAACAGTTATGTGTATCATTATCCAGACCTCTGCTGCTAAATGGCTTTTGGCCTTCCCAGTCCAGTTCTCATAATCATTCCATACCTTAGTTTTCCCATTTTTAAAATGGAATATGGCCTACTATAAAAGAATATTATGAAACTGGATTACTATTTGGAAAATGCTTTGTGATCCTTGGAATCACATTAAAAAGTACTGCATATAAATGTAAAGTTTGACTTTTAATGCTGCCAATGGAAGGTACTCTTGAGTCTTCAAGGGTTAATTTTGCTTATTAAAAGTAATATAATTTTGTTTATGGATATACAGAGCATCCTATGATGTGAACTGGTATTGAAAAAAACAACCCCAGCTCTTAAACTAGGATACTTCAGGTTGCATTTCAGCTACTTACCTCAGACATTTGCAATGTAGATAAGCAGTTATTGGGAACCCACAATGTCACATTTTATCCTGCCTTATGAAAACTGGTGAGCAGATAAAACTTCAGTGGTGCTGTTTTAAAAATGTTACTTCTCTCTACCACTGTCAAATGTGAAAGTCAGTTAAAAGCTTGTGTTAAATGGTTTGTGTATAATACACTCTGCCCCTTGAAATAACTGCACTTGCATCCATTTGAATCAACAATATTACCTGTCATATGGAACTACAGCTTTCAGTTTCAATGCACCTGGAGTAAAACCCATTACTTTTTATACAAAAAAAGTCATTTCATTTGTCTTCTTAGCAGTAGAAATTCTACTATTAACATTGCATCTTGGTAGCGTTATCCCTTTTGTATGTGCTGTCCATTTAAGCAACTGCTGCTGTAAAACATCACCTATCAGCCCATTTGATAAGCCTGAAAGATACAGAGCAACAAGTTGGAGATGTACATTTTCAGCTCTGCGCCATGTGCAGCCTTGTGTAAGAGCTGTGGCAAGTTGATTTTATCTTTGGCTCATTTTCTATGCTTGTGCTTTCAATGGCGAGTACTCTTTGGGGAAACAAGAGTGCCTGCCAATTTCAGTAAACTCTCTTAGAAAGCTACTGTTAAATCAAACTGCTGCTACTGTGTGGTTGTGTGTATTTGCCTTTGTCTCCTTATGTGTTTTGGTTTGCAGCCATTAATAGTTTGGACTCCATGAAGCAGTAGCAAAGGGGAGTGTGTCAGAGCAGCAGGCCAAAATTAAATTACAGCAACCTTGCGCTTTGCATTAAAATCTCCACTAAGTGATAGAGGCTGGTAATCACCCAGATTTCCTTAAAGACAAAGGCCCTCCATGCAACTGGCTTCACTCAGTTAATTCATGCTGTCAGCTTCCTTTATTGGCTGTGGGGAATGCAGTATTGATTCCTGAACTCAGCAGCAGCACAAAGAGCCACTAGTGCATGGTCAAAATGCAGCAATAAAGAGCTGGCAGCTTGAGAAAAGCAGCCATTCCATTGCACAAACAAGGTCAATTAGAGGACAGTGCAGCATAATATAAATAGCATTAGCATCCCTCTTCAGCCATGATACTATCATGCTGGAAAGATGACAGTAAATAAAATAGAGTTTAGTGCAGAATAATATAAAGACATTCAGTGTAATTCAATTTAAAGCCTTGTACCACTTTAGAAGTACTATCAACAGCAAAACACTTATTTTAAAAAATAATGGTTAGAGATCTTAGGGTTATAATGGCCCTATTCAGGTAAAGCCCTGTGCAAATTAGCCAATTACCAATGTTCGCATGTACAAGTAAAGCAGGGGTGAATATGTTGTTTGAGAAATGAATAGATCTTGAACTGCAGCTATGGAATATTATGGCTTCTTGTGTAATCTATTATTTTTATTAATTTAAATCTTTCAAGATCATCTGAGTGTAATAATGGAACAAAAACATCTCAGTAGCTTTAGTTTATCAAGTTCAAAATAATGCAGTGGATTGCTGTGCCATAATTTAAAGTCTTAAAATCATTACCATTTATTTACAAGAGACCTTTTCTTACCACTGTATCACCTCAAAATTAATTACAACTGCAAAATATAAGTCATGCTGTTAGCGTATACAGTACAATGTGAGCAAACTGTGCCTTCCAAACATATAATGGGCACCTTGGATAGGCAAATGGCAAACCCCCAGATATGGACAAAAGCTGGAAAGTTTTCATTGTTTATATTCTAAACATTTTATTGTTTGAATTTGGAATGAACTACTTGTTTCAATGGGATTTTAAGTCAAGGATGGGGAACGTTTTCCCTCCTATGGACCACTTTGGAAATCAATACAAGGCTGAGAGCTGGATAGGTTTTGGGGATGGATGCAGGAAAGGGAGGATCCAGCTCAAGGGTCTGTGCTCTGAATCCATCCCCTATCCTTGAGCTTATGTCCAAATCTCTGCCACCTCCCTTCCCTGAGTGCACTTCTTCAGTGCTTACTTGTGGCTAGGGACAGGAATGGATCCACGGGGTCACAGGTCAGATCCAGGAATTGGAAAAGGGCCAAATAAAAAGCTTAGTGAACATGCTGTAGGCTGAAAGAATCAGGAGCAGAAAAGAAGCCCAGACTGCAATCCTGAAACCACTTACTCTGGAGGAGTCCCATTCATTTCAATCCCATTCATTTCAATGGGATTACTCAGAAGTAAGTAGCCTCAGGATTTCAGCCTTGACGTCTGTAATGGCCTGGGCCCTGCTTATCTGTGGGACCGCCTCACTCCCCATGTGCCCGTGAGACCCTTGAGATTGTCCGTGGGAGCCTTTTTGGAGGTTCCCCGGGTGAGGCGGGTGGCCATTGATGTTAGATCTTTTTTGGTGGCCGTCCTTGTGCTGTGGAATTCGCTCCTGGAGGAGGCTCGGCTGGCTCCCACTCTCCTGCTGTTTCGGCGTATGTGTAAGACCTGACTGTTCCATCAGGCTTTTGGCGAGGGGTGGGGGTGGGGGTGGTGTTTTCCCCCACATATTGTATTTTTAAATTGTTTTAAAATTTTATACTGTTTTAATGAATGTTGTTCGCCGCCTCGGGCTGCCCTGTGGCCAGGAGGGGCGGGATATAAATTTTAAATAAATAAAAAATAAATAATTCCGACTATTTGTTGAATTTTTCTAGTTTATGCTAGCATCACTCCATTGCATCAAAGTACTAATGAAACAAATGTTGCTCCTCGGGATGCTTTAAAGCGTTCATTAGCAATTAACTCCCATATCCCATCAAAGTAATAGGCACTGGATCAGGTCCTTTGTCATTAAGACTCAAGTATAAAGCTGAGAGTTTGTACATGATCAAAAACTATTGTGCTTGACATCAAGCTGGATTCTGTATGACTATGGCTGTGTTCCCACCTGCGGCGGCAGTGGCAAAATCCTGCCCTGACATGTGTGAGAGAAGCCGCGGCAGATCCCCATTCGTACCGGCTCTTTTCCCGTTGGCCAGCTCCTCCATGCTGCTGCGTCTTCCCTAGCCCCTCCTGCTGCCGCCACTGTTGCCGTAGGTGTGAACTCAGCCTATGTCATAGCATAATAGTGCTGCCATTCTAGCTGCTAGTGTTGAATATGTGAATAAGATTTCTCCTAACATTCAAACTTTTCCTTTCAGTCATGTGGGTCTTTTAACTTTCCAGCACTTCTGATGCTGGAAATTCAGCCATCGTGTGTAAATTCCACTTGTTGTTTGTCAAAGAAATCAACAGAGTATGCTTTATTCTAAGCTGAAAGCAGTGTTATATATTTTCTGTATTGATGGGTATGGTTGTTTTTCTTTTTCTTTTTCTTCTTCTTTTTTGTTTTTAACCGTATACAGAAATAATGTGCCGGGCTAAAACAAAATATCAGCAGAAAATGATGGGTAAAAATAAACGTGCAGCCGGTGCATTGACTACATGCTCTGGGTGGGAGAGGGGAGGAGTGGGGTTGCTGTGGAAGATTCAGATTGGGGTGCAGAATAAATATGTGCCCGACTGGACTGGCCAACGAGCCCTCCCCCACCCTACCCCCGGTGGTGGAAGGGAACAAACATGTGGTCAGGCAGCCCTGCCTCTGGCATACCCCCAGCACACTGCCTTTTATGATGGGCTGCCATGGTGACCAATCATGGACAGCCATGGCTGCCAGCCATGTTGTCCCCTGATCCCTGGCAGGGGACTGGGCCACAAACAGATGCACGGGCTCGCTATGGCCTGTGTTGGCTCATCTGAGCAGCCCTTGGCTTGGGCTGTGGGCCTGGTATCTTTCGGGGGACCACATCCAGGCCAGCCACCTACCCAGGTCAAGGCAGTAGCAGGCCTACATCTTTCGGGCCAGAATAGACATGAATAGGGCTGTAGCGGAATATCGCAGTGGTAGCTATTTCCGGCGGAAACAGTGTTTCCGCAATTAGTGGAACGGCATGGCAGAGGCTTTCATTCCGCGGTTTCATTCCGCGGTTCCGCGGTTCCGCTTATTTAATTCCGCAACTTAGTGGAATCGTGGAAACATGACATTTTCACGATTTCCGCAATTCCGCCAGCGCCAAAAAATAGCGGAATAGTGGTTTTCCGCGATTTCCGCAATTTTTCCACGATTTTTCCGCAATTCCGCGATTTGCAGAATTCCGGCGGAATTAGCGGAATATCCACAGAAAAGTCGCGGTGTGGCGCGGGCAGTTCCGAAATGGCGGAACGGAATCGCGGCGCGGTAAAAGCTGCTGCCGCATCAGCCCTAGACATGAATAGACATGTCTCTGGCCCAGGTGGGTCATAGTGAGCCCCCATGCTATGACTCACAAAGACAGAATATCTCCCTGAGCTCTTTGACACAGTACACTCCCATTTGCATGCCTCGCCATCTCTTCAAGTTATCAGTCTTGGGTAAGTAACTTTCCCATCTCTTCTCTTTGCAGGCTTTTAGAGCATTATCCCACTCCAGAGGCATCCCTTGGAATTGTGTGGGCCTGGCCAGGTTTTTGCATTCAGAGACCTTGGGTGTTATCATATGAGACGAGGCCCCACATCGCGGGAGTGACTGCAAGTCTATGGTGGAGGGGGGCAGCATGTGGGTGGACTGGAGCAGGGGGAACTGTCAGCCTGTCTGCTGGGATCCTCACGGAATCCATGTGAGGCAGCTGAAGGAGAAGCTCTGGGGTCCATCCTGTGTGTTAACATCTCTTGCGTGCCTGAGATGTTAGGCGCAGATATCCAAGAACACCAGTGTCCCATTTTGGGGAGTAACAAAGGGATCAAGTGGTATTGGTATCTCTGATCGGGGTGTAATGAATTTGTCCAGAAGGAAATCCTGCTGTTGTATCAAATTGTAGTAAGCTGTAAGATTCCTGATATTGTATATTGTCTAATGACTGAAACTATTAAATGTCAAGTATCACAATGCAAGAGCCTAAAAACACTCCAGGGGTACCAACTGAGTACTGGAAAAAATGATTCTGATAAATCTGAAAATGGACATGTTATGAGGACAATTAATGTTAAGGAATGATATAGAATGACCTTGAAATAACATTTCTAAAAGAGCTATGTACAGGTTTTGAAAATACAACCATAGCACCTCCAGAGTTGACCTAAAGGGATTTCCAAATGGAAGCTGCAATGTTGGGAGAAAGTCATTAAGAGGAAATGAACAATTGTTAAGAGACTTAATTAGCTCAGACATCACATCAGACCATACCAATCCGGCACACTGCCACACAATTCTTAAAGATGACTATGAAATGGGGCGTTGCATGAAAAAGCTTTGAGTAGAAGAGGTGGGAAAGATTTTTACCCAAAGATCAGATGCCTTGAACTCCAGTGAGGAACAAAGGAATCTTGGGACATTCAGATTATTCATTTCAGCTCTAATGGGCTTCCTTTCCCTGTGTGGCAGGGTGGAGCAACTGTAGGTGGCTGGCCCTTTACGACTCTGACTCCAGCCCTGGGTAAGTTGAAAGAGTGCACCTGAGTTGGCTGAAGCTAGGGAAACCTGCAGCCCAGAAGGAAAAGTGAGTGAGAGAGTGGAGAGAGACTAGATGTGGCTCTGGCTGTGGGAGCAAGGCAGAAGCTTAGCGGGAACAGAGGTAATTTTTAAATGAGAGGCTCCCACGCATGGACACCCAGTGTCCACATAGGGGAGTGTCTCATTTAAACGTGGAGGTGTATGGGTGTGTGCTTCTGCGACTCACACATTCCCCCCGCCCCCACTCACAAAGCAATCGGTGAAAAGGCGGGTTGCTCCATGTGTGGAGGTGGGTGGAGATCAGTGTGCGCCTGTCTGCGCCCTCCCCCCAAACATGGCCCCCACAGTGGTGCACCACTGGCTGCACACGGACTGCCACCCACCCACCCCCAGCGATGGTCCATTTAAAAATGGTCAGACTTCGTACCAGTAGGAGCTGGAACCCTGCGTGTGAGCAAGGCTGAGTGGACCCAGGTGGAACCATTCCTCACTTATAGAGAACCCAGGGGGGCTAAGTTTATGTTTTGGGTGGCAACCCCTGGGGACCCACCAGTTAGTGGGAAAAGCCCCTAACTGGTGGACTTGGCTGGCTAAAGAGGAAATGGAGGTCAGATTCAAACACACCTTGGAGTTGCCCTGCCTGGCTACATAGCATAGCCGGACTCATAGGCTTGAGGGTGTCAGAGGGCCACAAGCTTAATTCCCAAGTGTGTTTGCAGGACTAGGTCACTCTATCACACCCTTCACACTGGAAGTAATTTGTTGTCCGCAAACAACACATTTTGTGGGAATGACGAAAACCAGAAGTTATGAAAACATATTCCCAAGCACCAGCTACTTAACTCTTTACATAAACTGACATTGATCATTCTTGTGACCCTTCCCACACACATATCAGTAGGAGCGCAGAGTGGAAAAGATAGGAGAGAGGAACTCTTTGTAGCCTTTGTTGCATTTGCACACCATAAGAACATAAGTAGTGCCATACTGAGTCAGACCAATGGTCCATCAAGTCCAGCATCCTGTCCTCTGACAATGACCAATCTCAATCGCATGGGAGAAGAACCAACAGTCACAATGTTCACTCCCAACTCCCGACAGTAAGAAGTTCATCCCGTAAGCTACTTGGTTAATAGCCATTAATGGACCTACTGTCTAAGAATTTATCCAGTCCTTTTTAAAACCCAGCTATACTACTGGTCTTGACAACGTCCTCTGGCAACAAATTCCATTTGGTAACTATGCGTTGAGTGAAAAAGTACTTCCTTTTATTTGTTTTAAATCTGCCAGTAGCAAGTTTCATGGAGTGTCCCCTAGTTCTAGTATCATTTGAGAAGGTAAATAACCGTTCCCTATCTACTCGTTCCACACCACTCAAGATTTTATAAACCTCGATCATGTCCCCTCTCAGTCTTCTCTTGTACAGAAGCCGTTCCATACCCTTTATCATTCTCGTTGCCCTTCTCTGTACCTTTTCTAGTTCAGCTATGTGTTTTTTGAGATGGGGCGACCAAAAGTACACACAATATTCCAGGTGCGGTTGCACCATTGATTTGTATAGAGGCATTATGGCATCCTCAGTTTTATTCTCTATCCCTTTGCGAATAATTCCCAACGTTCTGTTCACTTTTTTGACTGCTGCTGCACATTGGGCTGAGGATTTCAGTGTATTGTCCACAATCACTCCCAGATCCTTTTCCTGAGTGGTAACTCCTAACTTAGTACCCACACATTTAAGGATAGGCACTGGCATAGTTATCGGGGCATGAGGGAGCATAGTTGCAGTCAGGCCTGAGGTGCCTGGAACTGGAAGTTAATGATTTCATCTGGGCCAGCCCTGTTCTCTTACCTCAGCTTGGCAGCATCTTGGACTCGTCACTCATAGTCGGAGTCTCTTACTCTGAGGTATGAGTCCAAGCTGAGGCAGGAGAGAGGAGCACAAAACAGGGAGAGCACCACCCATGCCTCTGTCTGGCTCTGCTGCCCAGGGAGCTCTGTGGCTGAGTAGCCGGCACTCAGGAAGGACACTGCCTGGACACGGCAGAGCAGGGGAAAGAAGTTAGTCCCGCTCCATGAACGCTGCTCCCTTCATCCACCTGGAACTGGTATCTCCTTGCCCCCACACAACCCACCCCACTGCACGCCATCCTTTCCCCCAGCAGCCCCCACCTCATCTCTGCCACCCCTCCCACCTAACCTCATCTGCAACCCCATCTCTCCCACCCCTAGCCAACCCTCCTTCACCCCATTCCTGCTTATATGTAAGCCCCCACCTCATCTTCCCCAGCCTTCTCACTTACACCCCCATCTCCCTACACCTAATCCTCCTTCACCCTCCCCCTCCTAGGAGGCTAATACCATCTGCACCCCCCATCTCACCCCAGCCCTTATGCCCCACTCATCTGCAACCCCCACACTCCATATTCCCCCACCCAACCCTCCTGCACCCCACTCTCTTCCACCTGCTCCATCTCTTTTGAGATGAAGCACTCTCTGCCCTACTCTCTCCCATCCCCACTCCATCTCATTGAGAGCTTCTCCCATTTAAATCCACCACTCCTACTCCTTCAGCCCTTCCCATTCACCTACACCCCTAGCCCCTTCCATTTGCACCCTCCACTCCAACTCTCCCAGCCCCTGCCAGCCATCTGCACTTCTAGTCTCTCCCCACCTGACCCTTCACTCTAACTCCCCCAGCCCCACACACCCACCTACACCATTAGTCCCTTCCACTTGCACCCCCACTCCAATTTTCCAAGCCCCATGGGGCTGCCATCAGGGTAAGGGTGGTGGTATAAAAATAATATGAATAAATAAAGTAAATAGGTCCCTCCCACCCACCTGAACCCCACATTCCAACTCCCACCAGCCAACACACTTGCACCTCCAGCTTCTCACATCAGCAACCACCCATCCTAAGCTTGGGACACCCTTCACCATTCGTTTCTGCCCCCAGTCTCCCTGCCCCTGACCCCTTTTACTGGGATTTGTCTTCGGAGGAGTTTGACTGGTTTGGGAGGCAGCAAGAGGAGGTGAGGGATGGAGTCGAGACTGTGAGGACAGTAGGTTCAGCATAGTCAGAAACAAGGTAAGGGCTGGTACTAGCAGCCCCACACCCCCACCCAGCAAGTTAACGTCAGATCAGGAATTTCTAATTAGTCTACGCATTGTGGTTTGGTTTTGATTATTTATTTGTTTTACTTTTGAGTCACCCTTGAGGGGCATAATTGTGGTCTGAGCCCGGACCCACCCCAGCCTTGATACGCCCCTGAGAGTAAGCTAAAGACCAATTAGGCTTAGTTGGGAGTAATGCTTACTTACTAGGGCTGAACGAGAAGAGAGATTTTTTCGAACTCATGAGTTTGAGAACTGGGATCGAAATGTCAGTCCCAGAGCAAGTTCTTGGGCAATAAAATAAAATAATCACTGTGCATGTGCAAAATGGCCACCACTCAACCAAAATGGTGACAGTAGCATCACTGTCATTTTGGTAAAGGGCAGTGACAATTTTGTGCATTCACAAAACAGTAAAGGGGCCATATTGCACATGCACAATGATTTATTGTTATTAATTATTATCAATATTATTATTTTATTTTATTTCCTTGCCTGAGAACTGTTCCAGGTGAACAAAAAACTCATTGCGCATGCGTAAAATGGCCGCTGTACTATTTTGCATAAAATCGCTGCTATTGCCACCATTTGGTTAGGGGCAGTGGCCATTTTTGCACATGCACAAAGGAATCCAAAGACCATTTTGCTCATGTGCAATGATGTGTTTTTTGGGGTTTTTTTTAATTGTCACTGGGAACTCAGCAAAAATGTTCTGGCTCTTGGTTCATCTCGGTCGACTTGAAAACTGGGATTTCAATGGGATTTTCACTTTTTGCAAGTTCTCATTTCACACATATATTTACTGTTGCTAGTAATGCTTACTTATTCATGCTGGAAAGGGAACAAATAATGGATCATAGCATCAGTTCTGATAGAAGCTCAGATATAGCTATATTATCATGATGCTATATTAAGGGATAATGCTTTACCAAGAAGATTTTTTGAATTGAAATAAAATACACAGAATTTCAAACTTTGTTATGGAAATTGCCTTTAAAAACTTAGTGAGACTGTATGAAAATATAAGATTTGAGACTAGAATATGAATCATTAAATAGATGTAGACAGTTACAACATTTTCTTTCAAGTTAGTCTTCCACTTAATATACGAGTCACTCTTTCAATACTGTCTGGAACACACTGAATGTAAACAAGAATTTTGTCTTAATGCAAAAATTAACACCATAACCAACCACAAAACAACTGTTAACTGAATCCTGCACCACAAAATGTACCCTCTGGAAGGGCATTTATGTTTATCTTGATAATTATGCAGTAGATGCTCTTCTCAAAATGGTGCTAATAAAAAACCAGGACATCAAAAATTCTGCGGCATGAAACCTCTGTGAACTGTAGTCTTGGCACCATGACCAAAGGGCTGATAACAAAGCCAAAAAGCTTGTGGAAAGGAGTTTTGGATCAAATGCAAAATGTGCATTACATTTCTTCAGTGACTAGTATTGTATTCAAATTCTGGTAAAAATACAGTGCTTGCTCCACTATGGGAATCGCTTTATTTCCTTTTAACCTGCTGATTCAATTCACGTGTGATCACAAACCCTAAAAACAACACTCACTGACTCATACTTAAATCCTCCAACCGAATTCAGAATAGTGCATGTATTGCTTTTGCATTATATGTATAAGCATAAGGGCTCAATTAAGAATTGTGCATGTTCTTGCAGCAACCAGCAGGATCTTGTTACGATTTTCGAGACTCTCGCAAGATTCTAAAAAATCTCAGATGTGCTCTGTGCATGAACAAAATGGGTGCCGTGGCCATTTTTCACATTCTCAGAGCATTTTTTTAGGGTTCTTGAGAATCTTGTGAGAATATGAATACCCTAAAAAAGCTCTGCGCATGCGCTAAAATGGGTGCCGGAGCTGCGCATGCGTAGAATGGCCACAGTGGCCATTTTGTGCATGAACAGTGCTGGTTTTTGGCTGCATAAGAACAGGTCAAGTATCAGCTGATTCTTGACCTGTTCTCATTCTCGCAAGTTCCAGCTCTATTAAGCTTCCATTCTATACTAAAAAAACCTTAGGTTTAAGAAAGTAGTTAGGGTCCTTACAAATTCAATCATGCTCCAAAAAGCATGGAAATTGTAAGTTAAGGCTCTCACCTTAAATTGCATGCCATGTAGGATGAGGAAAATAGGAAAGAGCATAAGCACTGGCCAGTTAGATGTAAAATGTTAATAAGGGAGGCCAAGAGAGAATTTGAAGAGAGACTCACTTAAGAGGCAAAAACTAAAACTAAAAACATTTTTAAGTACATCAGAAGCAAGAGGCCTGCTAGAGAGTCAGTTGGGCCATTAGATGACCGGGAATAAAAGGGGTGTTCAGGGAGGAAAAGGCTATTTCAGAAAAGCTGAATGAATTCTTTGTTTTGGGTTTCACGGCAGAGGATGTTGGGGAAATACATAAGCCATAACTGCTCTTTGTAGGTGATGAATCGGAAGAACTGTCGCAGATCAACGTGACTCTGGAAGATGTTCTAGAGCAAATTGACAAGCTAAATAGTAACAAATCACCGGGATCAGATGGTTTATACCCCAGAACTCCAATAAGAAATTGCAGACCTACTATTGGTCATTTGTAACCTATCACTAAAATCTGCCACTGTACCTCAGGACTGGAGGGTAGCAAATGTAATGCCAATATTTAAAATGGGCTCCTGTCAGGACTGGCTCTTGAACTCCCGGCCCTGGGGGATCTGGAGCGCTGCCTCAGCATCTGGTGGAACTCTGGGTGGTGCTAATGGCCGAGTCCGGACACCTATGTCCTTTCATGCCTTTGCCCCCTGTGTTGCCACGCCCCTCCCCAGCTGTGCCTTGTTCCCCTGACCTTGGCTCCCGGCTTCCTGATTGGCCACAGGTTGGCCAATGGGAGCAACTGCTCTTACCCCCCTGTTCACTAGATGCTGTGAGCTATTTTGTGGACTTTCCGTTCCGTTCCGTTCCTTTCCGTTCCATTCCATTCCTTGCTGTACCCGTCCTGCTCTCCCACTCCCTGAGGGCTGTTGGTTGCCTCTGTGTGTGTGTGTTTGTGGGGGGTGTTCCTGGTCCTTCCCCCTTCCGTTCTCATTGTTGAGCTCTTCAGTGCAACCCTTGCCTCTCCCTGTTTTCAGTATTCGTAAGTGTGCCCTTAACCCAGTGTATCTCTAAAGGTTCCTCTCCCTGTTTGGGGTCTCCCCCCAGTGCGTGTCCCCTGCATTTCTGTTTTGGGGTCTCTCCCCCCAAGTGGGGGTCCCCCTGTATCCCTGTGTGGGGTCTCCCCCCTCCCCCAAGTGTGAGTCCCCCTAGAGTCTGGGGCTCTCCCGTGGCCTTGTGTGATCCCCTTCCCCCTAGGGGCATGTGTTCCCTCCTTACTTGGCTGCCCCCTGGCCCTGTCTTTGGCTAACGCCTTCTCGACTGGTATGTCCCATTGATGTTGTTTGGACTCTGTCGTCCCTACTCCCCTTCCCCTTGCTTTTCCCTGTTCCTCTAACCTCAATGATGTGCCGTGCACTCTGAGGCTGGGTTTCCCAGTTGTCGGAACTAAGAGCAGTCTGAACTACTCTAGAGACTGGCTGAGAGGTTTCCCTTTCCTGGTGTCTTTCCCTCGCTTGGGGTTCCTGGTAATTTCTATAGTTGCCCTCAGGGTATAGGCTCCCTTCCCCTGACCCGGTCCTGACAGATTGCTCCCACCTTACAAACCACCTTGTTTGGGGAACTCTTGGCTGGTGGGTTGGGGCACCCTAGAGGTGTTTTCCCCCACTTTACCAATGGAGCCCCCCACCTCCTGGGAATGGGCTTCCTACCAAGTGGTCAGAGTCATACGTTAACCAGGAACCCGGAGAATGTGACCCTTCCCCAGTGATGTGGGATGCCTGTTTGGCACAGGGCCTATTTGGCACAGGGGACTGGTGCTTCTGTAGTAGCGACTGGCTACATCTGTAAAGCGGAAGGGGCGAAATATTGCTAGGAGATCGTGACCCTTGCCTCTGAAACCACAAGACCCCTGGGTAAGGGGTAAAGCACAGTGATCAGCCTCCGAGGATGATGGGGATTGGGAATAGTGGAGTGATGGGACTACTGGAGCATCAGATGGGGAGGAACTGTACAGGATTAAGTTGGAAGACATAGCCTCAATTTCCAGGAGAAATCCCTTGGCGAAGAAGACCCAAGTGGACATGGGACAGGAAACACCCAAATCGGGTCAGTCTGCCCTTTCCCAGCCTTGTGGGGTTCAAATAATCACCAAGACCAGTAACGGGGTGCCTGCATCACCACGGACCAGGGAGATCATGCAGGAGACTTCATTCATTCCCTCCAAGGTCTTCTCCAGATCAGAGACCAAGGCCTTGTCTTCCCTTCATACAGACGTTCAAGTACGGCCAGGAGGTCCCTTTGTGAAGATCATAGGGACCACTCTGCATGGTTCCGAGTGGAGGGCCAGTACCCCGAAATCCCCATTTTTACGCCTCAGTGGCTTGGTCAAAGCCAGAGGAGTATCTTCATCCTGAATGGTTTCCACGGTCCGCTTGGCAGTGTGTCACCCACCGCGATGGGATCCAGCTACAGCTCCACTGCGTCTACCGTTATCCCAATACCCTAGCCCGGGAGATCCAACTCCACCCTGGGACACCAGGCTACTCGTCAACGTACCCCATCATAATCAGGTTCCTTCACGGTCCTTGCTGCTCCCAGGCTGGAAGGTCCCACTGCCCCTCCCTGCCAAACCCAAAGTGAGGGAAAGGATGTCAAGAGATCCTTTAGGAACTGTCTTTGTCCCCAAGATGAGTCCTGAACTAAATTTGGCTGCTTGACCCCTGCCGGTGGCCCCTGAGACCACAGCCTGGCCCCTGCTGGCGACCCCCGAGACCGCGGCCCGACTCCCGCCGGCAAGCCCTAAAACTGCTGCCCAGCTTCCGCCGGCGGACCCTCAGATTGCTCCCGGGGCCCTGCCGGCAACCCCCAGACCAGAGACTGCTTCTTGGCCCTCCCTGGCAGCCTCTGACGTTAGGTCTTCCCCACTATACCTTTTCTGTCCCACCTGTCATTGTTTTATTCCATTATTTCACCCTAGGGTCGGTAGCCCTCCCTCCTACTCAATAAGGTACCCCATTAACCCCCAATTCACGCCCTACCACCCTGGTCCCTTGTCAAAAACTGGCTCAAAATGCCACCCTGGCTCAAAATGCTATTTCCTGTGGCCAAGTAGTCATCTCCTTGGTTCAGGCCCTGCTGTCCCCCCTCTGGATGCCATCCTAGGCCACTTAATCCTACTATATAGTAATATGCCTGTCTGTTATTTGTATCCCTTTATCTACCCCCTGCTGTCCTGAGGTTCTCAAAATTGGGTGATCCCGGGGCACCGAGAAGGGGGAGAGGCTCAGGGGGGGAATACTGTCAGGACTGGGTCTTGAATTCCTGGCCCTGGGGGATCTGGAGTGCTGCCTCAGCGGCTGGTGCCACTTGGTGCTAATGGCCAGGTCTGGACGCCTGTGTCCTCTTTCATGCCTTCGCCCCCTGTGTTGCCATGCCTCTCCCCAGCTGTGCCTTGTTCCCCTGGCTCCTGATTAGCCACAGGTTGGCATATAACCCATCGTGTGGCCACAGGAAGCTGTGGGAGCAACTGCTCTTACCCCCCCCCCCGTTCACCAGACACTGTGAGCTATCTTGTGGACTTTCCTTTCCTTTCCTGTTACTTTCTGTACCTGTCCCGCTCTCCCACTCCCTGAGGGTTGTTGGTTGCCTCTGTGTGTGTGTGTGTGTGTGGGTTCCTGGTCCTTCCCCCTTCCGTCCTCATTGTCTGGCTCTTCGGTGCAACCCTTGCCTCTCCCTGTTGTCAGTATTGGTAAGTGTGTCCTTAACCCAGTGTATCTATAAGAGTCTTTCTCCCTGTTTCCCTGTTTGGGGGTCTCTCCCCCCCCCCCAGTGTGTATCCCCCTGAATTCCTGTTTGGGGTCTCTCTCCCCAGTGTGTGTCTCCCTGTATCCCTGTTTGGGGTCTCTCCCCCCATGTGTGTGTCCCCTTGTATCCCTGTGTGGGGTTTCCCTCCCAAGTGCGAGTCCCCCCTCGAGTCTGGGGCTATCCCATGGCCTTGTGTGATCCCCTTCTCCCTAGGGGCATGTGTTCCCTCCTTACCCGACTGCCCCCTGGCTCTGGCTCTGCCTAGCACCTTCTCGACTGGTATGTCCCACTGATGTTCGTCAGACTCTGTTGTTCCTACTCCCCTTTCCCCTCACTTTTTCGTGTTTCTGTAACCTCAATGATGAGCCGTGCACTCTGAGTCTGGGTTTCCCGGCTGTAGGAATGAAGAGCAGTCTTGAACTACTCTAGAGACCGGCTGAGAGGTTTCCCTTTCCTGGTGTCTTTCCCTCGCTTGGGGTTCTTGGTAATTTCTATAGTTGCCCTCGGGGTATAGGCTCCCTTCCCCTGCCCCAGTCCTGACAGCTCCAGAGGCGATCCTGGAAACCCATGAGCCTTACATATATGCTCAGTAAAATGGTGGAAAGTATAATTGAAAGCAGAATGATGGGGCATATTGAAAAACGTGACTTAATGAAGATTTAGGTAGGGGGTGATCAACATGGATTTAGGTAATGGAAGTCATGTCTCACTAATCTATTGGGATTTTTTGCAGTTGTGAATAAGAATGTCGATAAGGGAAAGCCAGACAATATAGCGTATCTGAATTTTCAGTAAGCATTTGATGAGGTCCCTCATTAGAGACTCATGAGAAAATTTTACAAAAGTAATGGGATAGGAAGCAGTGTCCTGTTGTGGATTGGTAATGGGTTAAAGGATAGGAAACAAAGACTAGGACTAAATGGTCCGTTTTCACAGTGGAGAGAAGTAAATGGTTGATTGCCAAAGGGATCTGTACCTGGACTGGTTTTCTTTAATGTATTCATTAACGATGTGGAAAGGGGAGTGAGGTGATCAAATTTGCAGATGAAACCAAGTTATTCAAGGTATTTAAAACATGAGTGGACTGTGAAGAATTGCAGGGAGAACTTGCAAGACTGGGTGACTAGTCATCTAAATGGCAAAAGAAATTTAATGTGGACAAGTACAAAGTGATGCAGATAGGGAAACACAATCCTAACTTTATGTACACAATGCTGGGCTCTAAATTAGGAGTTACCGCTCAGGAAAAGGACCTTGGAGTCAGTGTGCACAATACATTGGAATCCTCAGCTCAGTATGCGTCAACCATCAAAAAAGCAAACAGAATGTTAGGAATTATTTGTAAAGGGATGGAAAATAAAATTTAAAATATCATAATGCCTCTATATAGATCTATGGTGCGACCACATCTGGAGTATTGTGTGCAGTTCTGGACACCCCATCTCAAAAAAGGTATAGTAGAAATAAAAAAGGTACAAAGAAGGACAACAAAAATGATAAGGGATATGGAACCCTATGAAGAGAGGCTGGATAGGTTGGGACATTTCTAGGATGTGTGAACAGGTTGCGGTTCGGGTTCAGCTGTTTGGTTTGGTTCGGCCGTTTGGGTCGTTCGCCAAGTTTGGGTTCGGCTGTTCGGGAAAAAGTATCACGAGAGCGGGTGATCGCACCGGAAACAGGAAATTCAAGTGCATGCAGAGCGGTGTGGCGAGAGAGTGTGTGTTTGGCTGGGTGGCTGTTCAGTTCGTGTGTTTTGGCTGTTTGCGTTTGGTTTGGCTGTGTTGTTTGGCTGGTTGATGAGTGTTGGTGTGTGGGGGTGACTGACTGTGTTTTGGTTGCGTGTTTTTTTTTAAAATGAAGACTGTTGTGCTGATGCCATGACTGGGGGCCAATGTGGTGCTCTCAGAGGAGGAGGTTGCTGCCCCTGGACCTTTGGTGGTGGTGGCCACCGCCGGCTCCTCGGATGAGGAGCAAGCGGTGGGCACAGGAGGTGCTGCCAGGTTTGTAAACTTTTTTTTTTACTTTGAGGACAAGAAAGGCTCTATCCATTAGAGAGAGCTCACTGGGGTGTGTGGGTGATGGGCATAAGTCAGGCACAAACAGTGGGCATCAGCGGGTAGCAGCGAATGTCTGCCACAGAGAGAGAAGGTACTGTAGTGTGGCCGGCCCTGCCGAAAGTGGTCAAAGGAATCCTGTCCTGCCCACCAACAAGTGTCCCCAGCGAGCGGGTGTTCTCGATGGCGGGGGACATTTGCTCCCCACACCCCCTGAGACTGGGGACCAAGTTGGCGGAGCAGTTGCTTTTTATAAAGGTGAATTTTCCGCTGCTGGGATTTCCTGAGCTGCCCCTGGACAAGGATTGATGGTGCAGTGGCACGTGCCATCCTATGCTGGGGCAGTCTTGGGATGAGGCGCCTCCTCCTCAATCTGGGCAACTGCTGCTATCTGTGCTGCTGAGGTGCGGTCCCTCCCTCCCAATGCCTGGCACCCTAACCCTGCCCCCTCACCCCCCCTCTCTCTCTCTCATACTAGACAGCCTTGGCCACCTTATCTGACTTACCTCATGACACAGGGTGGCATTGGGAAACAGAAAGCCTATGCCTGCCAGCCAGCCTATGGCTAGTGGCACTGACCCATTGGCACCAGCAGACATTGGTTGCCAGGGTACA
>QEPC01014652.1:24260-37866 GCA_003113815.1 Sphenodon punctatus
CTTCTGGATTCCCTGTCCCTTGACCTCAATGATGAGCTGTAGGTGTTCTTAGACCAGCAGTGCTGAACACCCTATCTCCTTGGTATTGGAGAGCGTCTGAGTAGTTTCCCCGTGTGTACTAAGGGACATCCCAGATTCCCTACACCCCATTTCCCCTCCTGTCTACCCACTTCCCCTCCCCTTTCCCTGGCTCCACCCCTGGAGCCTGACAGTTAGACTTATGTGGGCACCAAATGCCATTCACAGTGAGAGGCATTTTTGTAAGTTGCCCACTCTTGCCTGTACATGGGTGTCATCCTAAGATCTCAGCACAAACTATCCACATGTGCGCAGAGTCACAGAGCTGGAAGGTACCTCAAGGGTCATCTAGTGCACCACTGCAGGACCCCAACCCAACCATTTGCACAGAAAAATCCCACCAACAGATACAAGCAGAGACTAGTGCCAACGAGAGTACACCAATGCCCAAAATAATGGATAACCGTTTTAGAAAAAGAAATATCCAGATGTCCCAACCATGTGACCTACACCCATGCTCCAGGGGAGGGTAAAAAAAAACCTCAGAGTCGATTGCCAATCGACTCAGAGGAAAAATTCCTTCCTGACCCCAAATATGGCAATCAGTTATTCCCTGAGTATGAGTATGCGTGCAGGTGACACTAGCCAGGCACGTGATATACCGTTATGGTACCCAAGCATCAGAATGCTCTAACAGTCCCACCTCCAGCTGAAGACAACTTTGATGCTGCAGGAAGAATGAAAATAAAAGCCCAACATGTTTTCTTGGGGGGGAATAAAAAATGTCCTCCTGTACCATCAAATAAAAAACACCTCATAAGTAGCAAGTAGGAAATAACAGCTTTTCCATTACCATCGGATAATAGCTACCTTTTGGGAGTGCTTGCAGCTGTTTGTTGGTATTTCCTCACTATCCATTGAATCCACTCTTCCACTATTGTCAAGATCAGCACCTGTGATTGTCTGATACTAATTTTCTGTACTTTTTCATATTTTTTGGTAATTTTGGTAATTCTTGGTGATTTTTCACCAGTTAGTTTCTGGTATTTTCATCAGTTTCCAGCATTTTACCATAGTTTCTGGCATCAGAAAGCAGAAAACAAGGGTTATCCCTTGAAAAACACCAATCAAAACACAGTTTAAATGAGCCAAAACAAGGACCAATAAGGGAAATTATGAAAGTTATGTAGTGAACTTGCAATTATACACAAACAAACATAAGTAACATGAAAGGAATGCCTTGGAAGTATTACCAGAAGTACCGAACAATGGCAATTACAAAAGAGAAACTAGCAAAAATTGTGAAAAAGCTGTTAAGTTTCTTCATTGCATGAGTAAATACTCCTGCCAGTCAAAAGGTGACATGTTTGTGGGTCTGGCCCAGGAATCAGGTGAATGCAGGTAGGGGGTTGGACTCAGTTCGGGTATCTGACTGCCACTCACTGTGACCACCTGCTCATGTGAGACAATGAGGCCCTGACCCACCTGGAGAGAGGTGGGGTCTGACACCCCCACTTTAAAATAGCATACACACCTGGGCAGGTGGCTGCCCAAAATAGCTTTTGCTGGGATTACTCGATTCAGCGTTACTCACAAGTTATGTCTCATAACTTTATCCAACTCAGTTTTAAAGCTATTCAGATTCTTTGCTCCCACAACTGCCTTTGGAAGCTTATTCCAGTAGTTTACTGCTCTGATTGTTAAAACCTTCTTCTAATTTCCAGCCTAAATGTATTTATAATCAGTTTGTATCCATTAGTTCTTGTACCCATGCTCAACTTTAGTTTGAACAAATCTTACCCTTCTATTTGGCATTTTACCACACACCTTAAAGTGCTGGTCTTTCAATCTTCTTGGTTTACAAGTCCACAAGTTCCAGATGCATTTTTCACACACACACTGCCCTGAGGCAGTTCCTGGATGCATTCTTCACACAAACACTGCCCTGAGACAACCTAAAATAGCCGCAGCTGTAGACATGACAGGCTGCTATGGAAACCAAGTGACCACAGCTGCCTGCAGCAAAGCAGTTTACCAGGACAACTTTTTACACACAAAAGTTCTGGGAGAAGTTCTATGAAGAAGTTCAATGAGACAGATGTTTAAGATCTGGGTGAGTAATTTAGACACACAGAAATTTCAGGATGTAACAACAAACATGCAGGAGAAATGTGTCTGTAAAAACACCCATTGTGTTAACTACCCTGATATAAGGTAATTTCAGACGTTCAATGGGCACATCCAACCACACACAGGGATCCGTTTTGGATCCTGGTCAGGAATCAATCCGGCCGTCCTTTAGATGTGCCGGCTGATTCCTACAGGGGATCGGGGAAGGGGCAGGGCTGCGTGGTGTGATGTGCAGCTGCACAGCCCCGCCTCCACCCATGCTCCACTAGCTGCCCGTCCTCCGGGAAATGGGCAGGTGCAGCGGCCAATCTGGCTGCTGCACCCAATCCCACATTGGGGTCCAGGCCATGATCTGGGATTGGTGGAGGTAACAGATGTTACTTTCCACTGATTCTGAACTGTCATCCAGCTAACCACGGTTCTAAACCTCCAGGCGGCTGGAGGTCCAGAACCGTGGTCAATCTGTTTCCCGCTGGGTGTTCACCGTGGTGAACATCTGGCAGAACACACTACAGACGTTACGGTGCCACGGCCACCACAGGGGGTTCACTGTGGTTGACCGTGGTATCAACAGTGGTATCATATCTCCCCTCAGCCTTCTTTTTTGATAGCCAAGCTCTTTTAGCCTCATCTCATCAGGTAAATCCTCCATTCCTCTGATCATCCTGGTATCTGTCAATTGTACTTGTTCCAGTTTAAGTTCATTCTTCTTTAACATTGGTGAACAGAACTGAACACAGTATTCCAGATGTGGTCTTACCTTATACCTCCCTATCCCTACAGGCAATACCACACCTAATACATCCCAGGATACTAACATTTCCCTTAGCATTACAGCTGCATCTCATGGACAGATCATAGTCATTTTATGGTCAATTATAACTCCCAATTCCCTTTACTTTTCTGTTGCTTCCAACTGATACGTTCTTAGCTAGTAACTAAATTGATTATTATTAAAGTCCAAATGCTTAATCTTGCACTTTGTGCTATTAAATTTTGTCCCACTTCTAACACTCCAATCCATGAGGTCATCCAGTTCATCCTCTATGATTTTCTGATTCTCCCCTCCATTTTCAATTCCTCTTAACTTGGTATCATCAGCAAATTTCATTAGAAAACTCTTACTTCCCTCACCAAGGTCAGTTACAAATATATTAAATAAGACTGGTCCCAAGACAGATCTTCAAGGAACTCCACTAGCAACCTCTCGCCAGCTAAAAAGTCCACCTTTCAAAACAATCCTTTGTTTTCTTCCATTTAACCAACTTTGCAGTCAACTATGTTTGTTAATTTTCATATTTTCCAGCTTAAGCAGTAATTTACCATGTGACAGTATCAAATGTCTTACTAAAATACAAATACACTAAGGCTACAATTCAGCTGTACTCCGGTATGGGAGAGGGATTTGCCAGCAGGAGGCACTGATAGGCCTACGCTTGCTGCACTGCATCTCCCTGAAGGCATGTCTGATCCCTGTCAAGGGTGGGGCCCAACAGATGGACAGTGAATGCAAGCAGGTGATAGGCTGCTGTAGCATGCTTGTTTACAGATCTCCCCACTTCTAGAGGTCCCTGAGAACAAGTTGGTAGTCTGTCAAGCTGGGCAGGGGGAGAGGAAAATGTGTAATAGCTAGCTGGTCAGTTCGTCATTGCCCTGTGCACACTATTTTGCTCCTTCTGTGTGCTGTGTTACAGGACAGGGATGAGACGATTGATTTGTTGTCCTTTTTGCAGTGTGGCTGAGCCTCAGCCTTGGTTTGGAGAACTCTAGAGGGATGGGACTGGGGGGAGATCTGTATGCACCGCAGTCAACAGATGCAGCATGTCTATCCACCCCCAGATGTGGGGAATAGTGTATGAGTATAATGGGGAGTGTGTAGAAGGTAGGTGTTGCAGTTATTTATTTATTTATTTATTTAAAACATTTTCTACCCCACCCCTCCTGCCACAGGCAACTCAGGGTGGCTTAAAATACTAAAAACATCAATTAAAATAACATAAAAGGAGAACAAAAAATCACATCCCACCACACCTAGAGAGTCCACACATTGCCCATCCCCCCAACCCCGACCACATCTGGAGTGGTTGGTGGTCATTGGGGCTGGGTGCACGTGTTATTTGTGCTTCCATTAGGGCTAAGCCACACAGGGGAAACCCGCTGCTTCCCCAGGCTAGAAGGACAGAAAGGAAGGAATACCTATGGTGCTGTAGGAGCACCACCAAATCCAACACTGAAAAGCACCACGTGATGCCACACAAGGTGGAGGGAAGTGTTGCTGGCAGCTGGGACTGTGAGGAGGACAGACCACAGAGGAAACCACACATTAACAAGTCACTCTTAATGCTTGGGGTTAATGAGAATGGGGGAGGGGGCAGTGTTGAGGGGTGAGTCACTCATGATTGTGGCTGGTTTGTTGGTCTTACAGTTCCATAATTGTGCATCCTTTAATGTTTTATTACAGTTGTAAGGCTGATTTTTTTTTCATTATTGGTGCTACTGTTGTTTAGAGGTAGTTGTTTAGAGGTACTGTTGTTTAGAGGTCTTACAGTTAATTTAAGAGTACTATTATAAAATAATACTGTTCTTTAGGTTGTTGGTTTTTGTGCTGTTTTATTCTAATTCTAATACTTGTTTGTTTTTGTGCCTCTTCTGTGTTACACAATGATTGAGAGATGCAGTAGAATAAAGGACGGACGCACTCACTATTGTGTTCTTGTCCTGTCCTTTAATGTTTGAGCTTTTCCTAAATTGAATGATTGACTTAATTTGAAAGTAGAAAGCACTGGATTTTTCCTCAGAAATTGTCCAACTGCCATTCTTTGGAGTCAGGAAGGAATTTTTTTTAACAAAGTCCTTTTTTTCACCTAAGTAATTTAGGTTTTTTAGGAATTCTGTTGTGTTTTTTGCCTTCCATTAACTGCACAAGCCTCGTTCTTTTTCTACAACTACAAAATTAATGAAATTTAAAAGACAATAAAATTCACTCATGTTTCCTATAGTTGTCAGGCTCCGGGGTACGGAGCCGTGGGGGAAACCAAGGAGGGTGAAGGAAGGCCAGAACTATCAGGCTCCAGGGGATGGAGCCAGGGAGGGGGAAACAAAGTAGGAGGAATCAAGGCCCAGGCACAGATGGAGAAAGGGTGGCCCCAAGGCGACCCTCTGAAACCTCTCAATCGCTCTCTTGCGCCCGAGAGAGTAGGTACTCAGCAGCGTTACCAGGCACCCTGGGCTAAGAAGGTACACGACTCATCATCGAGGTCAGGGTCCGGAGCCAAGGGTGGAACCCACCACAGGGATGTTGGCAGGTTACCCAATACCCTGGAAGCAGGGAGAAACTAAGCATAAGCTCACACAGAGCNTCCGTGGGGGTTCCTCCTGTGTGGAGGAGTGGACCCAGCAGGCTCCCCCTCACTGCAGTGTGCTGTGGATGTCCCTGCTCCACTGCGCGCAGATGCAAAATGGCCACTGGGGGCATTCTGAGCATGCACAGACAGACCTTTTGAAAAATGGCACCAACAGTGCAGGGACAGTGTTGGTGCCATTTTGCAAAAGGACTGCACTTGCCAGAATGACCCCAGTGGCCATTTCGCACATACAGGGACTTCCACAGCATACCATAATGAAGGAGCCTGCCAGGCAGACTCCACACAGAAGGATCCCCCACCAGACCTTTAGTCAAGCAGCACCCCACCCGACCTGCAATCAAGCTCACCCTGAGGCCAGTAAGTACCATAGCAGGGCCCCAGGAGGTGCGGGTGGGAAACCCGGTTCTGTAATAGTGAATCCATAATTTTGTGGATCATTGTAGATTACTCCATAACAGCCCATTACATGCAGTTATGGATTAATCCATACCCGTAGTTGCCATTCCTAAAATATACCATAACACGACATTGCCCCTGCTCAGACAGGTTAGTGCATTTCTCTGCTGGCTACTGCTGCTGGGTCCCTCATTGCTAATAGAGGAGAGAGGAATTAAGTAGCATATCTCATCAGACCACACACTTCCCCTTCCCAAATGGGCAGTGTTGCATGCATTTCTTTGCTGGCTGCTGCTGAGTGCCCCACTGGTAACTAATAGAGGATGGAAGAATAAGTAGGTACCTTATCTAAGATCACACACTGCCACTGCCCTTTCCCAGAGTGGCAGTACTTAACTGCATGCAGTTCTCTGCTGAATGCTGCTGCAGGGTTCCACATTGCTAATGGAGGAGGAAGGAATTAAGTAGTATATCTCATCAGATCATACACTGCCCCTTCCTGAGTGACAGTACTTAACTGCTTGAATTTCTCTGCTGGATGTTGCTGCTGGGTGTCCCATTTCAGAGGAGAAAGAAATTAAGTAACATATCATCAGATCACACACTGCCCAGAGTGGGAGTAGTGCAACCATTTCTCTGCTGGCTGCTGCCAGATCCCCCATTGCTAATAGAGGAGTGAGGAATTAAGTAGAATATCTCTCATCAGATCACACACTGCTCCTGCCCAGAGTGGCAGTACTGCATACATTTCTCTGACAGCTGCTGCATGTGGGATGTCAAATGAGATCATGTACATTGTTTGGCTGCATCAGAGTGGCTATTGAAGATTGACCTTCTAGCCTGGGCTGGGGGTGGGAGGTGAGGAAGACCCAGTTGGGTCTTGCTTTGGTTTTCCCTCTGTTGATGATGCCATGAAGAGTTGTTGAGACTGAACAGGACAGAGGGAAATAAGCTCCAGCAACAATGTACCAGTCCATGAGAGGTTTGTTTGGGGTTTTTTGGGGGGGGAGGGTGGTGTTTTCTTTTTAAATTATCCTACCCAACTAATAACAAAATATAACAAACAACCTAACTACCTGACTACAACTACCTAACTACCTATCTGTCTAATTCTATCTAACTAACCACTGCTACCTTAACTAAAGTAATAACTAGCGTCCTAACACCCTACACACAACTAATACTAACAGACTCAGCATCAGAGCTGGTGGGCAAGGAGGAACCCTCCTGGTCACTTGTATCTGGAGAATGTCAAGCAACTTCAGAGTAACTGGCAGAGGAGAGGGAGGGACTGACCACATAACCCGTAGCAAACACCTCAAAAGGATCTCTGGTAGGGACAGATATCGCAGAGGGAAGATGGAGATGTGGGGGGGAATCCTTGGTGGTCATGGAAGGGGTGGCAGTTGGGGTACATCCATTCCAGCATCCCGAGAAGCAGTGAAGCACCAGGTTACCACCCAATCAAGCTCTATCAGGTCCCAGAAGAATGCACCATTGGCCTCCTGAAATTGCCTAATGTAGACACTAAATGCCAGGTCAGCCACCTGCCTGCATCCTATGGCATGCTACTCCTCAACTAAGGAGTCTCATGCCTGGGAAAATTGGTCCAGAGCTGTATTCCCAAACTCGATGGCCCAAGTCAGGTGATGCAGCTCTGAGAGCAGGGACCACTCCTCAGGCTCCACAGGGCCGACCTCCACCTCTGCTGAGGAGGAGGAAGGGCTCTTCCTCCTTCACCTGGCAGGCACAGCTTGTCCCCCTCTCTATCCCTGATGCCTGCCACCTTCCCTCTCTCTACCCCTTTCTCCCAGCACAATATCATGGGTCCTGCCAAGGTGGCTGTGGAGGGCAGTGATGCTGCTCTTCCCCCCATGCCACATCTCCTTGTCGCAGTGGCAACATAGAGGAGCAGTGGGGGCCATTCCATGAGGTTGGAAAAAAGTGCTCCCAGATGTCAGACCTCCTGACTGCTGCCTGATACCATTGCCTGACAGGCCCTATCTCTGCCTCTTCTACCAGCTTCACCTTCTCTTCACAGTCCACTGTCCTCCTCGCCCTGGTGCTCTGTCATGCTATATAAATAATATATCCTAGACCTAATGTAAATATATGTGATTCCTATCCTAACCTAATGAAAAACCTATCTAAAATGTAAGACCCGGGGGGATCTGCGCATGCGTCAGAGTGGCTAGTTGGGACCCGTCTGAGCTCCACTCCCCCAGCTCAAAAACAAACCAGCACACAGGTCTAAAGAAAGAAAAAAATCCGAGACAAATAAGTGATGGCAGGCAGGAGTAAAAATAAGCAAAAAATTTCCCCGAGCAATTCGCTGGAGCGCTTTTGCCAGAAAAAAACCAGCACGGGGCCTAATGAAGCAGAGAGCAGGGAAAGCAGGAGGAAAATGGCGGCAGTGGTGACAGAGCGAGAAACAGAAGAAGAGCAAGACTCATCTGACTCTGACCGGGAGGAAGGTGAGAAGAGTACTGTGCACAAGCTTCTTTTGGAAATGAGGAAAGAAATTAAAGCTGAGATGAGGCAGATCAAGCTCTTGGTAGATGAAGGGAACAACAAACTTGAAAGAGTGGCCAAAAGGATAGAGGTGACTGAGGGCAGGATCTCCTCATTAGAAGACAGCACCAGCGCAGTGTCAGAGCAGCTAGGCAAGCTGAGAAGGGAGGTTGATTTCCTTCAAAGTAAGTGCGAGGATTTAGAGAATAGATCTCGCAGGGGAAACCTTCGCATGAAGGGGATAAAAGAATCAAATGGTGCAGAAAACATCCATGAAATAATAAGGGGAATGCTGAAAGGTGCCCCGTTCTGTGGGTTGAAATTGACAGGACCCACAGAATGGGGCACCCTAGGCAAAAGGACAATGACTTACCATGCACTATAATAGTTAAATTAGCTAAATTTCAAATGAAGGAGGAGATTTTAAAGGAAGCAAGACTTAAAAGGAACCTGACATACCAACAGCAGGCAGTGGAGATTTTTCCTGACTACACTGCAGAGACCATCAAGAAAATAATGAAGTGGAGCAAATACTTTGGGACCTTAATAGAAAGGAACATGAAGCCACAGTTAATATTCCCAGCAAAAATGATGATAACTTACAACGGTAGTAGAAAGATTTTTACATGCATAGAGGAGTTGGAGGCATTTGTGCTAAGCACTCCTGCACCCACAGGGAGGCAGGCAGCAGAGCTGTAAACAGCATGGTGGCAGTATCAGACCCTCAAGCAGCAGTGCTAGGAAGTACAGTATTTAGTAGGGAGGAACTGGTAAACAAATAGAATTATAGGTTTGAAGGTATCTTGGGTTATAAGAGTTGCAAATGTGTTAAATGTTGAATTAATGCAAGAATGTAAAATTGGTTAAATGTAAAGCTGGTTAGTAAGTTGACCTCACTTTGGTGGGGGGAGGTGTTAAACAAGGAGGCAAAGAGCTGGGGGAGAGAGTGGGGAGGGACACATGCGGGTGTGCCAGAATCAGACGAAGGAGGGTGCCAGCAGATCCTCAGAGGAGGGAGGCTAGGATGGTACCGGGCCTCAGAACAAGGAGGCAGGTAAAGGGGTTAGAGTGGTGATGGGAGGAACAGTGCGTGGAGGGAGAAAGGATGGGGGCAAAGGAAAGAGAGATAAGGATAGAATACAATCAGGGGGAAGGAAGGAAGAAAAAGGGGCAAAGGTACACAAAATAGACACAATGAGATTAGCAGTAATTCCATGGAATATGGGAAATATAAGGGAAGGAAAGAAAACAGTTCTCATAGGAGGGAAGGAGACAGATAGGATGGCGAATGGTGAAGACTTAAGCGTAATTAAGGTATTTAATGGAGGAAGTTAAGACATTAACTTTGAATGTAAGAGGGCTTAACTCCCCACAAAAAAGGAAAAGAGTAAGGAACCTAATAGAAGAGCAGGGAGCTGGAATATTCTTTTTGCAGGAAACACATCTTCTGAGCAAAGATGTGAAAAGGTTTGCTAATGCTAAAATGGGAGAACTTTACTCCTCCTGTGCAAAAACAAAGAAAGCAGTTTTAGTAAAACTGGTTTTAGTAAAAATAAGTCATTTATAACAGAAAAAGTTATTAAGGATGATGAGGGCAGGTTTCTCTGTGTTATTGGCAGCATGAAGGGGAAAATGATGACACTAGCCAATTTATATGCTCCTAATGAGGGGAGGCTAAAGTACTTTGAAACATGTTTTAAAAAGGTGGCAATCAATGCGAAAGTTTGGGTAATTATCCAGGGGGATCTAAATGTCACCCTAACGCTGCGGGATCATTCCAGACAAAAAGAGCCCAGAGCAGAACAGAAAAAAATTGCAAAATTAATAGAATCATATGGGTGGACAGACTTGTGGAGGCAGGTCAATGGGTCAGAGCGAGACTACACCTTCTACTCAGCTAAATACAATAGCTGCACACGAATAGACTATGTATTAACAAATAAAACTGAGGCACATAGGTGCCAAAAATGCAATATCATCCCAACTGTCCTATCTGATCACAATGCAGTGGCAACTATCTTTAGGAAGCCAGGAGGGGGCTAATAACAGGAATGCTAATTGGCAGATGGATAGAAATATTATTAATAGAGGGTCAAATAAAAAACAAATACAGGGAGAACTAGAGGAGTACTTTGAGCTTAACACCAACTCAGTTCAATCCCTGGCAATTCTTTGGGGGCTGCAAAAGTAGTAATTAGGGGAAGATTAAAAGCAAAGATATTGAAAGATAGGAGGAAGCTAGTGAAAGAAACATATGCAAAGCTGCAGAAACTAGAGGCCCAAAATAAGGTTGCACCCTCCTCTCTTTTAAAACAAGAGATAATAAAAAATAGAGAAATTATCAATATATCAGAGCTTGAGAGAATAAAAAATCAACTACAAAAAATCAGATGCCACTTCTATGAGACAAACAATAAAGCAGGAAAGACATTGGCAAGGCTAGTCAAAAGTAAACAAAGAAAAGCATATATTCCGGTGATCCAAAATGCAAAGGGTAAGCGGGGTACGGACAATACACACATACAGGAGGCATTTGTAGAATTTTACAAGGGCATTTACACCACTCAGACTCCAGAAAGGGCAAAAATTGCATCCTAAATTAAATAAAGTGCAGGGTTCATTCCTCAACGCACCAATCTCAGAACAAGAGGTGAGGGAGGCAATAGCAACTTCAAAAAGGAGCAAAGCTGGGGGTCCTGATGGCTTCCCTAATGAATTTTACAAGGCCTTTGCTCCAACTTTGACTCCCTATCTCACTGAGGTATTTAATAATATATTGAAAGAGAAAGAGATGCCCCAGGATTTTTACAAGGCTCTGATCACTCTAATATATAAGCCAGGAAGGCAGGCAGATCAATGTGGCAGCTACTGGCCTATCTCTCTACTAAATACTGACTTTAAATTGTTCTCTAAAATACTGGCCACTAGGTTAAGGGCGTTAATGGGCGAGCTAATTCACAAAAATCAGTCAGGATTCATACCTGGTAGGCAGGGGAAAGATAACATTAGGAGAATTATTAATATAATATATGCACTACAGAACCAAAAGACCCCCACCATGATCATCTCGGCTGATGAAGAGAAGGCCTTTGATTTTGTGGAACCAGACTGTCTGTTCATGGTACTAGAAAAAATGGGATTTGAGGGTAACTTTTTAAACTGGATAAGGGCGATATACAAAAAAACCCAGTCAAGACTAATGATTAATGGGAATTTTTTGCAATATTTCCAGATTCAGAGAGGTACCAGACAGGGATGCCCGCTATCACCTCTGCTCTTTAATCTTGTACTGGAGGTGCTTGCGTGTACGATAAGGCAATACAACAAGATTGCAGTAATTCAGATTGGGAAACACACTGAGAAGCTTTCACTGTACGCAGATGATCTGCTCATCTATTTGGCGACACCTGAGGTATCCTTGCCAGAGCTTCTTAAAGTGATAGATCTGTTTGGGGAAATCTCGGGCTATAAAATAAACAAAGAAAAATCCTTTGCTTTAACTTTTGGCTATAGTAGAGAGAATGAAGAGAAGCTTAATGAAACATCCCCATTTCCAATTGCAAAATTGGGAATCAAGTATTTGGGAGTCACAATCACCAAAAACTTTAAGGATTTATATGCTACCAATTTCATCCCACTAATGCAGAAGCTAAGGAGAGAGGTTAAAACGTGGAAAAAAATGATGGTATCCTGGCTGGGAAAGGTCAATCTTTATAAGATGATCATGCTACCAAAGATCCTGTATAGGTTTATGGCCTTGCCTATTCAGATCCCAAACTCCTTTTATAGGCTGAATGGAATGATGATGGAAATAATATGGAATGGAAGGAAGCAAGAATAAAAAAAACTAGCTGTAAAGCACCCTCAAGAGAGGGGAGGGATCAATTTACCAGATTTAAAACTGTATCATATGGTGGCATCCCTGAATGCAGTGCATGATTGGTATAGACAGTCAGAGGGCCCGGAATGGGTGAGCCTAGAAAGGGAGCTGCTCCAGGTTGAATCCCTGAAAGATATTATAGTGGACAGAGGCTTTATTAGGAGAGAGCATAGAGAGGGACATCCATTTGCGGGCACACTCAAAAATTATTGGGCAAAAATGCAAAAAAAGCTGAAAATGACAGGGGGATTTTCCCCGTATACATCAGCAGACCCTATACAAGCCAAAGAACAGCATCTGGCCCCTAATTTGAGGAAGAAGCTAAAATTAAAGGGGCTGAACAGAATGCAGCTATTGTTCAAAGGTGGGAAGTTTGTGTCACATAAGAAACTGGAGGAAATAATCCAAGGTAGTATAGACCCCTTTCAATACTTACAGCTACAACATTTTGGGACATGTCCACAAAACAAGGAGAGCTTTAGTAGGAAACCTTTTAAATTTGAGGAAATACTTTTTAAGCAGACTAAGACGGCTGGGAGAGTTGGGAAGATATATAAAGAACTTAAGAACCTACTTTATGACGACTCAGTAGCATATCTAAGGAAATGGAGCAAAGACCTAAACATTGAAATAAGGGAGCATGATAAGAAAAAGATCTGGCAGCATATGAACTCATGTGCACACTCACTGGAGGTGAAGGAAACCCAGATCAAGCTAGTATTAAGTTTCTACCTAACCCCAACAAGACTCAGCCATGGAACTCCTAATGAGAAAGGTCTCTGCTGGAGAGGATGCAGAGAAAGAGGTGATTACATGCACTGCTGGTGGGGCTGCAGTATGGTGCAGGTCTTTTGGGGTAAGGGGTGTTTTCAGACATGTCGGGGCGGCTTTGCCCCATCACGGAAACAACCCTGAGATTCCCCGCCGGGATCAGGCCAGCATGGCCAACAGACGTGCCGGCTGATTCCGGAGGGGAATCGGGGAGGGTGTGGGGCCACGCAGTGCAATGTGCAGCTGCACGGCCCCGCCCCCCAAGCTCCCCCGCCACCTGTCCTCTGTGGAGATGGGTGGGCGCTACAGCCGATGGGTATTTTCAGACGTTACGAGATCACAGTGAACCACGGTGAATACCCACCTGTGGTCACTGTGGCTCAAACGTCTGTTTGGCGGCCGCCAGATGTTCGCCACGGTCAATACCCACATGGGGTCAATTTGAACCACGCTTCCCGGGCTAGCCGGGGGAATGTCCCGGGAAGCGTGGTCAAAAAGATCCCCAGCGGGGACCAAAAAAAAGTAACGTCTGGCC
>QEPC01014653.1:11641-23693 GCA_003113815.1 Sphenodon punctatus
CCTTGTCCTACAAACACACTGTATCTCTATCTATCTCTATAACTAAGCTAACTAATATATATATATATATATATATATATATATATATATATATATAAAGTATCTATCTAATAACTATCTATCTATCTATCTAGTTCTATAGTTACAGATATCTATCTATCTATAGTTTTATATATATATATAACTATATATATATATAAAGAAACAGCCACTCCAGCCCCAGGACCTGCCATCAGGGTTCTGGGGCCAAGTTACAGGCAGGGAGGGCTGTGGCCAATATGTATCTAGAAGCTGCCACTCTAGCCCCAGGACCCACCATCATGGGTCTGGGGCTATCCTTCCTCACACAGAGGTGTGTTATTCCACCACATCAAGAAACAGCCACTCCAGTCCCAGGACCTGCCGTCAGGGTTCTGGGGCCAAGTTACAGGCAGGGAGGGCTGTGGCCAATATGTATCTAGAAGCTGCCACTCTAGCCCCAGGGCCCACCATCATGGGTCTGGGGCCATCATTCCTTACACAGAGAGCCTTTTTGCAAACGCCTGAACTGAACCGAACATGACCGAACTGAACGGCCGAACCCGAACGCTGCGACCGAACCGAGCGGCCGAACCAAACCAGACCGAACGGCCAAACCCAAACCACAATCTGTTTTCCCATCCCTACTCTGGGGTGAATACCATCTGGTCCTGGTGATTTTTTATTATTTAGTTTGTCAGTTTGCTCTAGAACCTCCTCCAGAGTCACATTGATTTGTGACAGCTCTTCCAATTCATCACCTACAAAGTAAGGTTCAGGTGTGGGTATCTCCTCAACATCTCCTCTGCAGTGAAGACCGAAAGCAAAGAACTCATCCAGATTCTCTGCAATGTCCTTTTCCTCCCTAAGCACCCCTTTCAGCCTCTGGTCATCTAACAGCCCAACTGACTCTCTAGCAGGCTTCCTGCTTCTGATGTACTTGAAAAAGGATTTATTATTAGCAAGTTGCTCCTCAAAAATTTTTTTGGTCTGCCTTTTTAACTTTCTACATCTACTATGGCAACACTTATGCTCTTCCCTATTTACCTCATTGGGACTCTCTTTCCATTTTTTAAAGAATGCCCTTTTGTCTCCAATAGCCTCCTTCACTTCACCATTTAGCCACACAGGCAGACGTTTGGTCCTCTTCCTACCTTTTTTAATTTGTGGAATACATTTAATCTGAGCTTTTAAGAAGGTGTTTTTAAATAGACTCCATGCTGCCTGTAGACATTTCATTCTTGCAACTGTTCCTTTAAGTTTCCCTGTAACTAGTTTCCTCATTTTTACATAGTTTCCCTTTCTAAAGGGGAACTATGTTACTGAAGTGGTTTTATATGGCATTTCCCCTCCTGTGAGTATGTCAAATTTGATTATATTATGATCACTATTGCCCAGCAATGGGTGGCCTCTTCCCAGTTTGAAAGCAAAAAAACAACTAAGCATGCTCAGAAAGGGTCTGCATGATCAGCACATCAGCAAAGACAGCATGCCATCACCATGTTTGAACATGCTCAGAAAGGGCCTGAATGGCTTAGTTGTTTATTTTTTACTTTCAATCTTACAAGCCGGGAAAAGGTAACACATCGTGCAGAACCCCTCCAGAAGGCCCACCCTGACCGCCCCCACTGCTATGCTCCCTCTTCCCCTAAGCATCCCACCCCTGACCCCCCAGGCCATCTCCCCAGCCTCAGAAAGTCACCTAAGTATTCTCATAAGGGTGGCCCAAACACTCAGAACCACTCCTTGAACCCTCAGAGAAAACATACAAGTTTATATTCTTCTTTGACAGCACATAAGAACAAGTTTAACCTAGATTTTTTTTACTTTGCTTTCATCCATCATATGATCCACTCCCCCCATGGAGAGTGCAACAGCTGGCACATGGGCAGCACCAGGGCTCAGGGGGTGGCAAATGGTTTGGTACTGAACATGGATAATGGTAAAACAGAAAAACAGTAAAGTGGAGGAGCTAGACATACAAAGAGGAACCTCTAAAAACTATACGAGCCCCTGCCTGCCACCAAGCTGAATCTAGGCCTACTCTCCATGAAAGAGGCCTCTGATCTGCCTGCCAGTCCAGGGTATGGCCCTTCTGGCTGTGTCCTGCAATGGGCACTACTGTGGACCCACCAGGCCAAAAGCTCATTGGAGTTTCCTGTGTCCAAGGTCGGTGTGGGAGCCAGGAGACAAGGACCATTAAATGGACATGGCTGTGGGGCGGGTCCATGGGGAATGAGTGAAGCAACCACCCACCAACCTAGGGTGAGTGGGGAGGGATTCAAACAAGTGCCAGCAAGGGAGGTCATGGGAGGTTGCGGCACCCACGTACCCAACTGATCAACCACACTCACCATTCACATAGACAGCTGCTCCACCAGTTTGAGGAAGGCCATACCTCCCCTGCATGATGTGGCAACATGGTGAACTAAGGGCAAGTGAAGCCACAGACACCATCTCCACCCATCCCCAGCCAGACTCTGTGAGGGTGGGGGAGGAGGAACAGGGGAAGGTGCAGTAGAGCAAATCTAGAGGTGCCTGATCTCCCAGACACCTGTGAGACTGCCAGGTGCCAAGAAGCCCAAACCCCTTGGCACAGCATGCATGGACAGCACAGGAATAAAAGGGAAAGGCAGCAGGAAGTCCGAGGACACAAAAGCTGTACCAGGGCGGGGGGAAGGAAACAGCACCACCCCCATGCTCAGCAGACAGTCTACTTCAAAATGCACATGGCCCCAACTACAGGACACATAGAGTGAGAACAGACATGACACTAACTCCACCATAACATGTGCAATGCATGGTGCAGGGATGCACAGGGCACCAATACAGCCCTGGAACATGCATTGGAAAGGTCAAAGAGGTATCAAAGTGGTTCCAAAGTGGAGTTAACTTCATGTGCGGTAACACCCATATGCCAGCAGCACAGAGAAGTTCACTCAAATTGGCAGGGATGTTGGGCTGGGGGAGAGGAACAAGGTGCAGGATGACCCACATAAGCAGACCACAGTGCGATGACAGGGTCTATGGTAGCAGCCAATACAGGGATGCACAGATAAGACAACAGCATCACAACAATGGGATAAATACATATTGGCAGCCCCTGGACAATCGCCACCAACATCTTCTTCCCCACCCCCCACCCTGGCCAAGGAGAGAGGATCACCCTCTGCAAGAATGATAACATGGGCAGTGCTGTTCATAACAAAATAAACAAACATATGTTCAAACAAGCAGGTATAAGGAGCTGCCTAACTGAGTCAGACCAATGGTCCATCTTAGTCCAGTATGGTCACAACCTGACACAGCAGCAGGGTTTCAAATCCAGTTCTCCAGGTAGAGGCCTCACTCAAGCATTCTACCTAAGACCCTCCAGGATCCCCAGCAGAGGCCTCACCCAGGCATGCTATCAGAGATCCTGAATTGGAGATGCTGGTGATTGAGATTGGGACCTTATTCATGCAAAGCATGTGTTCTGCCATCTGAGCCATGGCCCACCGCTGGTGAACATCAAACTAGGGACACCTCCCCCATAGAGATGTGTGAACAAAACCAAGTTCAGAAATTCAGTTAGTTTGAAAATCGAGTTTGGTTCAGTCGACCGAATTATTCGAGTTTGGTCTAATTCCTAACTTCCAAACCAAGTTTGTACATTCAAAACCGTTTTTTTCTGGGGTTTTTTTTGGCCTTCCGAACTACTCCATCGAGCACTCCGGGCCTGAGAGAGGTCATGGAGCTGCCTCATGATGTCCAGGAGGACTTGCATTGTCTCGTGGTGCTCCTGGGCCCTCTTCTGCATGAACGCTCACACTGAAAGAGAGAGATATCCCAATGAAGCATGCTCCTCTCATCACACATCTCCTGTAGACCCCAGCGTAAAAAGGGTGGGTGATATGAAAGCACAAAGTGGGGTCATTCATGGACCCTGTGTAATTGCAGCTTTCCTCTCCGAAGTCAGCCACCACTGCCTGCAGGTCCCCTGCTATTTGAGCAAGGACTTGCATCCCAAGAACAGCAGCATCTGTGATGAGAACATGGGGAATGGGTGGACCTGCATGGTAGAATCTTGTTTCAAAGCAAGGTTTATGATGGCCTGGGTGAAATTCCTGCCAGTGGCCATAACCTTCCCAGAAGGAAGGCTCGTCCTGCACTTATGCTGCGGTCTCTAAAATAATGAGTGGAGCAGAGAAAGCAAACAGGAGCTGTTATTTTCCTGTTCTTCATCGAGGAGCACCGTGATTCTCACTAATGGGATTCTCACTAATGGGATAACCTGCCTGAGCAGTAGCTGATCCGGAACATTATGTCAACAGTTGCTAGGCAGACTATGGAATTGTCTGGCTCCACCCTCCCTCACCCCCCTCCAAGCGAGGGATTTTGCTCTCATGAGAGGAGAGGGGATAAAATGGGAGGACGGAGCCTACCCACCTCAGTTCCTTCCAACCATCTACGGCTGAGAAGGGACACTTACAATGTGTGCTTAGCATGTTTGTCAGAAAACATCAAAGTTTTTCTACTAGTTCTTAGGGATGGGCGAACAGACCGTGGTTCGGGTTCGGCCGCCGCCGTTCGGTTCAGCAGTGTTCAGTTTGTACATTCGGATTCAGCCGTTCGCGTGGTTTGCCGGGTTCAGGTTCGCCCGTTCGGTTCGGCCATCAGGTTCGGCCATAAAAATTACGCGAGAGCCGGAAAGAGCACCTGATACTGGAAATTCATGTGCGTGCGGAGCTGTGTGGCGAGTGAGTGTGTGTTTGACTCGGTGACTGCTCGGTTTGTGTGTTTTGGCATGTGATTGTGTTGTTTGGCTGTGCTGTGTGTTTGGGTGGTTGGTGTGTGTTGTGGGTGACTTTGGGTGTGTTTTAAAAAAAAACTTTTAAAAAATGAAGAAGGCTCAGACTGTGGTGTTGATCCCCTGGCTGGGGGCCTACTTGCCGCTCGAGGCGAAGGCGGAGGAGGAGGAGGTAGCAGTCAAGGCCGCTGCCCCGGCCACTACACCTCCCATGGCACCACTGGTGTCTTACTTCTCGGATGAGGAGAAAGTGGCAGACTCTGGAGGTGCTGCCAGGTTTGTAAACTTTTTTTACTTTGAGGACAAGAAAGGCTCTATCCATTGGAGAGAGCTCACTGGCATGCGGGTGGGTGCGTGGGTGGGTGGTGGGCATCAATCAGGCACAAACACTACAGTGGGCATAAGCGGGTGGCAGTGGATGTTTGCAACAGAGAGAGGGTAGTGTGGTGGGCTTTGACACGAGCAGCAGCCCCACCCAAACATGTGCCACGCTAGCAAGTGTCTCCACTCTCTCAAGCCATCCCATTCCCTACGCACCCCCAACTAAGGGCAGGCTCTTTCCTCCAGTCAGGGTTCCATCTCCCGTCACCATCCCTAGCACCCCAAGGAGGGCCGGATTTGCACATGCCAGCCAGGGCCTTCCTAGTTGAAATCCCAAGCACCACAAGGAGGGCAGGGTTTGCACGTGCCAGCCAGGGCCTTCCTCATTTCAATCCCTAGCATCTGCTTGCACCCCCGGGAGGGCAGGATTTGCACAAAATATCTAGTTGCAATCCCTACTAGCACCCCAAGGAGGGAGGACTAGAGGAGGCATCATCATAAATGCATGATATTTATTTGGTGTTCTTATGTGTTCCCATTTCAGAGAGGAATCAAATTCCGGCCACAGCCCTGCTGCTGCTGCTGCTTTCAGGACCACGCCAAGGCAGAGGACTCACCAAACACCTAGGCAGGTATCGCCAGTGACACCGCCAGACATTCAGCACCAGTCATCGGATGTCTGGAGGTTCTATCACAAGGGCGACAGAACCGCCACATGCAAGGTATGGCACTTGGTGCAGGAACAACAGGGAATGAATTGCCCTATGACCTTTAGGGGTGGAAGTCCCCTGCAGAGAGAGATTGGATGGTCACCCAGTCCACCCACTTGTGGAGACAGAATGCAGGCAGGGCTTGACAGACCATTGGTCTGACACAGTATGACACTTCTTATGTTCCTATATTTTTCTGCTCTTTTTAGATCTGTAATAAAGTTTTCCGCCGGCAGAGGGAGGGGACCACGTCGGGGCTCATCAATCATGTAGAGCAGCAGCATGATATGCGAGTGAGGCAGGCGGGCGAGGAGGAGTCTGGAGTGGCGCCCGTGGAGCCTCAGCGCCCGAAGAAGGGGGGGAAGGCAACCCAAAAAAGGAGGCATACAAGCCATCCCCCCCCCTCCAGCCCTGACGTGGAGCCCCCTGAGCCCCCCGAGGATGCGGAGGTCAAGACCCTTCGGGACAGGATGCAGTGGTGCACCCTGGCCCATGTTGAGACGGTCCAGCTGTCCTCTGCCAACCTGGAGAAGGCCCTGGTGGATGAGATGCAGGCGGTCCAGGCAGAGCGGCAGAAGATGGGGGCATACACCAAGTATGTCTCCGCCAAGCTCCACCGCGTGCAGCTCTACCACCAGGCACTCTCCAGGTGGCATAGGGCAATGAAAGAGGGCTTGGATCATGCCATGCTAAATGGCATGCTGAGCGCGCACGAGATCGAAGATCCTCAGCCCTGTGGACTGCCCCTACCTCTCCTGCCCTTATCCCAATTTCTGGGGTATAGGCCCGGTGGCAGCAGAGCCACAGACTCTTAAGTTTATTATTAAGTTTCATTTCCATGTTTGCTTTTATTTTATTTAATGTTGTTGTTGTTGGTTTGTCATTATTGATGTTATTAAAATTGTTATAATAAAAGTAGTTGTAAAGTATTTCTTGTTATGAGCTTCATTTGACCTGTTCACATTTTTTTTTATCCCTTTGTGCTGAAGTTCTGGCTGGCAGCTGGCAGAATCTCATACAGCTTGTCGATCCCTTACAGCAGCACCTGCCACCCCATGTAGCATAGTTATTAACCCAAAGATGTGCCAGCCACAGGGTCTCAACTTGCAGATGGCACCCTAGGAGGTGCAGGACTTGCGTTTGTGTGGGTGGGTGTGACAGAGACAAAGTGAAACTGGCTCCTTGGCAGTGGGGAGCAGGTGCCGATAGCGGGTGGTAGGAGGGGAGTTTTATAACATCGCGCAGCTTCAGTGGTCATCCACGGTTGGGTGTGGAGGAGTAGGCTTTTGGTGGTGGGGCGGGCTGGCGTGTGGGCAACAGACTTCTTCCTTCTGGATGCAGTGGAATGGAATACAGCCTCCAGTGACCGGAATGATGGTCCCAGAATTTCCTGATGGTTCCTGTGATGGACGTGCATGACTGACTCAGGTACAGTGGAATGACAGCCTATGGGTGTTGAATGATGTCCCTAGAATTAGTGGTTCCTTGGTTTGGGCACACTTCATTCAAGCATTGATAAATCATGTGACAGGTATTAGCAGCAGGTACAGGGAGGCACACAGGCAGGCACATATAATATGTTGTGTATTATCACCAGCCCATTCTGCTATGTTTGCTGTTCATTCGATGTGGGCATTGAGGATGACCACAGGTGAGATCTCTTGCTGTTTCTCCAGCTTGATCTGGATTCACCTCTCCCCCTTCACCCACATCTCTCATTCCAGCAGGGAGCCTAGCTCTCTCTCTCTCTCTCTCTCTGGCCATATGGTGCAGATGACAGACAGCAGCATGGGTGGGATCGTGTCTGTCTCTCCTTCAAGCAGTGGGTGGACTTTCTCTCTCTCGCTCTTTCTCTCTCTTATTTCTCTCTCTCTCTCGGCAGCAACCTGGGTGGGCAGAAAGGCACCTTGGCATGGGAGGCAGGAAGGCAGGCTGAGGCAGGCTTTGAGCTTAGCGGCAACCTGGGGTACAGAACCCTTGTCTGTACCCCAGGTACAAGGCCTGGGGGAGCCATCTCCATGAGAGGAATGACAGCATATGGTAGGAGTTCTAGAGAATGAGGGGAGACAGTGTGGCTAATAAAACTCCCCACCCACACCTAGTAGTTGTCACCTAACTAAATACCCATAAACTACATAAATGTGACAGACACAAACATATGGGTATAATGTCACGTTACCAATCCCCCTAACCCCCGATTGTCACCCATTGGCACGACTTTGCTAATCTGCACGCCTTGCGTGACATGCTTTATGGATGTCCCCATGCATGGGAGTCATCAGCACCCTAACGTCCAAGAGCATTGGGGTCCAGGCTAAGAATGATGAGGGGACAGGGGTAAGGGGGATGGGCAGGGAAGGTGCCTGCTGGCTGGAGAGGTTTATAAGAAGTTGTGTGAGGATCCAGCAGCCTTTGGTATGGGTTCCAACCTCACAAAGAGTCTTGTGGAGAAAACAAGTACAAAACACAGGATAAAGCAGCAGAAGAATGACAAGAGATGCCACTGCCTTCCAAAGAGAAATTTGTGGTGGTTGGTGATGAAACAAGGAGCAGCTCTTCTGCTATCACCCTCCCCCCTCCCAAGGAGTTCAGTGTTGTGTGTGATAACATGTTGCAGGGGCTTGGCCGGTATCTTGGAGGTAGGGGAATATGGTGGACTGCTTCCCCCTTCTCCCACATTCCTGTGCAATGAATGATGGCCCCAGACACATTGTGGTGGGTTCCAGGGCTAAGGTGGCAGCTTCTGGGTTTTGGCCACAGCCCTCCCTGCCTTTAACTTGGCCCTGGGACCCTGACAGTGGGTCCCAGGACTGGAGTGGCTGCTTCTTGGTGCAGTGGAATGACAGCGCAGTGTGCGAGGAATGATGGCCCCAGACCCATCGTGGTGGGTCCTGGGGATGGAGTGGCAGCTTCTGGATCTTTGCCACAGCCCTCCCTGCCTTTAACTTGGCCCCTGGACCCTAATGGTGGGTCCCGGGGCTGGCATGGCTGCTTCTCAATGAGGTGGAAAGACATCGTAGTGTGTGAAGAATGACGTCCCCAGACCAATCACAGTGGGTCCCATGACTAAGGTGGCTGCTTCTAGGTTTTGGTCATCACCCTCCAAGCCTGTAACTTGGCCCTGGGATCCTGATGGTGGGTCCTGACGCTCAAGTGGCTGCTTCTTGTCATGCGGTGTAATAAGTAGTTCCAGTTTCACTAGCAGAAGCAGACATTGGTTGCTGGGGCAGGCTGTCAGGTGGCATGGCATGAACGGCAGTAAAGCTGACCGAGGAAGGGTTCGAGGTTTGCAACCTGGGCGGGCAGGCAGGAAGCATGGCATAAGAGGAAGTAGGGCAGGCAGGCTTGGGCACTGGGCAGGCTTTTAGCTAGGCAACCTGGGTGGGAAAACAGGCACCTTGGCATGGGAGGCAGGACTGATACATGCTTTGAGCTTGGCGGCAAGCAGGGCAGGAAGACAGGCAGCATTGCATGAGAGTCAGAAGGGCAGGCAGGCTGGGAAATTGGCAGCAGGGCAATGCCAATCAGATAGGCTAGCAAAGAGTGTGCAGCGTGAGAGAGCAAGAGCCAGTCAGTGTCACATAGGCAGGCTGAGATCGTGTCGCTAGTTATAGGCTGGCTGGCAGGCTTACAGTTTGTTTCCCAATGCCACCCTGCATCCTGAGGTCAGTCAGATAAGGCGACCGAGGCCGTCTAGTATGAGAGGCAGAGAGAGAGAAAGAGAGAGGCAGGGCGGGTTCCAGGCACAGGGAGGGAGGGACAGCACCTCAGCAGCACAGGAGCACTAGCCGTACCCCAGATTGAGGAAGAGGTAGAGGAGGAGTTCTGTCCCAAAACTTCCCCTGGCATGGGATGGCATGTGCCACTGCACCATCACTCCTTGTCCAGGGGCAGCTCGGGGAATCCCAGCAACGGAAGGTTCACCTTCAGAAAGATCAATTGCTCCAACAACTTGTCCCCCAGTCTCAGGTGATGTGGGGTGCATATGTCCTTCGCGATGGAGAACACCCTCTCGCTGGGGAAACTGGTTGGTGGGCAGGACAGGATACCCATCGTCACTTTGGACAGGGCAGGTCACACGTTGGCCTTGCCAGTCCAGTAGGCCAAGGGATTGCTGCTGGGATCTATGCATGACTCCTCCTCCAGATATGTCTCCACTAGGGCTAATGAGGCACCAGCTGTTACCGCACCGCAATTCCATTCCTAAACCTCAGCATGCCACGTTGCGCCTCGCAGAATTCCGCCCGGTACCCCGCGATTCTGCGATTCTTCCGCTACAAGAATCCACAGATGTGGCAGGTATGTATTTCACCGATTTGCTGATCATTACTGTTGTTGCATAAAATCAGCGGTCTTTTCCGGCATTCCGCCAATTTAATATATGAGAGACAGTCATGAGCGTTTATCATGGTTCCGCGAAGGGAGTATGACTATGCAGCCGCTGCTGCGCTGTGCTGTCACGCTGACTCCTGGTGCTGTGTGCGTGTCTCTCTGTGCCACAATAACTGGCCATTTTTCTCAATACATATATGCATGGACAACATGTTCTGGTTGGGAGTTCAAGGAACGGTGTTTTTATTTTATGGCAAATGGATCTTTTATGTAAATGTAAATTGATCTCCAAAGTAAAGTTTTTTGACCAAAACTCCTGGTGGGAGTTTAAAGTGACCTGTGTATTGACTGACCAAGTCATTTTTTACATCATAGGACCGGCTAACAAAGTTGAAGGAATGAAGTGTGAAGTCCATGCAGAAGAGTGTCTTAAAATCCTCATTCCACACTTCCTCAGTCTAGAAGAAATAAGCTGAGCAACAGAACTCTGTTGGCATAGTTGTTAAGGTCCTGGCTGGCTGTATAATTTGTAGTTGTCATTCAGCTGGTTCAAATCCCCACTATTACATGTAATTTTATTTTTATTTTTTTTACTTTTACATTAGTGTTATTGTTTGTTTTGTTAATCATAAAATGATTGCTGTGTTTGGCATACTTTGTAATATAAATAATTAATAAATGCTTATTTATGACATTAACCCAAGACTAACTGATTAGCGCAGCCGAGCCAGGCGGCATGATGAGTGCTATTATGCCCCGCCCCCTAGCGCCACCCGCGTTACACTCACTTGCAGTTGTCGATCATCATTGCTGATGTCGTCACTGACTGCCCTGCCCCCATCTATCCTTACGTGACCACCTTCCCTCCCCCGGACACTAGAGTTCTGTAGAATCTAGGGATGCGCTGGTGGGCGGCAACCAGCAACAGCCAGGGAGAGGGGTGTGTGTGGTGCTATTGGCATTTTAATCTTATACTTTATCAGAGCCTTTGTATTGTGTAGTTAGAAAAGGACAGTGAAATAATGCCCTAAGAGAGAATGATTGATTTAGACAGGTCCCACTCCCTGCCCAGTGTACTTACAATCAAAGATGCACAAGGATGAGGGGAACACACAGGGAAAGACAGATACACATGTATTCCCAGTTTACATATGGTGAACTGAGACTGAGAGGTTTTTACTTCTCCAAGGCCACTCAGTGATTTCCTATTTCAATTAGCCCTGGTCTCCTAGGTCCAAGCCCATCAGCCCCTTACGCATTAGAGCTTTAAAACAGTCCTTCTCGTGTGGCTCAGCATCTCAGCTTTGGGGTGCATGTACAGAAGATTCCACCCTTTTTCTGCTCAAGTCCCTTCTAATCGTCTGGCTTATAAAGTAAGTAGGCACACACACACACACTCCCCCATTGAAAAGACAAAATGGGTACTCCTCAGGGATACTGCAGTACAGTGCACAGCACACACTGGCTAATTCACAAATGGTAGTTTGAATAATGCATATTTGAGGGGTATGCCCATTTTTTAATTCAAATTCATAGTTCCCATCCCAACTATGGATGCATAGTTTCCCTCTGCACCCCTCCACCAGGCCACACATCCACCCTGATCCCTCTGCAACCATCCAGGCCATACACCCAGGCCATGGATTTGACAACCACCATGAGTGTCGGTCGGATAAATATGTGTGTGTGGCCTGGGTATGTGTGTGTGTGTATATATGTGCATATGTGTATGCCTATGAATATGTGTATGCAGAGACATACACATACATATCTTTACTCCTCTGCATATATATATGATGTATGTGCATGTTTATATATGTGCATGTATAGATGTGTATATATACAATATATATACATATATATTTCTTTAGACACACACACA
>QEPC01014653.1:24717-38408 GCA_003113815.1 Sphenodon punctatus
CAAAGAAGTTACAGCTAAGAATGTATATGTAGAATATTGCAAAATACAATAATGCAACTGCTTCTAAAATCGGATTACTTTATCCAATTGTTTTGATATTTGGTGCACATAATGAGTTCTATTGAAGGTAGAGGCACCCCAAATTTCAGCCACATAGCTTAAAAAACAAAAAAGTTACAGCCGATAATGTGTTTTCCATTGAAACCAATGGAAATTCAATTCCGAACTCACCGAACGCATCCGAACTGAACGTTCGAATTCGAGTTAGATTCGACCATTCGGTTCGGTTTACCAAACTGTTCGAGTTCGGTTCAAACTCCGAACATTCGAATTCGAGTTCGGTTCGACCATTCGGTTCGGTTGACCGAACTATTCGAGTTCGGTCCGAACTCCGAACTTCCGAACCGCGTTCGCCCATCCCTAAAACACACACACACACACACACACACACACATATATATATATATATAGAGAGAGAGATATAGACACACACACACACACGTACACACACACACACACACATATATATATAAGTAGAGAGAGAGATATACACACACACACGCACGCACACACGCACACATATATATATATATATATATATATATATATATATATATATATGCATACACAAATTTGCATTGTTGGATGTACTGGAAAAAGAAAAGTGACAAATATTTTTATTCATTAACAAGTCATTTTTGTTTTAATTAAAGATTCACAACCAGGTATAAAACTAAAAAAAAGTTATATACTAATACAAAATTGACTAAAAATAAATATTACTATTTAAAGAAATTATTTTTTAAAATAACTGTTTAAAACCAGTAGAAAATATAACATTGTAAGAAAATAAATATAATAAACTCTCAAATTTTTCATTTTTTTTTCAATTTTAAATTTTTAAAAAAGAGTTCTCTCCCACTTCCCTGTATAATCCGGGATCAAAATTATGAAGGGCTCCTGCTCGACCGCGGGCATATCCTGTCTTGCAGCAGACTCCAGCCTTTCAAGAACTCGCCCCATTAGGGTTCGCAGGACTCGCATCTCCTCCCTCCTCTTGCTCAAGTCTTTCAACTAAGGGAAAAAACAATACAAAAACAAACCATTACGCACATTATCAAACACTGCAGCAGAGACATTATACTAGTACCACCTACTAAGGTCCACGTCCACGAAGCACGCCTTTCATACTCACCCAGTCGATCTTGGAGAACTGCCAGTCCTCGCAGCACCATCGCTATGTTGCCCAGCCGCTCGATGGCATACACTGCACAGCGCCAAAGCGCTTCCCCTGTTGAAGAGAATTAAATTCCTGTTATCCAATAAACGATAAGAAAGTCTGCCGCAGTCAACATGAACAGACTTGAAATTTAAACTCAAGTACAGCTAACTTACCAATCATTATTAGTTGCTCCATCGCTGCTGCACGAATGACGGGGCATGGTTTCTTGGCATGCTGATAGTGGTGCACGTTGCCCTCTGTTTACCTCCCAGAAGCCATTGAAAAAGCCAACCTTGACTCCAGGAAAGTCATTGTCACTGTTGGCAAATCTCACACCAACATAAAAGCACTACTGAACAACAGCACTCTGTTGGCATCATTGTTACGTTCCCTGCTTACTATACAATTTGTAGCTGTCATTCTGTGGGTTCAAATCCCTGCTGTTCTGTTTAACTTAAGAAAAAATTATTTTTTAATTATTTTTACATTACAGTTATTATTTTGTAATAATACAATTATTGCTGTGTTGTGTTGCTCACGGCATACTTTCTATGCCCAAAAATATGTTTTTTTATTACATTAACCTATAGCAAAGATTCACATATCCGGGGAGAAACTTTAAGCACGTTGCGTCGCTGCTAGGCAACGAGCAACAACGCCATCCGGGGAGGGAGATTTAAACTGGGTGGGCACACAGCACAGCACCAGGACGATGTAACCAGGTGGGAGGGAGCGGCGAGCGGAGGCGGGCAAGAGAGGAATGGAGGAGGAGAATGAGGAGTAGGTGGCGGCGGCGGGCTCAGCACTGACAGCACCACTGGCAGCCTTGTACCTCCGCCCCGCCTAGGCAGGGCGATGCAGATGCGCTTCGCGGTCCCGGTCCCACAGCATTCACATAGAGTGCCACTGAGTCTGACTCCTGCCTGCGCCCGGGCATGTGATTTTGCTCAAGCAGGTGCATTCCTGCTGTCTGTCTGTCATCACCTCTCTGTGTTGGCTGCCATTTGGGTTATGTGTACTCCCTCGCCTCATGTGTCGCGTCCCTGGTCTGTGTGCTAAATGCCCTCCTTTATGTGTGCTCTGCTCGGTTCAGCAGCTGCGCTTTCTGCATCCCACGCCTCGCTTGTTCTAATTTACAATGTTGCGGCCGCCGGCCAATGGCCTTATCGCCTGTCCTTGGAGCTGCACCATCCCCTCCCATCCCTCCAGGGCTTGTGGAGTGGAGCCCCGCTTTCCTTGCAGTTAGTATCAGGCACGTGCTGCTGCTGGACCATCCATGGCTGAATGCTGCTCTTCCCCCAGGGCTAGCGGGCATAGCAACCCATAGCTGGAGCTTCCGTGAGACAATGGCCCTGTTTGACCTTTGGCATTCCCCGGCCATGCAATTCCTGCTGTCTGTCTCTCATCACCCCTCCCACCCCTCTGTGTTGGCTGCTGGTTGGGTTGGGTGTCCTCCTCTGCTCGTGTCCCTGGTCTGTGTGTTGATTGTTGAATGCCCTCCTGTGTGCCCTCTGCTAGTTTCAGCCAGGCTATCACCTGCACTTTCCGCATCCCACGCCTCAAGTCGCTTCTTCTCAATTCATTACAATGTTACGGCCGCCGGCCGGTGGGCTTATCTGCTGTCCTTGGAGCTCCCCCATCCCCTCCCGTCCCTCCAGGGCTTCCAGAGCCGAGCCACCATTCATTGCAGTAGTATCAGGCACGTTCTGCTGCTGGAGACTGTATCTGGATGCTGGTCTTCCCCAGGGCCTGCGGGCATAGCAACCCATAGTTGGAGCGTCTGTGAAACAATGACCCTGTGTGATCTTTGGCATTCCCTGGCCATGAAATTGCTTGCCAACTGCCTGGACATCTGCACAGGTGGCTATGCGAGTTTGAGTTCCGGGCTCCGCTACTTTGGGTATGAGTTGAGCGCCCTCGACTGCCAGCTGCATGCGGAGACACTGGGCCTCCGTCTCTTTCCCAATGGTTGCATCCCAGAGATTATGTGCTCACATGTGGTGTGGTCCACGACAGAGACCGTGTTCGCTCTGTATGTGTTCAGCATGTCCTCCTTAACAGCCTGTCTGGTGGAGGGGGGCCCTTCCCTGGCTGTGTCCTTCTTTGGCTCTGTCCACGGGGCCCGTGGGTACCAGAAGTCATGTGGTGCGACCTATCACCACCTGTTGGAGCTGGGTCACCTTTCGTGGCCCCCAGCTGCTGACTATGTCTTGCCGGAGCCCATCGCAGTGGAGCTGACGGCGCTGGCTGGTGTGTGCTCTTGATCCGATGTGCAGGTGGGGCTTGCAATGCCAGATCCCTTTGAGGCGTACTACTTGGTCACACACTACATGTCTGAGCTGGGATACCCTTGGGGCATGTTGCAGTGGCCCCACTATGTGCACCTGGTGGGCCACCCGGCCCCTGGCCCCTTCTTGGCCCCCTGCAGCTGGCTGTGCCTGTGAGGCCCCCTGTGCCTTCCGTGCCCTCTGTGTGGCTGGCCCCGCTGTGTGCTCCCGCCTCTACCCTGTTGCCGTGGCTGCCCACCTCCTCCATGATGTCCACTCCATGGCTTCCTCCAGTGCTTCCCTATCCCTACTACAGCTGTGATTTCTCCTGTGCCCGTGCCGGTGTCACCCCCCACCAACCACCCATGGGTGACTGTGTGACCGTGGGCCTTATCATGTTCCTCCCTGCCCCCGGACGAGACTGAGAGTTGTTTGATTTCAAACTTATTTGATTACTGCACTGCGCTGAAGAACCATTCAATAAATAATAATTAGTTTTTATTAGTCTCAGTCTGTTTTCAAACTTGCCATACAGGGCTGCATGCCACTAGACAACCGTCCCCACCCCCCAGCCAAGACTGTTTTACAAACAACTTGAAGAGGGAAATGCACTGCTTTCATTAAGGTGGGTAAATAACAGTGCCAGCAAGCTGTCCCACCATTCCGGGTTGCTTTTCAGCAGTTCGGGCAAAATATAATCTGGCCACGGAGCTTTCCCAGATTTGAGGCATGCAATAAGTTCCACTACCTCATCGGTAGTTACCGGTGGCCAATGCTGAAAACCCTCTATGGACTGAATGTCCGGAGGAGAATAGGCCCCCTTGGGATAGGCATATAATATCTCATAGAATCTCTGCCATACAGTAGGATGTATACTAATTCCCCTAGAAGGGCCCCCTCCCCTCTGTGCTGAATGGATTAGGGCACAGAATTGTCGCGAATCCCTAGCATTGGCTACAGTGATTAACTTGAACCACTGGGCATTCCAATAACTATTTTGCTTATGGGCCAACAGCTTCCGATAGTCCTTACAGAGTAACGCCAGCCTGATCCTAAGTGGCTGGCAAGGGTTGACCTTGAGCTCCCTAGATATTCGACGCAGTGCAGCCCTAACCCTATGACACTTCAAATCAAACCATAAAGGGGTGGAACTAGAACTGGGCATAGTGTGTGGGGGTGCTAAGCTCCTCCAAGTAATCAAAGGCTTCACCAAAGCCACGATCTCCTTGTACCGTTCAACAAAGTCCACGTGTTGGGCAGCAACCAAAGCACAAAGACTGATCACTGGAGGTGAAGCTATAAAAGCCGCCACCACCTCGGCCTGGGCATCGGGCCACTTAGCCCGTACTAGGGGATGGTCTTCCTCAACCCCTTCTGTCATAGAGGCGGGAGGAGATACCTCACTTCTAACTGTAGGATCAGCAACGAATAGAACTATTGGTAAATGGTTGGACACGTGCAAAGGTATAACCGTAAATTTGGATACCATGAATAGAAAAATGGGAGGAATAAGAAAAAAATCCAAAACACTAGATCCCTGCGGGGAATGAAAGGTAAAATTACCTATCAAATCCTCCTCCACTCGGCCATTGATAATGATGAGATGCAATCCGAGCAGCAAGTTATCCATCAGAGTCTTCCTGGGACCTACTATTAGATCTCTGGAATGGCGTATGGGAATCACTAGTGGGTCTGCTGAGTCCTTCAAAATAGGAGCAGCCTGCAAGGCTGCTGGGTTCCCAGGTCTGGCATTAAAATCACCACCGAGGATCACAAAGGCAGCCGGATACCTCTCCGTAGCGATATGGACCTGTTCAAGAATATCATCCCAAATGTCAGGATCATAATATACAGATCGATCTGGGGGGATGTATACTGTTCCAACTATCATTTCAAACCCAGAAGGCAATAAACAATAAAAAAGAATAAAATAAGCTTTAATAAAACCAATACACTGAACCTGGGCAGATAACATGGAAGAAACGAGCATTACGATCCTGCCGCTGGGTCGACCTTGGGAACATGAAGGGACTGCATCCAACCAATACGTGTCATAACCCCTCCAAGTTCTCAACACAGGGGGCTCAATTAACCATGTTTCTTGGAGTAACAGTAAATCATAAGAAGTTAAAAATTGTAAAAAATCTGGGTCCGCCTGGTGGGCCCTCCACCCCAAAATATTCCAGGACACCATAGAAAAAGTCGGGCCCAATCCTCTGGCTAGTCACTGCTTTGTAGGAAGGGCAGAGGGTTTGGGGCGCTGTCTGAGTACTCTACCTGACTGCTGTATGGGGGCTGCAAAGGGGAGTGCCTCTGGTCCCCAAAACTCCCCATTAGCTTGATTAGAGGTGCTGATATTAGGTAATTGATCATAGGGTACCAGAGGAGTAGGTAAAGGTTGTGCCACCTTAGTAGCCCCCAGACGGGAGGACGATGATAATGGTAGGGAGGAAGATAATCAACCTCTGGACGATAATAACTGTAAACTATGGGGTGATATTACTCCCTGATCCAACCGCCCCCCCTGTAACAAAAGCCCCATCGGGCTTGCAGATATAGATAATCTCTGGGAGCTATTATCACTCCCCTGTCCTCTCCCCACCAGGCTCACCCCCTCAGAGGGGAGCCAGGTGGAGGAGTCGATGGAAGAAGGCACCATAGATGGCACCAGGGTCAGACATCGGAGCTTGGGTTTGAGTCTCGCCGACAAACCGTGCGACCCCATCCCTTTCTCCCTCGCCACCAGCTCAGATTTCAAATCCCCTAACTGCCAGTACAGGGATTCCAACCGCTGCAAGCAGCGTCTCTGCATAGTAACTGAGGGGGAAGGCGGTGGCCTGGCATTGCTAATGGTAAGGGGGGGGAAGAAAGTCCCTGGTTAGTTAGTACCATCATTCCCATCTTTAAAAAGGGGGATCCTAAGCATCCAGGGAATTACTGGCCCATTAGTTTACTCAGCATTGTGACCAAATTGTACGCTAGACTACTGCTGGACAAAGTGTTATCCTGGATTGAAGGATCTAGTATTATCGCGCCCGAGCAGGCTGGCTTTCAGAAAAGTCTTGCTACTACTGACCACATATTTGTGCTGGCAACCCTGATTTCCAAGTATGTTGTAGCGCATAGAAAACTTTATTTGTGCTTTATAGATTTGGAAAAAGCTTTCAATTTGGTCTGTAGGGAACGCCTGTGGATGAAGTTAACATCTTTGGGTATGGAGCCCAGATTATTGTTCCTTTTGATACAACTCCACGCAGGGAATTCCTTGAGAGTTCATTATAATTCCTGGGGGGCTCTATCTGAGCCAGTTCAGGTCCAAGCGGGGGTTAGACAGGGTTGTCTGCTGGCCCCGGTACTTTTTAACTTGTACCTGAACGACGTGGTTCCGGCCCTGAATCAGACTAGTATGCATTCCCCTAAATTTGGGGCTCGGCAGGTTCCCATTCTCTTATATGCTGATGATACTGTCTTGATTTCCCAGACACTGGTGGGTTTAAAATGCTTAATGCAAGCTTTTGGGGCTTATTGTCAGCATGAACTCCTGTGAATTTATTTTTCTAAGACCAAGGTCTTGGTGGTAGGAGTCAGAGGAGCCCAGCAAATCCATCACTGGCCAATTGGTTCCAACACTATCGAGCAGGTGCAGGTTTTCAAGTACCTGGGGGTGATTTTCTCTTCCCATTTGAGATGGAAGGTCCACTTTAAGGCAGTGGTAAAGCTAGTTAGGAAAACCTTGTCGGCTATTTTGAAATTCTATCATGGGCAGGGGGATAAATTGGTCCGTCCAGCACTCCGTCTTTTTAGGGCAAAAGTAATCAGCCAGCTCCTCTATGCATTTCCCATGTGGCCGCTATCTTTCACCTCACAACTAGAAAGTATCCAAAATGGGTTTCTACGAGCCATTCTGGGAGCCCCCTGGGGGACTCTGCAGGTAATCCTAAGATTAGAGTCCCTCTGTCTTCCACTTAGAGCCTACGCCTTCCAGGTGCTGGTTATCTTTTGGGCCAAAGTGGTGCTCTTCCTGTCCAGTAAGGATACTCTCTTAACTTTGGCCATCAATGGAGGTCTAGGGGCCACTTGGAGGCAAGAGGTGGAGAAGGTAGTTCACCGTTTAGACTTTTCCCCAGAGAGTTTAAAGTTTGCAGACTTGGTGGCCACTAGGAAGTTAGTTACAAAAAGGGTCCGTGACCAGACGATCCAGCTGGAGGGTGCTCTTTTTTCTGCCCAAATGGTGGCGCAAGCTTACAAAACCTATAATCCCTTGGCTCCGGGGGACTACTATCTTTTTTCATGGCCTAGCGCTGATAAACGGATAGCCTTCTTTAGAATGAGGTCCAATACATTCCCTTCGGCAGTGGTAGAGGGCCGATATAAGAGGATACCCTGGGAGCTGAGGCTGTGTCCCTTCTGCCACCTGGGTGAGGTTGACTCTGCTGACCACATACTCCTTAGGTGTCCTGTATTCGCCGGTCCCCGATTCAAATACCTCAGGAGTCGGGTTACGAGAATTCAGACAGTTGGACAGGAGATGCAGAGACTGCTATGCCCGGTGGACTCGGATCTATCTAGGACAGTTGCTGGTTTGTCCTTGACTATTCTTCGTATACACCAGACTGTTAGCCCCACTGAGAATGTTTCTGGCTCTGGTGGGGAGTAGGGCCTATATATGGACCCGCGGTAATGGTGAGCCTCATCGTTAGTTACTGATAGGATGGGCATGGAAATGCTGCTAATGTTACAGGGGTCAAGTGTGCCGGCATAAGCCCTGGGAAGGGTAAAGCATTAAGGGAGGGTATTATGGTCCACCAGGGATGGTTTGGAGTGGATTGGCCTTGGGTATACTTCCTTGATATACCCTGTTGGAGCCCTGGTTGATAATATATAGGGGATGAGGAGGGTATTAGGGGAGGTTCTAGGAAGTTATGGATCTCATTTTTTCAGGCAAATTATATTTTATTTCCTATGTACCAATTTTTTGGAACTTGTGCTATGTTATTTATTCTTTTTTAACTTGTATTTGTACATATACTTTGTTCTGGCTTATTGCTAAACAAATCAATAAATTGATTGATTGATTGATTAATTGAAACAACTTTAATTTGAACTTGCCATCCATCCAGTGGTGCAGTACCAGTTATTAGGAGGGAGGGAAGTTGAGTGGACTGAAGTTGAATGTTATTGTGAAGTCTCCGAGTACCTCGCCCCCACCTCAAACAGTTAGGAGGAAACTGTTTGTTCACTACTAGTAGCCGGCCCGGGTAGCTAGCCAAACGTCCCCTCCCCCACCCTCCGGGCAAGCCTGAGTTGAATGAATGACTCACAGACACATAATACTCAGCCTAAAAAGGCTGGCCCAGGGGAGTAGTCCAGCTGAAGTATATGTTATCTTAACAACACATCTCTGATTTGAGTGTGTGGGGTAAGGTATGTTTCAGAACGAGGAATGACTCTCGGTCATTCCTCATTCCTGTGAGTGGAATGGGCCTGCATAAGTGTGGTGTGTGGAATGGATTTCAAAGTTCTCACCACCCACTCACCCACTTAAGGTGGGCAGTCCTCCAGAGACCACTTCCTAAATTCATCTCAAAGCTCAACACAACATGTCCTTTTTTTTTTAGTTTTAGCTTGCTCTAATGGAATGTCAATGTTACACTCATTGCTTAGTTTCTTGTCTTCCTGGCTACCCCTAGTTTAGCTGGAATCCAAATACCAGTCCTCTCTCAGCCCCCCAAAGTGAGTAAGGATTGAGAACTGCTACTGTTCTTCTAAGATGATCTAATGTGTCATTAAAGGCATCTTAATAAAACGCCTCAACAGCTGGCTTCAGTTTCGCCAAGTTACTGTTTTGTTACCAAAACATCTTCGCAAGGGACAACTATAAGCACTGCATCCTTGTGTCTTCCTCTGTTTTGGGAAGAGACTTATATGTCCAACAAAGAAGTTTGATACCTTGTGTAGGTCAGCCTAAAAAGGCTGACCCAGGGGGGAGGGAAGTAGCCCCACTGCAGAAGCCCTACCCTGCCTATAGAGCCTGGGTTAATGGTTAAGTTTCCCTCCTTTGGCAAATGCGACCTGTCTGTAATTGCATTCAAATCCCGTTGTTGCATTTTTTCCTCTTTTTTTGGCTGACGTGTGTGGGTGAGCCCGCGGCGCCGCCCAAGATTTGCCATGCTCATAGTCCCAGCAGAGAGTCTATACAGCTTGTGAAGTGAACTCTCCAAATGCCCTGCCCCCACCTCAAAGAGTTAGGAAACTGTTAATCAATAGTTAGTAGTACCTAGCCGCCCAGTAGTTAGATAGCCAACCTTCCCCTCCCCGCCCCCTCTCCCTCCAAGCCTGTTTTACAACTTGCAAAGCCATCCAATGTGCTGCAGTAAGTGTAGGGAGTTGAGACTGGGCTGGGATTGTACGTGAACAGAATTTCACAGCACCTAGTTCCTAAAGCCTGACTGGTGCAGGGTGAACCTTAGAAACCGAGAATTGGCCCTGAAATTAGAAGCACAAAATATGCCCCCATTGCACACATCCCTGCACAATGTTAGAAATTACAATTGACTCCCCGTCCTTTTTCCCACACCCACCCCAGCCGGGAGAGTGATTTGATTTCAAACTTGCGCTCCAGTGCAGTAGGTTGGTTGGGAGGGACTGGGAGGGACTGAGTGAACACATGAACTCCCCCACCCCCTCCTCAAAGAGTTAGGAAACAACAATTGACTCCCCGTCCCATCCCCTCCCGCCCCCCGCTGAGAGCCTGATTTGATTTCAAAGTTGCTCTCCTCCAGTGCAGTTGGTTCTCTGGGAGGAGGGACTTGGAGGAGGGACGGAGTGAACAAATGAACTATAAGTTCATGTTTGGGTCTCCCAGCCTTAAACTTGTTCTCCGTTCAGTGCAGTTTGTTGAACTTTGGAGGCTAGGGTAGGGACTCGGGACGGAAGTGCATGGAGGGAGATCAATGTTACACAGTGAAAGGGCGATTATATTATAATTTTTGTTTTTCATAATGTATGTTGTTACCGTCTGTATCCCTTTTTAACCACACAAATCCAGCTTATTCTTTCTAAATGATGCTGCCATTCAAGAACCATCCAATAAATGAAAATTTGCAGCTGTAAATATCATTTGGCCTGAGTTTGGACTCAGGGAACTGTGAGAGGGATGGAGTGTAGCACATGAAGCCCAGTAGGTTGGTTTGGATTGGACTCAGGGGACTGCTGTGACTCCAAACGTCAGATGAGCTAACTGCATTAACTTGGTTTGGGTTGGGAGTGATTGTGATTTATTTGAACGTGAACTACCTGGCCCACACCACATTCCGTAGCAAGCCTTCTGTAGCATAGCGGTTTACGTTTCCTGCTGCAATCCTGAATTTTTCATTCTGGCAGTTCTAATCTGCAGTGGCTCATTTTAGTTTTATAAACAAATGTTTTATGTTGCACGGTAAGCTAAAATGATGTAACTGTGTCCTATTTTCCCTCTGATCCTAGTTCAATTTATAGTTTACTTTATCAGATCTCTGTGCAGCAGCCTCTGTTGGATTGCTAGCAAAAGCGCTGGTGGCAAACAGAAACGGACAGGGAGAGGGGTGTGTGTTGAGAGGGGGGTCCCCCCTCCCCGCGGCTTTAAGTTGTTAGCTTTAGAACTTAAACTGAGTTTCTAAAACCTAGACCTTTAAATTCCCCTTCCCCTCCCCCTTTCCACACACAACTCCAAAGTTGTTAAGTTAACTTTAAACAAGAATCAAAACTCTTTGTGTGTAATGATTGTATTACTCATGACTGAGGCGTCCGGACCAGCGCTGCCCAAGAGAGACCGTGCTCCGCCTCCCACCTTTATTGAAGCTCTCTCTATAGTCTCTACCTGAACGGACCCACCCCACTTCGCCTGCACGGGTCATTTACTCAGCAACTGATGCACACCAATAAGAACAGTCCTTCCCTGTGACTGACAGCTGACAGTCACAGGCATTTAACACAGGGAGGCGGGCTTTATTTCACGTTGGCCATGTGCTGCGTGTTTTCATGTCAAATCGATCTCAATTCAAAACTTCCAAAAATGGTTTTCTAGGGGTTTGCTGCACTTCTGGATGGACTGATGAAAATTGGTAAGTAATATTTTATTGTATTTTAATGGGAAAACTCACTCTATTCCATGCTTGACATTGGGGCTATTGTCATTAATAGTGCATTGATATGTTTTATTTTACAATCACATTACAGGGGAAATTGTGGTAGACATTGCCTCTGCAATATGGGCCACCGTCTGGAATACGGCCGATGCGGTACAGAACCTGTTAGCCAGACAGAAAAAAATTGGTAAGTATTACTCAAAGCTCCATTGTTAGTTACTATTACCCTGGGAGTAGTGATCACATAAAATAAATACCTTTGCTGCTGTTCAAGATTGCATACACTAACTGAATTCCATTTTTACAGAAGAACAGCTGTGTACATTAAGGGAGGACACCGCAGCGCTCAAAACTATGCTGGCAGAAGTTTTGGAAGAGGTGCGGAGTCAGCATTGAGCCAGCATTGACTCTTGAGTAAATTCTGCAAAATGTAAATAATGTAAATAATGTATAATGTAAATAATCTAAATATTTTTAAATGTTTTTAAAAATTGTGATATTAAAAATTTTGTTTGTTACGTATTTTCCTTTGCGCTCATTATTTTTGCGCCTGTCCTGTTGCTGAAAGAACACACCAGTGAAGTGACCAAAGCTCACAAGTGATACAACCACCTAATTGTGCTATTGCACTACCCTTGTGAAAAATAAAAAAGGTAGTTGCCCATGAAAATTATTTGAGTTTAGTGTCACCTCCCATACATGACAGTTACTCTCAAGAGACCTTTTTGTGAGAGTNGCCTCCTGTTCTCCTTCCCCTTCATTCCCCTTACCCATTTCCTCGGTGCCTCCTCCGGCCCCGGTCCGGCTGCTGTCCCCATGACGTCGCGTCCCACCTGCTGCTGCGGGTGTTGTCCCTGCCCCGCCTCCATGGTCAGCACGACCCCCGTCTCCCCTTCCTCCGCCTGTGCTCCCTGCACCTCCATCGCTGCCCCTGCCTCCTCCGCCTCCTCCTCCACCGTCGCTCTCTTGCCCACCCCTCTCCTCCACCTCCCTCCTCGCTCCATCCCACCACGCTTGCCTGCTGCTGATTTCCCTTTAAATCTCCCACCTGTGGGTGTGTTGTTGCTGGTTGCCTGGCAGCAACGCTGCATGCATTGTCCATGTCTGGGGCTCGTTTCCTTTGGTTCCGCCCAGGGATTGGCATCCAGACGTTACTTTTTGTTGTTTCCCGGTGGGGATCTCTTTGACCATGTTTCCCGGGATTTTGTGCTGGGGAGCCCGGGAAGCGTGGTTGAAATTGACCCCATGTGGGTATTGAGCATGATGAACATCTGGCGCGTGCCAAACAGACGCTCAGGGCTCTTTGGCCCTACCGCAGGATTGAGCGTGGTTCACTGTGGTTGAGCGTGATATCGTAACGTCTGAAATCACCCATAGTGCAGGGATGTGTGCAATGGGGGCAGATTTTGTGCTTCTAATTTCAGGGCCAATTCTCGGTTTCTAAGGTTCACCCTGCACCACAGTCAGACTTTAGGAACTAGGTGCTGTGAAATTCTGTTCACATCCAATCCCAGTCCCAGCCCAGTCTCAACTCCCTACACTTACTGCAGCACACTGTATGGCTTTGCAAGTTGTAAAACAGGCTTGGCAGGAGAGGGGGCGGGGAGGGGAAGGTTGGCTAGCTAATTACCGGGTGGCTAGGTACTACTAACTATTTATGAACAGTTTCCTAACTCTTTGAGGTGGGGGCAGGGCACTCGGAGATTTCACTTCACAATCTGCATAGACTCTCTGCTGGGACTATGAGCATGGCAAATCTCGGGTGGCGCCGCAGGCACACCCACACACGTCAGCCAAAGCACGACTATTATCAGTATTTTGTGCAATGAAACACCTTAACTTGGCGACTGTAATTGTCTAATAGCCATAGAAATACATCTTATTTATTTATTTATTTATTATTTTATTTTGTAGATTTTTATACCGCCCCATCCTGCCATGCAGCTCGGGGCGGTTAACAACAATAAAAACAGTTTTAAAACATTTAAAATACAAATATAAAATATATCAATAAAACAGGGCAGTATATAATCATAAATAAATATATAGGTGGGGGATTAAAAATCACCCCCCCCC
>QEPC01014653.1:63447-76366 GCA_003113815.1 Sphenodon punctatus
AATATTACACAGGGGGAAACACAAAGAACACAGGGAGGGGTACAAAACTGAAATGAAAATCAATCTAATAATAATCCTACTCTAAATAAATCCAAAACTTAAAACAGGGGAAGGGAATAATCAGGGATGGAATACGAGGGAGAGGGAAAGGATTCAATGTAGGGGGGAGGAAGGAAGGAAGATTGAACACAGGGAACACAGGGAGGGGTAAAAACAAAAAATAACACCTAAATCTATCTAATATAATCTAAATAAATGATAATATGGAGGTAAATGGATTGGATGGGTGAAATAGGAGGAGGATGGCAATGGACTGGGGAGCTGGGAACTGCTGGGAGAGGGAGCCTTCTGAAAATGCCTGCTGTCAGGAACAATGACTAGCTCAGAAGGTGTTGGGAAGGGGAGAGGGCAATGAGTTTCGTTACTTGGTACGCCCACCTCACCGCAAGCCCCATTGGCTTGGCTCCATGCTGTCTAGCCCATGGCCAATCACAGACTGCGACTAGGGCTGATGCGGCAGCAGCTGTTACCGGGCCATGATTCCATTCTGCCATTTCGGAATTGCCCGCGCCACACCGTGGCTTTTCTGTGGACATTCCGCTAATTCTGTCGGCATTCTGCAAATTGGGGAATTGCGGAAAAATTTCAGAAACTGTCGGAAAACCACTGTTCCGCTATTTTGTGGTGCTGGCGGAATGGCGGAAGTAGCAAAAACATCATGTTTCAGCTATTTTGCCGAATCTGTGGAAGTAGCGGAATGAAATTAGCGGAACTGCGGAAGTAGTGGAATGAAACTAGCGGAACGAAAGCCTCTGCCATGCCGTTCCACTAATTGTGGAAACGCTGTTTCTGGCGGAAATAGCTTCCACTGTGACATTCTGCTACAGCCCTAACTGCGACGCCACTGGTCTGAGGAGAAAATGGATGGTGATTGGGCAGGTTGACTGCTACTCTGAGCCTCTCCACCCCTGGTGCCTGGAAGTCTGCTCCTCAGCTGACTCCCTTTCATTGTCACGTTTTGCCTTCCAGTGACACATTTTTGCCACCCGAACTCATCCGAACTCATCCAAACTCATCCGAACTCGATCCAAACTGACCGAACTGTTTGGTCATTTCAGAGTTCGGAATCAAGTTTGGTTGGTTCGGTTCGGATTCGAGTTCGGGTTCGGTTGTCCGAACAGACCAAGTTCGGGCCGAACTCCGAACTTACGAACCGTGTTCACACATCCCTATCGTCCACATCATTTCCACCACAGTGGATCATGATTCCCGTTGGAGGTGGAACATTACATCACATGTCCTCTGAACCCTATCCAACATTGGAATGATCTCGTGCCATCGCATGCCTCCTCTTCCGAACCACCAGATGTCATAATTTTGGTTGTCTGAGGAAAAGGTAAGCCCCTCTTCACAGACAAGCTGCTCCAAATGGCGAATGTAGGAATCACCAATGATCCAGATAACTTCTGCCATACTTTGGATCAGGATACAAACACAATGACAGTGCAATCTGCAAGAGTAGCACAGACATGAGAGATAGACACAGGGGTCTGTCCTCTAACTCCAAGGTACTGCAGAGAAATGGCACATAATTGCAGGTGTTACAGTACTAAACCAGACCCCTCCAGACCAGCATTCCTACACCACCAAATGCCTGTTCATGCACACAGCAGGCCTGTTTTTAAGAGTTTGGATCCTTTGGGGGCCCCATTACAAGCAACCCAGGCCCCTCCAGACCAGCATTCCTAGAACCTTCACAACTAAATGTCTGTCCATTCACACAGCAGGCCTGTTTTTTACAGTATGGATCCCTTGGGGGATCCATTGGAAGCAACTCAGGCCCCTGACCCCTAAAGTAGACCAGCATTAGCTCCAAGTTGCAAAATGGCCACCCAAGCACAATCTCTTTTTAAAAAAAGTTTGGTCCCCATGGCATGGGGGCTCCATTGCCACCAAAGCAGGCCCCCTGGCCCCTACAGAAGACCAGCATTAGCTCCACGTTACACAATGGCTGCCCAGACACAATCTCCTCCTCCCAAGACAAGTCCCCCAGTCCCCGGGTCCCCTCCCAAAAAGCAAAGGCCAAGTCCCAGCCAGGTCACCACCTACTCACCACACCAGTAGGACTGAGCCCAGACAGGGCAGGCTGAGCTCGGGTAGCAGATTTTTCTTCCCCACTCGAGTGATGACAAGATAATTCTGGGGCTTCAATGACGATAGACCCACTTGGTGCTGCCAAGTGTGTGGCACACTACACTACATAACTTGCTTCCTTGAGATGATTATTATTTAAAATAATAAAATACTATCTATCTAATCTAACAGTGAATTGATCCTGGAATGGATTGAAAAAGATTCAGCCGGATGGCCAACAGCAAACTCACTCTCCAAGGACCTGGTCAGACTCAAAAAGAGAGAGATAAAATGGCACCATGGTGGAATCTCCTTTTACATGCTCTCTCTGGTCTGTGCTCACTGCTCAGGTAGCCCCCACCCTCTCACACCCCATGAGAGAGAATAAGCCCGCACTTAGACAAATTTAAAAGTAAACGTTCACTCAGTCACAAAAGCACTCTCCCCCCAGTCCCCTCCCCCCATCGCCTGCTGTTCCACCGGCCAATAGCAATCACACAAGCAGTCACACTGTCACACACAAACCACCCGCATGTATTGTTCTCCCCCATCCCCCCCCTGGGTGTCAAGGATTATAGCCCAAATATACATTACTCCCACTGCCGGTTTCCTTGCAACACTGCCCCCAGGCGATCCTGCAAGTCACATTGCTGATTGGCCAGCAGTGAACACGCACTGAGATGGCACTCTCTAGTCGCCCAACGCACATTCTGCTGTATTTTGCCCCTAAGCAGTCTCCATGATCTCTGTGCCCCCGCCCCCCTGTGATGAAATCAATGCCATTTCCATGCATCATCCCCGCTTCCCCCTCCCCACGCATCTCCTCTCTGGCCCATGGCATCGGCATTATCATGATTGCACATGCGCAAAGCAAATCTACATGCTTGTGCATGCGCAATCATGAACCCAGAGGTTTGGAGCACTGGAGCTTCTTCTACAGCCATGCTGGGGCTCTGAACTCCACCAAGTGCTGCCGACGGTCCAGAGAACCCTGGGGAAACTGTAAGTTTAGTTTACCACACCCGGTCGATTGGGCGAGAGGGGCCAGGGCTGGAGGGGCATTGTCCCAGACACCCTAGTGAGCCCACTGCTGCTGGCAGGAACAATTCCAGACAATAGCTAGACATACAGCTAGCTAGGTGGTGGAAGATAGGTCCTTACACACAGCATGTCACCACTTCAAAGGCTCTGGTGCAGTGTCTGAAGGGATCACAGCCATCTCCTGGAGAGACCATGGAGTGCAAGCACCTAGCTGACACCATTCAGGTCCTCCTCACAACCTCTGAGGCATGCCAGTGAGTGCTCCGCTCCAGGTGGTGTAAGCCATCTGCTGAGCCTGGCATAAGCCGGGTGATTCTGCAAAGAAACATTTTTGTTTGATTTAAATCTGCAACTGGTTGATTTCATTGGGTGTTCCCATTCTAGTTGTAGTCACTCTTCATCTTTCCTATGCCCCATCACCAGCTGTGTAAGGGTCTTTGGCAGGATTCAGGCCAGGGCAGTGCAGCGCAGCCATCTATGGGGTGTGCACATGGCCAGGTGCTGGAGATTAGTCCCCATCCATCACCAACAGGCTGCACTGTTGGAGATGGAGACATTGAGAGGGGAGGTGCTGTCGGTCATGGGTTTTCTGTCCCAGGAAACTGCAGAGGAGATCCTCACCCTCCAGCAGGCAATACCCATTGAGTGGTTCACCTGGGTCATACCCAGGACCAGAGAGTGGTGGGAAATGGTGCTGGCCACATGGGGAGAAGCAGAGTAGGTCACCCATTTCCACATGTCTCGGTGGGTGCTCTTCCAGTTCACAGAGCTCTTCCATCCAAGAGGGAACAGATGGCAATGAGGATGCCCATACCTGTAAAGCAGCGCATGACCATTACCATTCAAATGCTCGCTACACTGAACTCCTGTCACTCCGTGGCCCAGCAGTTCGGTGTGGGGACATACATTGTGGGTGCCATCCTGATGCAGTTCTGTGAGGCCATCAAGGACATGCTGTTCAACAGGGTGGTCCAATTGATCAACCCCAAGGAGGTTATGGAAGGCTTCTGGGGGGTGGGGTGAGCAATGGCACCCACATCAGTCATCTTCTCACCCCATAGCTGGGATGAGTATATCAACCAGAAGGGGTCTGTGGTCCTGCAGGTGATAGTGGACCACGCCAGTTCACAGATATGATGGCTGCCTGCTCCGACTGAAGCCATGATGTCCACATTCTGCAGCAGTTTCCATTCTTTGTCTGGATGTATATGCGGGACTTTGGACCCAACATCACCAACAACATAGAAGGGTTGCCTTGTGTCATCCTGGGTAACTCGGCCTACCCTCTGATGCCATGGCTCATTATGACTGAGTAGCCCTCCTTGCCCTCCAAGGGACATAGGTGGACTGTGGGGAAATTAACTCCCCACCCAAGAACTCCCACGAAGCCTGCCTGCCTGCCTGCCTGCCTTCATGGATCAATGGGGTCTGCGTCTCTGCTATGCTCCTCTCCTGAGCTTGGCTTCCTGCAGCCCTTAGCAGTCTTGATCCTTGGTTTGGAAAAGCCTCTTGCCTCAGAGCTCCTCACCTGTGTTTTTCTCTGTTCAGCAGTTCCAATCAAACTGCCAAACATCCAACCCCCTTTCCAACTGCCTGTGCAGTTCTTAAATGTTTCCCCTGTCCTCAGGTGTTCTCCTCAACTGATTGCTGCAGTTGTGGCCTCCTGCAGCTTTGTAACTTATCTTTGCTCTAGCTACCTCCTTCTCTCAAGCAGCCCTGGTAGTGAAGGCCTACCCCATGGCTCACACCTCAGAACAAACCCAGTTCAACAAGCAGCTGAGTGTCTCCTGGTGCATGGTGGAACAGGTGTTCGGGGTTCTGACACAACACTGTGATCTACGGCGGGATGGATTGACTTCAAGGTTGAGACAGCCTCCCTGATGGTCACAGCCGCATGCATATTGCATAACATCTATAAGATGGATGGTGCTGCCTTGGAGTACCCCCTCCCCATTGCCTGCTTCGAGCCATTGCCCCTGTACAGGGAACAAGCAGACTGCGCAAAGAACTACATAGCCAGGAAGATAAAAATGCCTTGGGCAAGTATGTAAGCCACATGGCCAATGCAAACATATAAATATCTGTAAATACATTGGAGCCATGCAGGGGCGGATCCAGGAGAGAGCGGTGTGTGAATAGTAAAGCTGCATATAACAAGTTGTCAAATAAACTTGGAAATGTATACTCTATTGAGGTGTGTTGTTGTGAAGTAGCTACTGTAAACACTTGCCTACTGGGTGGAGTAACACCAAGGAGGGAGCGACAATTGGGTGGAATTATACAAAGAAGACCACCAGGAGGACCTAAAATGAAGGGAATGATGGGGAGGGGGCCAGCAGGAGTGACTGGAATGGGACCAGGAGGTGGAACAACAGAGAAGAGGGCACAGGGAGCACTGAGAGTGAAGGGGAGTGGCTGCGCTGACATGAACGAGAAGGACGTTGGGAGTGGCTAGACCAAGGATGGGCTGGGTGGAATGTCAAAGGAGGGCTCTGGACGTGGTCTGAAATCTGAAGAGGACATCCCCAAGCACAGCTGCAGTGACTGAGGATTGACTGGGGATCCCATGGAAGAACAGTGAGGCTGCCATGAGCAGCTAGAATAAAGAGGGAATGTGTGAAAGAAAACCAGTCCATTGGCAATTGAGCACCTCCTCCTGGTTCCTTTCCTGTCATTCCACTCCAGCAACTTTCAACCCTGCCTTCCATCACACACACACATAAGAACATAAGTAGTGCCATACTGGGTCAGTCCAATGGTCCATCAAACCCAGCAGCTGTCTCTGACAGTGGCCAACCTTGGTCGCTTGGAAGAAGTACCCGACAGGTCACAATGGGGCAATTCATTCCCTGATGTTCACTCCCAGCTCCCAACAGTAAGAGGTTACATTCCCCAAAATCTACCTGGCTTAACCACCTCTTCTAGCAACAAATTCCACACACTGTTGCCACATGCTGGCCAGTCCACTCCCATCCCACTCTCCCTTCCTTTAAGAGATGCTGCTCCATTGTATCACTGTAGTGGTCAGGAAGGGCAATTGGCATTCATAGATTGTCCTCACTTCCAGATGATGGTCATACTGTTACCTGTGGACCACTGATGGTGGACCACTGTTGCCTGTTGGCCTTTCATGTCATTCATTTCCGCATGTCTCCAGAAAGCATGCTGGCCAGGCAGGGACGTACATCTGGCTTGCAAGAGTGAGGTTATAGTATGGCTATGAGATCTCTGGCCATGTACAGATGTGTTCCTTTACAGTCCAGGCTTGGATTTCCGACTGAACATCCAACTTCGCAGGTCCCTCAGTGTATATGTGCATATATGCATGCCCACTGTGTGGTACAATATACTCCCATACGATGGTGGCCCACAGTGCCCCACGATTTGCGTCCCTGTCCCTGATTTCCAGGGTCTGGAGTTTAGGGGTATGCTCCCACATGGCCCAGAATAAGGATGGACACCATGGTTGCCATAACGGAAAGTGTTTATTCAAGGAGTGTAGGTGGGGTGCAAACAGCACTATATGGTGATTCATCTGTCCCATTTGTCCCTGGCACATATGTCTTATGGTCTAATCCCCCTCCCCTTCCTGCTCCCTCTTCCCCTCCTGGCTGTAGCTGGCTGTGTTAATTTTGGTGCCAGTCCAGCCGGGGAAGTTTCTCCTCCTCCTTCACCTCCACCTGGGGCTCCGCAGTTGTGGGTCGGTTCACTGTGGAGTCTGGTGGAGTGCTCAACCAGCTGCTGGTGGGTTGGGCCTGCAGGGCTGGGTGGCCCTGGATGGGTGCAGGGGGTAGAACATTCAGGCCCCATAGCCACGGAGTTGCCTGCCTGTGAGAAGTGGTTGGGCAGTCAACATTCAGGAGGGGCAGTGGTGGGTACTCCAAGGGAAGGTCAGCAACTGGTGCCCAGCCCAAAGCAGCAGTTATTGCAGCACTTGCAGTGGGCAGATAATGTAGGAGGGTGTGCAGCATCCTGAGGGACTGCTGCATGCATAATGTCGCCAGGTCATGGCCCTCCCACTCAACAGCCCTTTGGCATTCCTCCATCTTCCACAGGTGGCGGTCCCATTGCTCCCTCTCCATCTGGCATTCTCTGTGGGCTGTGGCAGTGAGGTCCCAGTGCTATGTGGCATACTGCTGCAGGAACCATGTGTGCTCTTCAGTCAGCGCCTAGATGGTTTCTTGGATCTCATCCGTCTGCCATGTGGTCTCCTCCAGCAGCTCCTGCACCATATTCTCCTTGCACCAGTGGATGGTTTTGCCGGTGCTGGTGTCCATCCCACTGGCGGTCCTGCTGTAGGACGGAAAAGACTGTCTTTGATTTGGGCCGCACCACTTCCACTTTCCTGGGCCAGTGTTCTGCCATTGTGCCTGCTAACTCAGTACCCATTGTTGCCCTCACCCTTCATGCCCACCTGTTCAGTACGTAAGTCTCCACCAGGCCACCATGGTGCCCTCCTACCTGTTTTCTCTGCCTACCATCCCCACATGGTGCCTCTGTGTCCTGGCGCTCTTCTGGTTCCTCCTGCTCACTGTTCCAGCCACCTGTGAGCACAGTGATGAATGACAGCCATGTTGGTGACTGGCACTTCCTGGCTGCTCCAGCCTATGGCTGGGTTATCTAGCATCTCCACCCCCACCCCCACCCTCTGTTGTATTCACTTACTGCTCCCCTTGGGCTCCAGGTTCCCCAGGGGCACCAGGTCCTCTCTCCCTTCTTCCTCCACTTGCTCTGCAACCAGCTGCTGGCTATCTGGGTCAAGAGAGTGGGGTTGAGTGTCCCAAGGGTGGTGTCCATGTCCTTGGAGTTGGACTCCGGCTGGGGACCAGGGTGAACTGTATTCCTGAGGGACCAGCCTCTTCTGGGGAAGAGACAACAGTTGCAGGTGGAGTGAGTGTAGCATGGACTCGCAGTGGGGGACCACACAACAGTGGCCCTTGATGAGGTCAGTGTCAGTGAGGTACAGAGCAAGTATGGACCTGTCCATGCAGAGGAAAGTGTTCAGGAGCTCCATGTACAGCTGTGTTTGACAGCCATGGCCAGACTTTAAGTTATTGTACTTAATTTCCTTTTACCTCTCCTCAGATCCTTTGCCCACTGCTGGTACTGGCTCATGTCCCAGTGGTAGCCAAGCTCTGCCATCTGTGTGGCGATCCCCTTGAACAACTGCTCATTCCTGTGTCTTTGGCACAGTTCATACTGCAGTGCACCTGCATGTCCCCCCCCTCCCCAAAGGCTGATGAATGCCCTCATCTCCTTGGTCCAAGGGACCCCCTTTTGGTGGGTGGCTTGGGGGGTACGGTGGGTGTCTGCACTCCCAATATCCCTGAGATGGTAGTGCTGGTGGATGCCTGTGAATACAGTGATATTTATTTATTTATTTATTTATTTATTTATTTATAAGCATTTTTATGTCACCCCCTCATGCCCACGGCATCTCAGGGCAGCTAACAATATGATAAAACAGTAAAATACATTAAAACCAACATCACTTTAAACAATTTTAAAAAACCCCAATCCTAACCCTACCCTCCAATTCCCCCAAATTCCCCACCCCACCAATCTCCCCCATTTACCCCTTCCTCCTCCCCTCCCCTCCAAAGGCCTGGGCAAACAGCCAAGTCTTGCATGCCCATTGAAAGACAAGCAGACACTGGGCCATGCAGACTTCCTTCAGAAGGGAGTTCCACAACCATGGCCCAGCCACCGAGAACACCCTCTCCATGGTGGCCTCCCGCCTTACACAGGGGACCTCCAGATAGGTGCCCCCAGTGGATCGGAGGGTTCATCCTGAGTCACAGAAGCTGAGGCAGTCATTGATATAAGAGGGGCTGAGACCGTATAGGGCTTTGTATACCAATACTAGCACCTTGAACTTGACTCAGTCAGTACGCTACAGGCAGCCAGTGCAGAGAACGGAGCACTCATGTAATGTGCTCATGGCGACCCGTCCCCGTAAGGAGACGGGCCACCGCATTCTGCACCAGCTGCAGCCTCTGAACCAATATCAACGGAAGCCCCACATAGAGTGCGTTGCAGTAGTCAAGTCTCGTGGTAACGAAGGCATGAATGAGAGTGGCCAGGTCAGGTCTGGAGATGTATGGGCACAGCCTCTGCAGCAGATACAGCTGGCGGAAGGCGGCTTTAGCCACCACCTCCACCTGCCGATCCAGGCAGAGGTCCTCATCCAAAATCAACCCCAGACTCTGAACCTGCTGGGCAACCGGAGGGCAGACCTCCCCCCCAATAGGAGGAGCCAACACCTCCTTCGCCCTCCTCACTAGTTGTGTGTCGTCAGCATATTGGTGACAACACACCCCGAACCGTCTCACGATCTCCCCCAGGGACTGCAAAACAGTGCACATTAAATAACAGTGGAGACAGAATGGAACCCTGCATAATGCCACAAGGCCCAGGGGCATGATGTTTCAGCTCCCAGCACCACCCGCTGGCTTCTATCTGAGAGGAAACAGCAGAACCATCCAAGAACAGTCCCGTCCAGACCCCTCCCCTAGATCTCGCAGCCGTCTCAACAGCAGCCCATTGTCCATGGTATCAAAAGTGGCCAAGAGATCTAGCAGGACCAGAAGTGTCGACCGTCCTGCATCCATCTCCCGGCGGAGATCGTTGGCCAAAGTCACCAACGCCGTCTCAGTACCTATCCAGGGCGGAACCCAGATTGAAAAGGGTCAAGGAAACCGATGTTATCAAGATGCCGCTGGAGCTGCAGTGCCACCGCCCATTCAATAACCTTCCCTAAAAAGGGAAGGTTAGAGACAGGACGGTAGCGGGCAAGCGCATCCATGCCTTCGTTACCTCGAGGCTCGACTACTGCAACGCGCTCTATGTGGGGCTTCCCTTGTTCTTGGCTCGGAGGCTGCAGCTGGTGCAGAATGCAGCAGCTCGTCTTCTTACGGGGACGGGTCGCCGGGAGCACATTACACCGGTGCTCCGAGCTCTGCACTGGCTGCCGATAGTGTGCCGGGCCAAGTTCAAGGTCCTAGTGATGATCTATAAAGCCCTATACGGTCTTGGCCCCTCATACCTTAGGGACCGCCTCGCCCTTCGCGCCCCGGAACAGCTCCTGCGGTCTGCCAGGGGTGCCCTCCTGGAGGTCCCCTGTGTTAAGCGGGGGGCCACGATGGAGCGAGCATTCTCGGTGGTAGGGCCGCGGCTGTGGAACTCCCTTCCGGAGGAAGCTCGCCTGGCCCCAAGCCTTTTGACATTTCGGCGGAACTGTAAGACCTGGCTGTTTGCCCAGGCCTTTGGGAGGGAGGGTGGGGGGGGGATGATTTTAGTCCCCCGCCCATTTATTTATTTGTTCTTTGCTAGCCCTGTTTTATATGATATATTTTATATGTAAATATTTTAAAAGGAATTTTATTGTTTTTATTGTAGAATTGTTGGAAGCCGCCCCGAGCTGCGTTGCAGGAGGGGGCGGGGTATAAATCTGAAAAATAAATAAATAAATAAATAAATCCATATCTAAAGATGGCTTCTTCAGCAGGGGATGCACCACAGCCTGCTTAAGGCTGGGCGCCAATCTACCCTGCCGAAGGGATAACCCTCGCCAGCACCATCCCTAGTGTCTCCCTGGAGGCTTTCATCAACCAGGATGGGCACGGATCGAATTGACAACTGGTGGCCCTAACAGACCCTAGGACATCCGCTGCATCAGCTGGCGTCACTTCCTGAAACTCAACCCAAGAAGATGGCCAGACATATAATTGTGCATACCATGGGATGGCTGCTGTGCACCCACCTATCCTTTCTTGGTGTACTGACTTACTATGCTGTCCTTCTGCTGCATAGCTGTCTGTTGTTCTGTTGCAGGGTGGGCATTGGGCATGAGCTGCTGTGCAGACCGGGGACACCCAACGCGGTTATGCCTTTGCTGCCTGTTCCCTTTAAGGGTGCCAGGGCCAACTTGTGCAGAGGGACAGTGGGTCACTCCATTGACTACTCTGGGCTTTTTGCTAGCAGAAATCTGATCCTGACGGACCTTGACCTGTGACCCAGCTGGTCAGGACCTAACAGACAGTAGGGCACATATTAGCCTGGTTTAGTCTGGGCAGCCCAGGCTGCATTGCCAACCTTCTCCAGCCCACATATACCATAACACCCAGCTGGCCACCCTGAGGCAGATGTGGGTGAACGTCTGGTGGCACCCAAACTAACGAGCAGGTGACCTCAGGATAATGTGGGATTATGTGGGCTACTGCCTCATTTGTTTTCACATATTGTCCTGGGTTTTGTTATGGTGCCCAGGGAAACTCAAATTTTCAACCAGGCAGAGGCTGGTGCTGCAGGTGGAGACCAGCTCTCCCAAACAGGGGCATAGTCACCGTGGCATGGGGGGGCTCAGTTGCGCATGGGCCCATGCCTGTGGGGGCCGAGGGCTGGCTGGAGGCATCATGGACCCGCAGCGAGGGGGTGGCGGGACCCCAGCCACGCAGAGTCAGGACACCGGAGGGTTCATCCTGAGTCACAGAAGCTGAGGCAGTCATTGATATAAGAGGGGCTGAGACCGTATAGGGCTTTGTATACCAATACTAGCACCTTGAACTTGACTCAGTCAGTACGCTACAGGCAGCCAGTGCAGAGAACGGAGCACTCATGTAATGTGCTCATGGCGACCCGTCCCCGTAAGGAGACGGGCCACCGCATTCTGCACCAGCTGCAGCCTCTGAACCAATATCAACGGAAGCCCCACATAGAGTGCGTTGCAGTAGTCAAGTCTCGTGGTAACGAAGGCATGAATGAGAGTGGCCAGGTCAGGTCTGGAGATGTATGGGCACAGCCTCTGCAGCAGATACAGCTGGCGGAAGGCGGCTTTAGCCACCACCTCCACCTGCCGATCCAGGCAGAGGTCCTCATCCAAAATCAACCCCAGACTCTGAACCTGCTGGGCAACCGGAGGGCAGACCTCCCCCCCAATAGGAGGAGCCAACACCTCCTTCGCCCTCCTCACTAGTTGTGTGTCGTCAGCATATTGGTGACAACACACCCCGAACCGTCTCACGATCTCCCCCAGGGACTGCAAAACAGTGCACATTAAATAACAGTGGAGACAGAATGGAACCCTGCATAATGCCACAAGGCCCAGGGGCATGATGTTTCAGCTCCCAGCACCACCCGCTGGCTTCTATCTGAGAGGAAACAGCAGAACCATCCAAGAACAGTCCCGTCCAGACCCCTCCCCTAGATCTCGCAGCCGTCTCAACAGCAGCCCATTGTCCATGGTATCAAAAGTGGCCAAGAGATCTAGCAGGACCAGAAGTGTCGACCGTCCTGCATCCATCTCCCGGCGGAGATCGTTGGCCAAAGTCACCAACGCCGTCTCAGTACCATAGCCGGGGTGGAACCCAGATTGAAAAGGGTCAAGGAAACCGATACTATCAAGATGCCGCTGGAGCTGCAGTGCCACCGCCCATTCAATAACCTTCCCTAAAAAGGGAAGGTTAGAGACAGGACGGTAGCGGGCAAGCGCATCCATGCCTTCGTTACCTCGAGGCTCGACTACTGCAACGCGCTCTATGTGGGGCTTCCCTTGTTCTTGGCTCGGAGGCTGCAGCTGGTGCAGAATGCAGCAGCTCGTCTTCTTACGGGGACGGGTCGCCGGGAGCACATTACACCGGTGCTCCGAGCTCTGCACTGGCTGCCGATAGTGTGCCGGGCCAAGTTCAAGGTCCTAGTGATGATCTATAAAGCCCTATACGGTCTTGGCCCCTCATACCTTAGGGAC